>OY757014.1:150133757-150663757 GCA_963580285.1 Lucinisca nassula
GGATTCTTGCTTTGTGGCTTTTCGTGGCATGTATCCTGTGTTGTGGATTTTCATTTCTGGAATCCCGTCTTGTGGCTTTTAATTGCAGAGATCTTGTGTTTTGGGATTTCGTGGCAGGAATCTTGTCTTGTGACTTTTCATAGTTGGAATTGTTTATTGTGACATTTACTGAACTATATTTCTTCATGGGTAGCCGATTACTTACACAAAGGACACACTGTCTTTTGCTAAAGGTAACGCCTACATCAATAGTAAAACAATAATAATGTCTGCAATGACGTCATTGAGAAAAAAAAGACCACAAAATCGTATTATTGATATCAAGAATTTGGCCTTGACAGTTTTATATCTTAAATGAGATGAAAACGATATATCCAGACAACTCGAAGCAAAACAACAGCTGGTGTTTCACGTTTTTAGCAAACAATACTTTAGTGATTCAAAGTAAATTGTAGTTCGTGTTTTGTCTAATGTCTTTGTAATAATAAATTTTAGACTACTGTTATAAGAACTGGCAATAAATATGAAAAAAGAGTTGTATTTGATGTGTTTATTTCCTCCCAAACCCTTGGAACCATGAATTAAAGTTGTAATTCAAAATTAAAAGAACTTTCTTATGAAAAGAAAAGAAACAATGCGGAGTTGTAGGCTCGACAAAAATCATATCTAGCAACCCCTCTTCCCCCTACCAGCGCCAGATAATCAAATGGTCGGCCGAAAAGGCATTCTCACGTGCACAGAATAATAATACTGGTCATTATACAGTTTGTAGGACAGCCTTAGAAATAGAACGCAGTGGGGTGTGCAAGATTTCCGGACGCCCGCGAAAGAATGAAGGCATTGCCAGTAGCAGCGTCTTGAAGATGAAAGTCGATTCCGACAAAAGAACAAGGCAAACTGTTTCGTCGCTTTTCTTTGCAATGTGGAATCTGGCAGAAATTTGAAGAAGGCATGGAGAAAGCGCAGTCTTTTTTGTCCCTTTGCTTGGTTATTATTTCTCACCTTTCACAGAAGCAATTGTTGTTGTTGTGTGAAAAGCAGTGTGAGAAGTTGATGAGACCGCGTGTTTGGTTGAGTTCGATTACTTGATAAGTAACACTCGTTCAGGGAAGAACAGAATATAATAGAATCCGAGTCATTTTAATCAGTTCGTTCTGTGGTTGTGTATCAACCGCAGAAAATAACTCACCACTTTCAGACGCGAGTGAATACCTTTGGATATATGTTTTTGTACCTGTACGAGTTTTGTGAAGGTATCAGTAGGGCGCGGTGTATTTAGGTCAAAATGGGCATGTACTTCAAAAACGTCTGAAACAATCCAGGGCCGAAACGACTCGATTGGAATGCCATTCCTGGTTCGATTGTGCTGATGATTGTGTAGCGAGATTTGCCTCTTTGGTTAGAGCTAGGGACTAACTTCCCACATCACAGGTCCTAGTGTATGTATCATTTGACGTGTCACCAGTAACGATCCTGATTTGGACATCGCCTATTATCGCTCTGCGTTGTCTGTTGAGACCAATCGTAGTCGCTACCATGTGAGCTGTTGTTGACAAAAAACTTGACCAATCGCTGCAGGTTTTCTGAGAAAATAGTTAAGATAATTTTAAACGCGGAGATTGTCTAAACTCCTAAAAATCGCAAAATCTACGTAGATATAGAGTTCTTTTTTTCGACATCAAAATCAATAAAAGCAATATTGTAACAACTTAATATCAAAATAATTCACCAAATGATCACCGGTTTTTTTTTTTTTTTTTTTTTGTTTTTTTTTTTCAGTTTATTGGATAATTTATTTCTTTAGTATTATAGATATTGAAAATGGAATGATCTATCCACACTAAAAACATAAAAACCTGAAAGAAATATAATCACCGCCGTATATTTTAGACCAAGAAGTTTCAATTTAGAAAGACACATTATGAATATATACAGTAAAACCTGTCATAGTGGCCACCTCTATTAAGCAAGCAACCTGTCATAAGCAAGCATGCTTTTGTTTCCCCAAAAAGGCAAATGCATTTAACTTCAACTGTTTTAAGCAAGCACCTGTCTTAAGCAAGCACATTTTGGTTTTCCCTTAAGTGATTGCTTAACACAGGTGATTGCTTAACACACGTCTTGTTATAATTTCTGCTGTAATCGCATTCAAGTATGTGTTAAGAAAACCTTATTTCACCTTATATTCCCCACTTTAAATGGCGACCAGGCTCAGTTGGTCAAAGAATCGTTAGCTTAACAAGCTCATTCGTAGCAATCATGTTATTAACAGGCATAGAAAGTACAGTATCTAATACAGGGGTATTTTTGCTGCAAAAAATTGTGAGCAGCTTTTGCATTTGCAAAAGCTTCTCACATTTTCTCTGCAAAATGTATGTTTATTCGCCATATTAAATGTTCAGGGACCAGTTGTTCAAAGCATCGTTAGCTTAACTAAATATATAGTTGTCAAATTGTTAACTTTCTAGAAAGTACAATATCTAAAAACTGTTATTTTTGCTGAAAAAAATGTGAGCAACTTTTGCATTTGCAAAAGCTGCTCAATTTTTTTTAATAAACATATTCGCATATTTCCCATATCAAATGTTCAACGTTTTAACAATATGTTAACTAACGACGTCGTTAGTTTTGAACAACTGGCCCCAGAGGTTTATGGATACCTTGACTAAGACATAATTTTGAAAAACTTTTACCATGATCAATCCACCAAACACGTTAACAAGCTCTAGTGATGGATATCATTATATAACCAATAAATATTGAGAAAAGTGGAGTTTGCAAGGTACTACACTAATTTCATTTGTTTTACTTAAAAACAAAATTGTGGACCACCCTAATGACGAAAACAAAATTGTGGAACACCCCAATGACGATTCACGTTTGAAGCAGAAACATTAAAATTCCTATACTAAGACACCTTTGGGACTGTTCAAAAGTGGTCTTTAAGATGGTCTCCGACGAGAGGACACTGTTTGCAGAAAACACGAAAAAAAAGAAGAACTACAACCTGTTAAAGAAGCTTTTACATCACGAAAAAAACGCCTATATAATTTTGACCCCCTTGAACCCCACTTTTATGTAGTAAAACTGGGGTTTACAGGGGTAAACCTTATTTTTCTTATTTCTGCTTTAAAAAATAGATTGTGGGTACTCGTTAGAGCCGCCTCATCGAGGCGGTTCTGACGAGTATCCACAATCTATATTTTGAGCAGAAATAAGAAAAATATCACAATTTTTCATCATAAAACTTTCGATTTTTCGGCGTTAAAATAGTCAGTGTATTTGTATAGGCGTGTTTTCGTAATGAAAGGAGAATTAGTCTTAATTGTAGGTGATCTTAATAGCGGAATTCCACTGTATATGAAATGAATGTCGGTTTTTTTACAACAGCAAACACTACAGAAATAAAAGACACCATTATAGCACACTGCACTTTAAAGATAACTTCACTTATTTCGAGCCGAGCAAAAACCGGAGTACCAGGAGTGAAACTCCAGTGCCGAACTTGACAATAAACGGGGTTATCGTTATGAAAGGGTAAGCTAATTTAAGCAGAAAGACGTGACTTTCGTTGTAGTTTAATTCCTGTGAAAAATTTACTGAGCATTAAAATTTGTACTATACACTTCTATGGGCGCATTAATTTTTTAAAGAGTAAGGGTAGCTTGTTTTACGTATTAGATACACAAAAAGGCTATGCCTTTTCTAACATTTTACAAACAAAGACATATTTTGTGACACCTCTATGGAAAAGGTCTCAAACCTGAGAAAAATTTGTCTTTTGTAACAAGCAGACATGTATTTATAACACAAAATATGTTTGAAACAGTAACTTTCCGTCCGTTGTCATCATAGGCTCATAACCATTGTTGTGCTTGAATTCTGAGACTATCTCGCAGATCGTTATCAGATAAGAACCATATTAGTAATGCGGTTACACTGTCACTTTTTATGGTCAGACGGATCGTCCTTTGTCTGAAACATATCATTTAGTATGCAAACAACTACTATCCTTACCAGATTGCCAAGAATCGTATGGCAATAAGTTTTGAATAGTTCGAAGCAAAGAATACACCAAATAAACAAAAATAGCAGACTCGGTGATACTTAGTCTACTCATGCCCAGTACTGAAAAATGCAACACCGGCCACGCCCTCTAGCACCGGCTTTTAAGCAGAACTCTATTTTCAAAATGATTCTAAATGAACTCGATGATCCAAGAGGACCAGAAAATATAATCTGCACTATGACATTGTGTACGTTTTCATCCTGTGTTTTGGATTAAATTTGTGGAGTACACTGACCCGTTTAAACTGTTTGACGTAGTAAATGTCTTAATGATTGTTCAGTTTTGTTACAGTGACCGGGGGGAATGTCAGTTAAGAAATAAAATGACCCTTTGGTGTATATTGATCAATCAAAATTCGATTTGAACATGTCTGGGCTATACATGTAATATTAGCTGAATGATTTTAACCTTGTCCTGCTGAGCCTGGATATGCCTTATTTTCCAAACAATCAAGATCCAGATCAGATGGCTTCTGACGAAGCCCGAGGCCATCTGATCAGGATCTACATTGCTTGCGATTCACATTGTGAATGTGTTGCAATAATTTGCATCAAGTAATCTGATTGGTTGATAACGGGTAGTGTGTGTGGCATATATAAGTATTCAGCAGGTCAAGGGTTAAATTGAATAGGATTGAAATAATTAAACAGGGTCTACGTCACGTGATGTGTGATGTACTTGTATTCCTCGCTTTTTATAGAGAAAACTTGCATAAAAGTTGTTAAATAACATACATTATTTTTTCTTATTTTCGCTAAAAACTTTGAATGTGGGTAATCGTTAGATCCGCCTCAATGGCGCTGTTCTCTGCACAAAAGTTGTTAAATAACATACATTATTTTTTCTTATTTTCGCTAAAAACTTTGAATGTGGGTAATCGTTAGATCCGCCTCAATGGCACTGTTCTATTGACTGGCTTAAATCTATATTTGTAACAGATATAAGATACATGTAAATAGATACAAAAGAGCTAATCCATATCGAAGACTTCTTTCTATTTCAAGGGAATTTGAAAATAAGAAATGAATGAAAAGGTTAAAAATGTACTCAAATATCTAATATGTAAGGCGAAACAGAAACCTGACTTGTTTTACAGCAGTGGCGTTTTATTTCCCATTTCTAACAAATACAGACAATCTGTTTTCTGAAAAAAATACAGATGAGGATTGTGTTCTTTCAGTATGAACAATATTTGAGACACTCATGTGGGCGTTGTTGGGCACACACCCTACAAAATAGGCTTGCTGGTACCTGATACTCTGTCTCTGGTTGGGCCCATCAGAGTCTAACTGTTGGTTTTCTTTTGCTCCGGCATGTCATTGGTTTCTTGCTGTCGAGTCCTCACCGTTGTTTCATCTCTGTAGTTGTTTGATTTTTAGTGTCCATGGAGATGTTGCACTGATGAGTTAGGAGGTCTTCATGCGGACTAAACAAATTATTTGTCTAAATCGCGACAGGAGTAAGGGCGAGGATTGTGGCCACGTAAGATCGATAAAGCCCACCCCCCCACCCCCCCCCCCCCACCTCCCCTCAGTGGAATTCGTTTCCGCTGACCGTTCCAAGGCGGTTCTGCTGTCGCGGTTTATTTTTGTTATAGTTTGTCTTTGGGTGTCCGCTTATATCATTTTATTTTGGATAGCCTATTGGCCATTTTGTGGGAAAGTAACTGTCCTTTTGGCTTTCCGCTATTGATGTTTCCATTTAGGTTTGTTGTTTCATGCTTGTGTTTCTTTCCCTTTGGTGTCTCTGATGGGAGCTGTTGATTAATTGTATCGATTTCCAGACAATTCGGCCCTACTACCACCTCGGCCCCTAGACAGGTCGGCCCAAAACCAAGTCGGCCCTAGACACCTCGGCCCTAGTCACCTCGGCCCTAGACACCTCGGCCCCACTGTCACGTCGGCCCCTAGACATCTCGGCCCCAAAGACACCTCGGCCCCACTTTTGATATCTGTTAGGGTATGGGCATTTATATCATGTTAAAATCGGCCCCGCCCATCGGGACTTCAAGAAACCGACAGCCTGTGACATGAGTACTGGTAAACCGCTTAGAGGTTCAGCCTGGCCAGGAAAAGCGGTGCGAGTCGGACCGTTCTTACTTATAAACTATATTGGTTTCATTGGGCTGCAGGGCTTGAGATGTCATTTCATCTCAATGTCGGGTAAAATTCCCACAAAGCTGGAGGCAACGTCTCCAAAATGACCGAGATAGTGTTGATTGGGGCGTTAAACGTCAAATCTAACTAACAAAACATCTTGTCAACAAGCCCGTGTAATGAAGACCCCGCTCAACCCCAGTTTATATAGGGAAAACTGGGGCTTATAGGGGCATACATTATTTACATAACGAAGACACGGCTTCATCACGAAAACACGCCTATATAATTTTGAACCCCTCTTTTATATAGTAAAACTGGGGTATACAGGGGTAAACCATATTTTTCGTATTTGTTCTAAAATATAGATTGTGGCTACTCATTAGAACCGCCTCGATGGGGCGGTTCTAATTAGTACCTCAATCTATATTTTTAGCAGAAACAAGAAAAATATCACAGGTTTTCATCTTAAAAGTTTCGTTTTTCGGCGCATTACCCAAACACGCCTATACAATTACATTGCCACCTTTATCGCCCAAAAAAATGAAAATTTTATTACGAAAAATTGTGATAATTTTCTTAGTTCTGCTCAAAATATAGATTGTTGGCACTCGTCAGAACCGCCTCATCGAGGCAGTTCTAATGAGTAACCACAACCTTTATTTTAGAGCAGAAATAAGAAAAATAAGGTATACCCCCGGGAACCCCAGATTTACTGTATAAAAGTGGGGTTCGTGGGGCTCAAAATTATATAGGCGTGTTTTCGTGATGTGTAAAGTTTTCAATGTACTTGTATAGGCGTGTTTTCGTAATGTGTATTTTTGACCCCCTTAAACCCACTTTTAAAAAGTAAAATTGGGGTTTAAAGAGGTAAGCCTTATTTTTCTTATTTGAGCAGAAATAATAAAAAAATCACAATTTTTCCTTTTATAATGTTCGTTTTTTCGGCGGTAAAGTTTACAATGCATTTGTATAGGCATGTTTTCGTACTTCTTATTTCTGCTCCAAGACACAGGTTGTGTGTACTTGTTAGAGCCGTCTCAATGTGCAGGACTGATCAGAGTGCGTCTGTGACAACCTTTAATCACAACTAGTTTAATATTAATATGTGTTTATGCAAACTAGTCATTTCTTAGATCCCTTTCATATAAGTTAACAGGTATGTGTGATGAACCATCTCCTTAAGAACGATTGAACCAGTATCAAAGATCTATGTTCTCGAGCAGAAGTAAGAAATATAATTTTCATCAACCTTTCGTTATATAATTTTGGTTTTACGGAATCTTCTATTAGTTATTAGGAAATAAGATCAAATTATTTTATTGCAATTTTTATTTCATATAAAAGTAACAAATAACCAATGAGAAGTTTATAATAAATATAACAACGCATACACGACATTTTCAGGTTAACTTGGACTACACTCTTAAGGATAGCTAATGCCCCGCCGCCTTCAACCGTGACGTTGACCTTGAGTCAGCATCACGAAAAGTGGGGTTTAGCGGGTTGGTTTAAACAATATTTTATTAGAAGCAAATATCACATACAATCACACATAAGGCATGGAAAAAGGATCTGACTGTAAGCTAGCAAGCTTATAAGTGTCATCTCCCGAACA
The DNA here is from genome assembly GCA_963580285.1 of Lucinisca nassula. NCBI lineage: Eukaryota > Metazoa > Mollusca > Bivalvia > Lucinida > Lucinidae > Lucinisca > Lucinisca nassula. The sequence continues at coordinate 150,141,541 of OY757014.1, forward strand.
CAAATAAGAATATACAGCATAACTGAATGGAAGGACTGAAAATAAATATTGAGTATACATTAACGAGCGCATAAGAGAGAGAGAGAGAGAGAGAGAGAGAGAGAGAGAGAGAAAGAGAGAGAAGAAACAATGGTGAGGACTCGACAGCAAGAAACCAATCACGAAAACACGCCCCCCCCCCCCCCTTGAACCCATCTATTATATAGTTAAACTGGGGTTTGCAGGGGTAAACTTTATTTTCTTATTTCTGCTTCAGAATAAAGAATGTGGGTACTCGTTAGAACAGTCTCGATGAGGCGGTTCTAACGAGTACCCAATATCTATATTTTAAGCAGACATTCGAAAAAATAACTCATTTTTTTCATCTTAAAATATTCGTTTTTGGCTGTAAAAATACAAAATATTCGTATAGGCGTGTTTGCGTAATGCAATGAGATGCTGGAGCTGGAGCTGGAGCTGGAGCTGGAACAGGAATAGTTAGACTGCGATGGGCCCGACCAGAGACAGAGCATCAGGCACCAACCAACATTATAGTACAATCTATGTCAATATAACCAACAGTTAGACTGCGATCGGCCCGACCAGAGACAGAGCATCAGGCACCAACCAACATTATACTACAATCTATGTCAATATAACCAACAGTTAGACTGCGATCGGCCCGACCAGAGACAGAGCATCAGGCACCAACCAACATTATACTACAATCTATGTCAATATAACCAACAGTTAGACTGCGATCGGCCCGACCAGAGACAGAGCATCAGGCACCAACCAACATTATACTACAATCTATGTCAATATAACCAACAGTTAGACTGCGATCGGCCCGACCAGAGACAGAGCATCAGGGACCAACCAACATTATACTACAATCTATGTCAATATAACCAACAGTTAGACTGCGATCGGCCCGACCAGAGACAGAGCATCAGGCACCAACCAACATTATACTACAATCTATGTCAATATAACCAACAGTTAGACTGCGATCGGCCCGACCAGAGACAGAGCATCAGGCACCAACAAACATTATACTACAATCTATGTCAATATAACCAACAGTTAGACTGCGATCGGCCCGACCAGAGACAGAGCATCAGGCACCAACCAACATTATACTACAATCTATGTCAATATAACCAACAGTTAGACTGCGATCGGCCCGACCAGAGACAGAGCATCAGGCACCAACCAACATTATACAACAATCTATGTCAATATAACCAACAGTTAGACTGCGATCGGCCCGACCAGAGACAGAGCATCAGGCACCAACCAACATTATAGTACAATCTATGTCAATATAACCAACAGTTAGACTGCGATGGGTCCGACCAGAGACAGAGCATCAGGCACCAACCAACATTATAGTACAATCTATGTCAATATAACCAACAGTTAGACTGCGATGGGTCCGACCAGAGACAGAGCATCAGGCACCAACCAACATTATAGTACAATCTATGTCAATATAACCAACAGTTAGACTGCGATGGGTCCGACCAGAGACAGAGCATCAGGCACCAACCAACATTATACTACAATCTATGTCAATATAACCAACAGTTAGACTGCGATGGGTCCGACCAGAGACAGAGCATCAGGCACCAACCAACATTATAGTACAATCTATGTCAATATAACCAAAAGTTAGACTGCGATGGGTCCGACCAGAGACAGAGCATCAGGCACCAACCAACATTACACTGCAATCTATGTCAATATAACCAACAGTTAGACTGCGATGGGTCCGACCAGAGACAGAGCATCAGGCACCAACCAACATTATAGTACAATCTATGTCAATATAACCAAAAGTTAGACTGCGATGGGTCCGAACAGAGACAGAGCATCAGGCACCAACCAACATTATGCTACAATCTATGTCAATATAACCAACAGTTAGACTGCGATGGGCCCGACCAGAGACAGAGCATCAGGCACCAACCAACATTATACTACAATCTATGTCAATATAACCAACAGTTAGACTGCGACGGGTCCGACCAGAGACAGAGCATTAGGCACCAACCAACAGTATACTACAATCTATGTCAATATAACCAACATTTTGACTGCGATGGCCCGACCAGAGATAGAGCATCAGGCACCAACAAACATTATATTGCAATCTATGTCAATATAACCAACAGTTAGACTCCGATGGAGCCGACCAGAGATAGAGCATCAGGCACCAACCAACATTATATTACAATCTATGTCAATATAACCAACAGTTAGACTGCGATGGGCCCGACCAGAGATAGAGCATCAGGTACCAACCATCATTATACTACAATCTATGTCAATGTAACGAGCAGTAAGACTGCGATTGGTCCGACCAGAAATAGAGCATCAGGTACCAACCGTTATATTACAATCTATGTCAATATAACCAACAGTTAGACTGCGATGGTCCCGACCAGAGACAGAGCATCAGGCACATACCAACATTATATTACAATCTATGTCAATATAACCAACAGTTAGACTGCGATGGTCCCGACCAGAGACAGAGCATCAGGCACCTACCAACATTATATTACAATCTATGCCAATATAACCAACAGTTAGACTCCGATGATCCCGACCAGAGACAGAGCATCAGGCACCAACCAACATTATATTACAATCTTTGTCAATATAACCAACAGTAAGACTCCGATGGGCCCGACCAGAGACAGAGCATCAGGCACCAACCAACATTACATAAAATTATACATTACGAAAACACGCCTATACAAATACATTGGAAACTTTCCACTGAAAAAAAACACGAAAATTTTAAGATGAAAACTTGTGATATTTTTCTTATTTCTGCTCAAAATATAGATTGTGGATACTCGTTAAAACCGCCTTATCGAGGCGGTTCTAAAGAGTACCGGCAATCTATATTTTAGAGCAGAAATAAGAAAAATAAGGCTTATCACTGTAAACCCCAGTTTTACTATATAAAAGTGGGGTCCAATGGGGTCAAAATTAAATAGGTCTGTTTTTGATATGTTTTCTCTAATCCTCAGAAAGCCTTTACGCTGGAACTGTCATAGAATCTGTGGCCTGACCCAACGACCTGCAATTAAAGAGGGGAGCAAAGTTGTCAACCGTGATTGGGTTAACTACCATGCATGCAGTCGTATAACATTTATGTTGTGCCCAATCTTTTTATATCGAAGAATGATTTTTACGAAATTGTGTGCTTAAGTTATTGCAATTATATATTTTTCTGAATTTATGTCCTAAGTCACCATAAAATTCGGTTTCCGATACACCTTGTTGCATAAGAGATTTAAGTTCAACGTTGAATTATGAAAATAAATCGGAATGACGTCTATAAAATTTTGAAAAGACTTTGCGTAGTTTATAATGTGTAAGTAACCAATATAACGCCGGAAGCCTGTCTTGGCCTTCTGCAACACATACAACGAACATGATGGCTGAATGACAAATGACTGTTTTGGAATGCCCTGACAGTAAAATCAGATATATCTTCCACAGTTTGCATAACACACACATGTTGATAAATTGCTAACTTGTGCTTACCTAACACTATTTATTGAGATACAATGTGTGTATTTTATGCAAACTATTTAAGATGACATCCAAGATGGCTGCCAGATTATTACATGTTCATGCATTTTAGCAATTCATTTGACTAGCAACTAGAGTTACCCGCTTTTTTGTACTATTAAATGCATCCAGTAGTCACTGACAGCTTATGTATACACTGCAGTTAAAATGGCTTGTTATTTATATGTGACTATGGCTACCATTTCAGATTATGCGGAAGAAAGCTCGTATCAGTGAGAAACACCTATTCGGTTTTGCATTGCATATACTTGGCAATGATTAAGTAAAATGAAGGAACATTAAATCATATGGACGCAAACGCGACTACATACGCATTGTTGCAATAAGCTGTTACCATGTACATTGTAGTGATCTGAACGGCTCTTAAAATGAAGTGGCATCTTGTAAAATACAAACTTTGAATACTGTTAAACCCTTAGATCTAGCGGCAGAAAATTTTATATATCTCCACATACTGAGTCGGTCATACTTGGCCATTACCTCAGTCCGGTGGTGAGCTAAATTTAGAATTTAGAAAAAAAAACACTCACTGGATGAGTTCTTAAAACTATTTAAATCTGCTTTCAGTGGTGTACCAAAACGCATACCTCTGGGTCCCAATCTACACCATGCGGGCTTTGAACTCTTCTGCAATTTTAGCATTTACCACAGAGGAGGGAATACTATTTCACTGAGGAATAGTTCTAGGGAAGACAGAATTCTTCAGGGCATCACTATAGGCCTGGTACCTACGATGTTGACTGTTGTTTAATTTTGATGCCCTTGTTTGAGTTGAAGTAGTCACAGGGGTCAAGTATTTATCTTTGTTAAGAGAAACTGTATCAAAGTATATTTATAAAAAAGGTTTAAGAGGACTAGTCACGACAGGCCTCCAACGATGGCCATTCTAGCTCATCGAGCATTTCGGCAACACTACCTCTGTTCCGCTATCGCCTGCAGGTCCATCGGGAAGTCGTCCTCTGAACCTTCTCAACCTGTTGAATCTGAGTTTTAACATGGGGGTGCCAAACAGGTGATGCATAGTCGTGTTGAGGTCGAACCAATGTTTTGTGTGCAACATCCTTTGTATGCTTAGGAGCAAAGCCAAATTGCGTCTAAGAAATCCTAATGTCCTAGTTGCCTTGGAAGTAATCTCGGAAATATGTTGACCCCAATCCAGATTATCAGTGATGGTGATGCCAAGATATTTTGCAGATCGGACATGCTCCAATGTATGCTGATGTAGTGAGTAGTAGAATTCGATCTGCTTGTCTGGAGGGTACCGCGACACCCTCATGGAATGACATTTGGCCATACTGAACTTCATTTGTCAATCGGCCTCCAAACGTGCTAGGCTATCCAGATCATCTTGTAAGATAAGGCAGTCAGAAGGAGTATACATATATTCCTATACAAAACACAATCATCAGCAAACAAAGGAACACATAACCTGATGTTATCCGGAAGATCATTGATAAATACCAAGAGAAGGACGGGTCCAAGTACCAAACCGTGAGGTACACCAGATAAAACAGGGAGTGGATCCGACTCTTGGCCATCAAGTACAACTTGTTGTGAGCGTCCAGTGTGGATCATCTTATCCCATTATCATCCACTTTATACAATAGCCTCATTTGAGGTACCTTGGTGGTTTTTATGAGTAGAACTTTTCGCTGGGTTATATAGTTTGGCTGATTTTCGATCTCCGATGAAAAGAAATCGGTCGAATCTCCAAAGCCGTGTAAGTGGAAAAAACAATCATCGGATTTGTCTATCAACAGCGCCGTGTGGAAACTAAAGTAATTAGTTAAACGTTTTGTGTTCACTGTATGATTAACCCAATGTGCTACCTTGATAATCCAAATGTCTGTGTCATTTTCCTCTTATCTGATTGGTTTACCCATCATATTTAGCTCACAGTTAAAGCCATCAATCAATTACCAATTATATCCACAATTTTGACAATAACTCTGAAGGGGTGTTTGTTTTCATTCAGCCGTTTTGAGCTGTCTTATGAATAAAACGTTTTCTCTTTTTTTTCTTTCGACTTCTAAAGTAGTAAATACACGTTTTCTTTTGTCAACGATGATCCCTATGACCAACTGACATATCATAATTGCGATGTGTAGAATAAAGTTTATTCTCTTGCACTCTTTGAGCATTATAAGCGGATTTTTATTTCGGTGTTTTTTCCTTGAATGTAATTGCGCCAAAATTAAATGACCGCCAAATATAAGTGTTTTACAGTAGCTGCATTTGACCTTTGATGAGGTTATGGCCAAATATGACCGACTCAGTTTAAGAACATAGATAGATAGATAGATAGATAGATAGATAGATAGATAGATAGATATATAGATAGATAGATAGATAGATAGATAGATAGATAGATAGATAGATAGATAGATAGATAGATAGATAGATGACCCACTTGTGTTATTATTAGATATATCTTCATCATATACTATTTCCTTGATATATCATTGTGACGTTTAGTAAAAACTCAGACGATTTGGAATGTTACTTATAATAATGGGTGGCATGTGAATAATCAAATAATTTTGCAAAATAAACATATTTTACCAACTATGTACTTAAATGACCTCTGACCTAAGGCCGATTAGGTTGGCCATTATGTTGTTAGTATAATGTGTAGGTTTAATGCTTCCAAGATAAGGAAATGGCAACTCATTTTGCTTTGTTTCAGTTGACATACTAGATAACCCTTTGTACAATAAATATTGATGCATATTTAAGGAAAATTTCTACATAAATGATCTTTGACCCTGGCCAAATCTCCGGTTCAACTTTTTTCTCGCATATGATGCATAAATAATATGTCCTAAGTATATTACTGGCGTTTAAATCGACTTTATTTGGTCTACTTAGATAGGCAGTGGGTACAAATACCACTGTATACAAATTTTATTGTATTTTTGCACTCATTTGACCTTTGACCTGTTTTGAGGCTCAGTTGCATTTTCAGAAGTGGCATCCACCCCTATCACTTTTGCAACATACTAAAGAACACAATTAGCATGGATGCCATACTCCACTCAATTTTGCCATCAGATTTTTTATTTTTTTTTTTGTTGGTTGTTTGGATGGCCAACTATGGCTAAAATCTTGTGCTGTGGATTTTCACGACTGCGATCTTGAGCTGTGCCAAGCAGGCAAATGACGTCATTATGACGTCACATCAACGTCGGTAAAACGTTATGACCTTTATGCCGACGTCGAGACGTTGCACCGACGTTGATTTGACATTGCTCTAGCGACGTGTGTCTGCTGGGTGGAATCTTGTGTTTTTTCTTCCCATGGCAAGAATATTATATTTTGGCTTTTCATGGCCAGGCTCTCATGTTGTGTCTTTTTATGGCTGGTTACATGTATTGTGTTTGTAAATGATTTGAATCTTTTCTGGCGGATTTTATAGTTGGATAACAGTGGCAATTTAAGTTGGATTCTTGCTTTGTGGCTTTTCGTGGCATGTATCATGTGTTGTGGATTTTTATTTCTGGAATCTCGTCTTGTGGCTTTTCATTGCAGAGATCTTGTGTTTTGGGATTTCGTGGCTGGAATCTTGTCCTGTGACTTTTCATAGTTGGAATTGTTTATTGTCACATTTACTGAACTAAATTTCTTCATGGGTAGCCGATTACGTACACAAAGGACACACTGTCTTTTGCTAAAGGTAACGCCTACATCAATAGTAAAACAATACTAATGTCTGCAATGACGTCATTGAGAAAAAAGACCACAAAATCGTATTATTGATATCAAGAATGTGGCCTTGACAGTTTTATATCTTAAATGAGATGAAAACGATATATCCAGACAACTCGAAGCAAAACAACAGCTGGTGTTTCACGTTTTTAGCAAACAATACTTTAGTGATTCAAAGTAAATTGTGGTTCGTGTTTTGTCTAATGTCTTTGTAATAATAAATTTTAGACTACTCTTATAAGAACTGGCAATAAATATAACAAAAAAGAGTTGTATTTGATGTGTTTATTTCTTTCCAAACCCATGGAACCATGAATTAAAGTTGTAATTCAAAATTAAAAGAACTTTCTTATGAAAAGAAAAGAAACAATGCGGAGTTGTGGGCTCAACAAAAAAAATCATATCTAGCAACCCCATTTCCCCCTACCGTCGCCAGAAAATCAAATGGTCGGCCGAAGAGGCATTCTCATGTGCACAGAATAATAATACTGGCCATTATACAGTTTGTAGGACAGCCTTAGAAATAGAACGCAGTGGGGTGTGCAAGATTTCCGGACGCCCGCGAAAGAATGAAGGCATTGCCAGTAGCAGCGTCTTGAAGATGAGTCGATTTCGACAAAAGAACAAGGCAAACTGTTTCGTCGCTTTTCTTTGTTATGTGGAATCTGGCAGAAATTTGAAGAAGGCATGGAGAAAGCGCAGTCTTTTTTCCCTTTGCTTGGTTATTAACAGACATAAGATACATGAAAATAGATACAAAAGAGCTAATCCATATCGAAGACTTCTTTCTATTACAAAGGAGTTTGAAAATATGAAATGAATGAAAAGGTTAAAATGTACTCAAATATCTAATATGTAAGGCGAAACAAAAACCTGACTTGTTTTACAGCAGTGGCGTTTTATTTCAAATTTCTAACAAATACAGACAATCTGTTTTCTGACAAAATGCAGATGAGGATTGTGTTCTTTCAGTATGAACAATATTTGAGACACTCATATGGGCGTTGTTGGTTACACACCCTACAAACTAAGCTTGCCGGTACCTGATACTCTGTCTCTGGTTGGGCCCATCGGAGTCTAATTGCTGGTTTTCTTTGCTCCGGCATGTCAGTGGCTTCTTGTTGTCGAGTCCTCACCGTTGTTTCATCTCTGTAGTTGATGATTTTTAGTGTTCATGGAGATGTTGCACTGATGAGTTAGGAGGCCTTCATGCGGACTGAACAAATTATTTGTCTAAATCGCGACAGAAGGGCGAGTATTGTGGCCACGTAAAATCGATTTAAGCACCCCCTGCCCCAATGGAATTCCTTTCCGCTGACCGTTCCAAGGCGGTTCTTCTGTCGCGGCTTATTTTTGTTTGTTATGGTTTGTCTTTGGGTTAGTGTGTCGCTTATATTATTTTATTTCGGATAGCCTATTGGCCATTTTGTGGTAAAGTAACTGTCCTTTTGGCTTTCCGCTATTGATGTGTCCTTTAAGGTCTGTTGTTTCATGTTTGTGTTTCTTTCCCTTTGGTGTCTCTGATGGGAGCTGTGGGTTAATTGTATCGATTCCTGATCATTGTCTTCACTTCTACTTTGAACCAATCAGATTACTTGATATAATGTATCCCCACAAATTCATAAATTGAATGTCAAACAGTGTAGATCCTGATCAGATGGCTTCTTCTGATCTGGATCTACACTGTTTGCAAAGACAAGGGTTGTCGTGAACAGCAGGATAAGAGTTTACATTCATGTTCTACGTATAGTAGCTCGAATTTTAAGAACAGTATACATATGAACTGTGTGTCCTGTGCAATAAGATATTTTATGCTCATTGCAGTTGATTTTGTATCTTGTAATGCATTTTAATATAAAAATAAGGTGATATTTGTCCGATCCAATTTAGCAGTAATTCTTCGTCTTCCCGCTCGTTAATATATTATTTGGCCATTTAAAGTATATAAAAGTATCACAATTTTAATACTGAAGTGAGCAAGAGGTTGATAACCTAGGCGTGTTGAAAGTATCCCGAGCTGTGTACGATTTATTGGAATTATATTGCCACTACACTTAGCATTGCCCCCGCCCATCGGGGCTTGAAGAAATAGATGGGCTGCATGATGCTTCCACGCAGAGCTGAAACCCACCCGCACACGAGTACTGGTTAACCGCTTAGAGGATCCAGCCTGCCTAGGCAAAGCGGTGGAGTCGGCCCGTCCATGCTAAAAAACCCTATTGGTTACATTAGACAGCAGGGATTGAGATGTCATTTCATCGCAAGGTTTGGTAAAAGACCCACAAAAGTGGAAGCAACGTCTCCAAAATGACATTTACAGTGTCGACGGGGACGTTAAACCTCAAATCAAACAAACGTAAGCATTGCACAGTGTACTATTTTCGTCATGTGCGTATCTGAAACAAATTAGAAGTGGAGGCAGTGATCAGGAATCGATATAATTAACCACAGCTCCCATAAGAGACAATAAAGGGAAAGAAACACAAACATGAAACAACAGACCCTAATGGAAACATCAACAGCGAAACCCAAAAGACAGTTACTTTCCCACAAAATGGCCAATAGGCTATCCAAAATAAAATAATATAAGCGACACAAACACCCAAAGACAAACCATAACAAAAATAAACCGCGACAGAAGAACCCCCTTGGAACGGGCAGCTGAAACGAATTCCACTGGGGGGCTTAAATCGATTTTACGTGGCCACAATCCTCGCCCTTACTTCCGTCGCGATTAAGACAAATAATTTTTTCAGTCAGCATCAAGGCCTCCTAACTCATCAGTACAACATCTCCGTGAACACAAAAGTCAAACAACCACAGAGATGAAACAACGGTGAGGACTCGACAGCAAGAAACCACTGAAATGCTGGAGCAAAAGAAAACCAACAGTTAGAACTCTTTGTGTTCAGGCCCCGAGTTTATATTTGATGCTGAGCCCAAAAGAGCAGGTCCTACGTTTGCTGCTCAATGATTTGAGCACATCAGTGTGCAATAAAACTTGATGCTCAAATTAGTTGAGCAAAACAAAAACGTTACACGGCAGGCGCAACATTACCTTTCAGCTTACCATCACGTGACCAAGTCCGTGAAATTAAGACCCTCCTAAACCCCACTTTATAAAGAGAAAACTGGGGTTTACGGGGGTAAACATTATTTTTCTTATTTCTGCTCCAAGACATAAGTTGTGGGTACTCGTGAGAACCGCCTCAATGAGGCGGTTCTAACGAGCATCCACAACCTATGTTTGCAGTATAAATAAGAAAAATAACAAAAAGTAACCAGTTTGGAGATGTAAAAAATGTACTTTATCGCACGGGTGTGTTATCGTAATGCCTAGAGCGAAAGGCTCAGGGTGAGCTTTTGATACCGATCGATGTCCGTTGCACGTCGTGCTTCCTTCAACAACTTACCTAAGAGACATCTCCTAAACCGGTGAACGAACTTTAAAATACAATAATTTTACAGGAATGTTCCTTGGGTGACCCTGTAGCAAAAGGCCTTATTAGTTCCGCTTTGCTAAATGCAATGGTCGCCAGAGCTAAAAATAGAAGAAAAAATACATTACGATAATACATTCGTGCGACATATTGCATTTTCACATCTCTAAAATGGCTACTTTTCTGAATTTTTCTTATTTATACTGCAAAAAAGGGTTGTGTGTGCTCGTTAGAACCTCCTCATTGAGGCGGTTCTAACGAGTACCCAAAACCCATGTCTTGGAGCAGAAATAAAAAAAAATAATATATACCCACGTAAACCCCAGTTTTCTCTATATAAAGATGGGTTTAGGGGGTATTCATTTCACCGACTTGGTCACATGATGAAACGCCATCTCCTCCTAGGTAACTGGCCCAAATTTGAAAATATTTTCATAGAGATATTCTTTAAGTGGCTCTCAAAAAAAATTGCCCAAACTGTTCAGCTCGGATAAACAAGATGGTCGCCAAAGCTGAAAATAGAAAAATCTTAAAATGTCTTCGCGTCTGTCAAGAATTTACTTAAAAGACATCTCCTCCTAAACTGGTGGTTGGATTTTGAAATAATATTGCAGGAATGTTGCTCGAGCGGTAACAGGACACTTCGGCCCCAAAACAACTTCGGCCCCTAGACACTTCGGCCCCTAGACACCTCGGCCCAAAAACCACCTCGGCCCCACATAAAATTGAAACCCTAGACGGGTCGGCCCCTGGACACCTCGGCCCCTAGACACGTCGGCCCCATATGCCTAGACACTCCGGCCCCACTTTGCTTTTCACGGGGTTTCCACTTAAATAGGAGATCGGGTTGGATGCCTGACGAGTTTTTTTTTTTTTTTTATTTTTATTTGCTGATTTGATTATTTTGATAGGGAGCCACGAATATTTTCAAGAACCTATAATATATATATTTATTATATATTATAACGTTACTAAATAGAAAATCTATATGTCCATTTAAGAAGAATGGAAGATACATCTGAAAATTCCCCTATTTTATTTCAATGTATAATTCTAATTGCATTGCGGCATGCTTTAGAGCAGGCTCTTATTCTTTTGATCATCTATAGGCTTTTTTATTATCCGAAATAATTCCACACCGCTAAAATACTTTTTAAATTAATTTCAATAAGTTATCCTTACTAATTGTATGGAAATCTGGATGGATCGGTGGATGGGGCCGTAACCCACCCCCCCCCCCCCAAAAAAAAAAAAAAAAATAAATAAAAAATAAATCATTCCTCGGTTTCGTCAACCATGGTGATGATGGGTGATAATCTTATATTTGTTAACATATATTTTTATTTATTAATTTATTTATTTATCCGGCCTCGGTAGCTAAGTCGGATGCGCGTACGACTGGTTTGGGTTTGGGTTTTACGGCCCTTTCAAGAATATTTCACTCATATCGAGCCGATCGTTAATCAGAGGTGGGCGAAAACCGGAGTACCCGGAGAAAAACCACCTGACCTTCCGTTGCAGAACTTGGCGTCTCACACGTGGCCCGAGCGAGGCTCGAACCTACGGCGGTGAGAGACCTAATGACTAAGAGTCAGCGCTCTTATCCACAAGGCCACGGAGGCCCGTGCGTACGACTGGTGATCAGGAGGACGCAAGTAGTATAGGGTTTGGGCGAGTCTAGACCACCCCCCCCCCCTAATTTTTTTTTACCTACTCCCCAGACCCTCACCTGTAGACCCCTACATCGAAAAATGAAAAAAACACCTACTAGAGTGACCTCGGGAAAATTGTAAAAATGTAAAAAAATGAAAATGTAAAAAAGTGTAAAAATAAAAAAAGAGAAAAAATCTGAAAATGTAAAAAATCACTCGGAGTCCGCGGACTCCGGCAGGAAACAATCTGGGGGTGGTGAAATGAGAAAAATAAAAAATCACCCGGAGTCCGCGGACTCCGGCAGGAAACAATCTGGGGGCGGTGAAATGAGAAAAAAAAAAAAACACCTACTAGAGTACAAAGCAAGTTTTTTTTCTCTCATCCCACGAATCTATTTCTCCGTCTTTACAGTCAGCAGTATTTAGAAAACCATGCATTTTTCACTGGACACTACTCATTTATTTACGTTCAATTTCTAGCTATTCTAGTACAAGCTGTGATAGCCGAGTGGTCTAGACGGTTTGGACTGTAAATGGTGGGTTTTGAGGGGGCATGAGTTCGAATCCCGGTGTAGCGTGAGATCTTTAAACCCATGAGAACCTTAATACCAAGTTATATCTGCGCATGCGCAAGAAGGCCGTGAGAAATGTCATCCATTTCCTGTTAGCCCCTGCCCCTTTCAACTAGAACCTATGTTTAAAATGTCTAAAGAAATCTGCTTACATTACGAAATTTAAATAGAACACTATACAGGTACCCTGCAGTAATATGTCGGTGTTATGGTTTCAATGTTGATAAATACTCGTCTATTTATAAATCATATTAAACAAACAACGGTGTTTTCCACAGGTACGTAACGGGTTATATTATAACACAAAAGCACTTAATTTTGCAGTGTCAATGTAATCAGTAGCGTAGCGCAACTAGTAGCGAGGAGCGCCTGAAACGATTGGGTTTACTTTCTTGAGGGTCGCAGGTTCGATCCTCGCAGACAACCTTTTTTCATAAAGCTATTAAAAGCATGATTTATTTTTTTCTTGATGATTTTTTTATAAAATAGTTTCAGAATTTACATTTTTATTATTTCTGAAACACCCGTTAGCATCGATGCTCTGGCTAGATGGCTAGTAAGTGGCAAGAATAGCTCCACGTTCCTCTTTTCTTCTTTGCAAATTTTCAAAATGTTCAATGCCATGGCTTTGCTTTCGGCATTAAGAAGCTTTTTTGAAGACATGTTCGCGGCAGGGCAACCGAGTATGAACTTAGGAATGTTCAGTAAAAATTTATATCAGCACAAAAAAAAACAATGCATGCTTCACGAGAAAATCGAGGATTTTTTGCTTTTGGCGCGAAAAAAAAATGTTAAAGAAAAAACATCCCCAGCGGGATTCGAACCCGAATACTTCAGCTCTACAGGCCCGTGACTTTACCACTTGGCTAGCGTCGATACAGTGCAGGTATGGTATTTTTTAGCCTGATACCATCACATTAATAGGGAGTCACCAAAAATAAAATTAGATCATCCAAAAATAACATATAATTGCGTAGATAAATTTAAAAATAACCTTTATTTACAATAATATTGACAGTACCAAACTGACAACTGATGTCGGTTTACCTGTACATTACAGGCTTTATTTATTTATTTATTTATTCGAAAGATACCTGTATTAAATATGCCATAAATAGGTTTCCAAGTGTTCAAAAAGAACAAAATATATACAGATACATGTATTTTCGTGTAATTATTCCGAAACCACGCCTATATTTTAAACCCCATTAAACCCCACTTTTATACATTAAAACTGGGGTTTCTAGCGTTGTATATTATTGTCATTTTTCGCTGGAAAACATAGATTGTAGGGACTCGGCGGTAAAGTTTACAATGCATTTGTATAGGCATGTTTTCGTACTTATTTCTGCTCCAAGACACAGGTTGTGTGTACTTGTTAGAGCCGTCTCAATGTGCAGGACTGATCAGAGTGCGTCTGTGACAACCTTTAATCACAACTAGTTTAATATTAATATGTGTTTATGCAAACTAGTCATTTCTTAGATCCCTTTCATATAAGTTAACAGGTATGTGCGATGAACCATCTCCTTGAGAACGATTGAACCAGTATCAAAGATCTATGTTGTCGAGCAGAAGTAAGAAATATAATTTTCATCAACCTTTCGTTATATAATTTTGGTTTTACGGAATCTTCTATAAGTTATTAGGAAATAAGATCAAATTATTTTATTGCTATTTTTATTTCATATAAAAGTAACAAATAACCAATGAGAAGTTTATAATAAATATAACAACGCATACACGACATTTTCAGGTTAACTTGGACTACACTCTTAAGGATAGCTAATGCCCCGCCGCCTTCAACCGTGACGTTGACCTTGAGTCAGCATCACGAAAAGTGGGGTTTAGCGGGTTGGTTTAAACAATATTTTATTAGAAGCAAATGTCAAATACAATCACACATAAGACATGGTAAAAGGATCTGACCGTAAGCTAGCAAGCTTGTAAGTGTCATCTCCCGAACACAAATAAGAATATACATCATAACTGAATGGAGTGAGTGAGTGAGTTTTAGTTTTACGTCCCACCAACAGCTAAGGTCATACGGAGACGGGACCTCGGTTTAAAGACTCATCCGAAAGTCTGGAGAAGCCCGGGATCGATCCTGCGATCCCTGGTTTACAAGGCAAGTAGCGTAACCACTGCACCACGGAGGCTTCTTTATAACTGAATGGAATGACTTAAAATAAATATTGAGTATACATTAACGAGCGCATAAGAGAGAGAGAGAGAGAGAGAGAGAGAGAGAGAGAGAGAGAGAGAGAGATGGAAAGAGAGAGAGAGACAGAGAGAAAGGGAGAAACAATGGTGAGGACTCGACAGCAAGAAACCAATCACGAAAACACGCCCCCCTTGAACCCATCTTTTATGTAGTTAAACTGGGGTTTGCAGGGGTAAACTTTATTTTCTTATTTCTGCTCCAGAATAAAGAATGTGGGTACTCGTTAGAACAGCCTCGATGAGGCGGTTCTAACGAGTACCCAATATCTATATTTTAAGCAGACTTTCGAAAAAATATCTCATTTTTTTCATCTTAAAATATTCGTTTTTGGCTGTAAAAATACAAAATATTCGCATGGGCGTGTTTGCGTAATGCAATGAGATGTCGGAGCTGGAGCTGGAACAGTTAGACTGCGATGGGTCCGACCAGAGACAGAGCATCTGGCACCAACCAACATTATAGTACAATCTATGTCAATATAACCAAAAGTTAGACTGCGATGGGTCCGACCAGAGACAGAGCATCAGGCACCAACCAACATTATACTACAATCTATGTCAATATAACCAACAGTTACACTGCGATGGGTCCGACCAGAGACAGAGCATCAGGCACCAACCAACATTATACTACAATCTATGTCAATATAACCAACAGTTAGACTGCGACGGGTCCGACCAGAGAGAGAGAGCATTAGGCACCAACCAACAGTATACAACAATCTATGTCAATATAACCAACATTTTGACTGCGATGGGCCCGACCAGAGATAGAGCATCAGGCACCAACAAACATTATATTGCAATCTATGTCAATATAACCAACAGTTAGAGAGATAGAGCATCAGGCACCAACCAACATTATATTACAATCTATGTCAATATAACCAACAGTTAGGCTGCGATGGGCCCGACCAGAGATAGAGCATCAGGTACCAACCATCATTATACTACAATCTATGTCAATGTAACGAGCAGTTAGACTGCGATTGGTCCGGCCAGAAATAGAGCATCAGGCACCAACCAACATTATATTACTATCTATGTCAATATAACCAACAGTTAGACTCCGATGGGCCCGACCAGAGATAGAGCATCAGGCACCAACCATTATATTACAATCTATGTCAATATAACCAACAGTTAGACTGCGATGGTCCCGACCAGAGACAGAGCATCAGGCACCTACCAACATTATATACTACTCAAAGTTTGATAGGGATCACTTTTTTAATGCAAAATAATTTTTGGATAAATTAATCAGCTGAATCCAAATTTGATTCATAATGATAGAAAAACATATCCTTCATAAAGACTAGTGATTAATTTTGTCAGCTGGCACGGCATTCAAGCGTGACAACAACAACCGTCTTGGCACCCACAAAATTTGCCGTATCATGAAGGGGTTTGGACAATGGATTTTTCACAAATATCCAAATTTGTTTAGAGAAAGGTGCCCTAATAACGTGTATGGCGTCCACTGGCATCAATTACAGCACGACATCGCTTGAGCATGCTCGTAATCAGAGTCTGTATCCGGTTTTGTGGAATCAGCCTCCATGAAGCAACCAATGCATCTTTGAGCTCCGGTAAAATCCATGGCTGCACAGGTCGGGCTGAAACAGCACGCGGTAGCATGTCCTACACATGCTCAATCGGATTTAAGTCCATTGATCGAGCAGGCAGGTCCATAGGAACGATTTATCACGTTTCAGATAGGCATCAGTGACGTGGGCACGGTGGGGACGGGCATTATCGTCCATCAGAATAAAGTCCGGGCCGATAGCACCGACATATCGTCTCACAAACTGATCAAGAATCTCATTACAGTACCTCACTGCCGTTAACGTTCCGTTTCAACGACGTACAAGTCATTTTTACCGTTAACTCTTATCCCAGCCCAAATCATGACATACCCCTTTCCACAGCGATCATGCTCTGCCACATTCAAGTCATAAAATCGCTCTTTAGACATTTGCCACACTAACTGACGTTTATCAGTGAAGTCCTGGCAGAATCTGGACTCATCAGTAAACAGTACTGGCGTCCAGTCACGAATCATCCACATAACGTGTGTTCTGGCAAAGTCCAGCCGGTCTTGCACGTGCTGTCGCATCAACCGAACACGTACAACAGGCCTCTTGGCCTTAAGTCCGAACTCGTGGAGCCTGTTTCTGACAGTTTGTGTAGAAATTCGTTCTCCAGTTCGATTCCTAAACTCGTTATTTTAACGCTTAGCGGTCAGAAACCGTTGACGTCGAGACTGAATCAACAAAAAACGATCCTGATGTTGACTTGTAGCCCTTTCCCGACGCCCGCCGTGTCTGTGTGAAGGATTTCCGTGGGCAAGGTACCGACTCCAAATTCGGAAAACCACGCTCTGAGACACATTCAGAATCCCAGCAACACGGTGTTGAGAGACACCAGTTTCCAACATCCCGACGCCACGGTTTATTTCTTCGGGGCTCAGACGGTTTTTTAACTGTCCCGTAGGCATTCTAGAGTTTCAAAAATCAAATGAAATCCGTTTTACGCTTAGTACAGGAACATTGACAAGTTTGATTTTTCTGTTGGGATGCAGTGTTACGCAATTTTTTTGGAGTGCATGAATGCATTTTCGAAGTGTTAGAAATGTGCACTTTCATGAGTACTGAATTGCACATGAGTTTCTGATTAAGATACTTATCAATGTACGGAGTACAAATTTTGTCCTGAAATTTTAAATTTTCAGTGCAAATTTTGGTATATAAAAAGTGATCCCTATCAAACTTTGAGTAGTATATTACAATCTATGTCAATATAACCAACAGTTAGACTCCGATGGGCCCGACCAGAGACAGAGCATCAGGCACCAACCAACATTACATAAAATTATACATTACGAAAACACGCCTATACAAATACATTGAACACTTTCCACTGAAAAAAAACCGAAAATTTTAAGATGAAAAATTGTGATATTTTTCTTATTTCTGCTCAAAATATAGATTGTGGATACTCGTTAGAACCGCCTTATCGAGGCGGTTCTAAAGAGTACCCGCAATCTATATTTTAGAGCAGAAATACGAAAAATAAGGTTTATCCCTGTAAACCCCAGTTTTACTATATAAAAGTGGGGTCCAATGGGGTCAAATTAAATAGGTCTATTTTTGATATGTTTTCTCTAATCCTCAGAAAGCCTTTACGCATGAACTGTCATAGAATCTGTGGCCTGACCCAACGACCTGCAATTAAAGAGGGGAGCAAAGTTGTCAACCGTGATTGGGTTAACTACCATGCATGCAGTCGTATAACATTTATGTTGTGCCCAATCTTTTTATATCGAAGAATGATTTTACGAAATTGTGTGCTTAAGTTATTGCAATTATATATTTTTCTGAATTTATGTCCTAAGTCACCATAAAATTCGGTTTCCGATACACCTTGTTGCATAAGAGATTTAAGTCCAACGTTGAATTATGACATTAAATCGGAATGACGTCTATAAAATTTTGAAAAGACTTTGCGTAGTTTATAATGTGTAAGTAACCAATATAACGCCGGAAGCCTGTCTTGGCCTTCTGCAACACATACAACGAACATGATGGCTGAATGACAAATGACTTTTGGAATGCCCTGACAGTAAAATCAGATATATCTTCCACAGTTTGCATAACAAACACATGTTGACAAATTGCTAACTTGTGCCTCCCTAACACTATTTATTGAGATACAATGTGTGTGTTTTATGCAAACTATTGAAGATGACATCCAAGATGGCTGCCAGATTATTACATGTTCATGCATTTTAGCAATTCATTTGACTAGCAACTAGAGTTACCCGCGTTTTTGTACTATTAAATGCATCCAGTAGTCACTGACAGCTTATGTATACACTGCAGTTAAAATGGCTTGTTATTTATATGTGACTATGGCTACCATTTCAGATTATGCGGAAGAAAGCTCGTATCAGTGAGAAACACCTATTCGGTTTGCATTGCATATACTTGGCAATGATGAAGTAAAACATTAAATCATATGGACGCAAACGCGACTACATACGCATTGTTGCAATAAGCTGTTACCATGTACATTGTAGTGATCTGAACGGCTCTTAAAATGAAGTGGCATCTTGTAAAATACAAACTTTGAATACTGTTAAACCCTTAGATTTAGCGGCAGAAAATTTTATATATCTCCACATACTGAGTGGGTCATACTTGGCCATTACCTCAGTCCGGTGGTGAGCTAAATTTAGAATTTAGAAAAAAAAACACTCACTGGATGAGTTCTTAAAACTATTTAAATCTGCTTTCAGCGGTGTACCAAAACGCATACCTCTGGGTCCCAATCTACACCATGCGGGCTTTGAACTCTTCTGCAATTTTAGCATTTACCACAGAGGAGGGAATACTATTTCACTGAGGAATAGTTCTAGGGAAGACAGAATTCTTCAGGGCATCACTATAGGCCTGGTACCTACGATATTGACTGTTGTTTAATTTTGATACCCTTGTTTGAATTGAAGTAGTCACAGGGGTCAAGTATTTATCTTTATTAAGAGAAACTGTATCAAAGTATATTTATAAAAGAAGGTTTAAGAGGACTAGTCACGACGGGTCTCCAACGATGGCCATTCTAGCTCATCGAGCATTTCGGCAACACTACTTCTGTTACGCTATCACCTGCAGGTCCATCGGGAAGTCGTCCTCTGAATCTTCTCAACCTGTTGAATCTGAGTTTTAACATGGGGGTGCCAAACAGGTGATGCATAGTCGTGTTGAGGTCGAACCAATGTTTTGTGTGCAACATCCTTTGTATGCTTAGAAGCAAAGCCAAATTGCGTCTAAGAAATCCTAATGTCCTAGTTGCCTTGGATGTAATCTCGGAAATATGTTGCCCCAATCCAGATTATCAGTGAAGGTGATGCAAAGATATTTTGCAGATCGGACATGCTCCAATGTATGCTGATGTAGTGAGTAGTAGAATTCGATCTGCTTGTCTGGAGGGTGCCGCGACACCCTCATGGAATGACATTTGGCCATATTGAACTTCATTTGTCAATCGGCCTCCCAACGTGCTAGGCTATCCAGATCATCTTGTAAGATAAGGCAGTCAGAAGGAGTATACATATATTCCTATATAAAACACAATCATCAGCAAACAAAGGAACACATAACCTGATGTTATCCGGAAGATCATTGATAAATACCAAGAGAAGGACGGGTCCAAGTACCAAACGGTGAGGTACACCAGATAAAACAGGGAGTGGATCCGACTCTTGGCCATCAAGTACAACTTGTTGTGAGCGTCCAGTGTGGATCCTCTTATCCCATTATCATCCAGTTTATACAATAGCCTCATTTGAGGTACCTTGGTGGTTTTTATGAGTAGACCTTTTCGCTGATTTATATTTTGGCGGATTTTCGATCTCCGAAGAAAAGAAATCGGTCGAATCTCCAAAGCCGTGTAAGTGGAAAAAACAATCATCGGATTTGTCTATCAACAGCGCCGTGTGGAAACTATGGTAATTAGTTAAACTTTTTGTGTTCACTGTATGATTAACCCAATGTGCTACCTTGATAATCCAAATGTCTGTGTCATTTTCCTCTTATCTGATTGGTTTACCCATCATATTTAGCTCACAGTTAAAGCCATCAATCAATTACCAATTATATCCACAATTTTGACAATAACTCTGAAGGGGTGTTTGTTTTCATTCAGCCGTTTTGAGCTGTCTTATGAATAGAACGTTTTCTCTTTTTTTTTTCTTTCGACTTCTAAAGTAGTTAATACACGTTTTCTTTTGTCAACGATGATCCCTATGACCAACTGATATATCATAATTGCGATGTGTAGAATAAAGTTTATTCTCTTGCACTCTTTGAGCATTATAAGCGGATTTTTATTTCGGTGTTTTTTCCTTGAATGTAATTGCGCCAAAATTAAATGACCGCCAAATATAAGTGTTTTACAGTAGCTGCATATGACCTTTGATGAGGTTATGGCCAAATATGACCGACTCAGTTTAAGAAGATAGATAGATAGATAGATAGATAGAGAGATAGAGAGAGATAGATAGATAGATGACCCACTTGTGTTATTATTAGATATATCTTCATCATATACTATTTCCTTGATATATCATTGTGACGTTTAGTAAAAACTCAGACGATTTGGAATGTTACTTATAATAATGGGTGGCATGTGAATAATCAACTAATTTTGCAAAATAAACATATTTTACCAAATATGTACTTAAATGACCTCTTACCTAAGGCCGATTAGGTCGGCCATTATGTTGTTAGTATAATGTGTAGGTTTTATGCTTCCAAGATAAGGAAATGGCAACTCATTTGGCTTTGTTTCAGTTGACATACTAGATAACCCTTTGTACAATAACTATTGATGCATATTTAAAGGAAATTTCTACATAAATGACCTTTGACCCTGGCCAAATCGGCGGTTCAACTTTTTTTCTCGCATATGATGCATAAATAATATGTCCTAAGTACATTGCTGGTGTTTAAATCGACTTTATTTGGTCTACTTAGATAGGCAGTGGGTACAAATACCACTGTGTACAAATTTTATTGTATGTTTGCACTCATTTGACCTTTGACCTGTTTTTGAGGCTAAGTGGCATTTTCAGAAGTGGCATCCACCCCTATCACTTTTGCAACATACTAAAGAACACAATTAGCATGGATGCCATACTCCACTCAATTTTGCCATCAGATTTTTTTTTTTTTTTTTTTTTTTTGTTGGTTGTTTGGATGGCCAACTATGGCTAAAATCTTGTGCTGTGGATTTTCACGACTGCGATCTTGAGCTGTGCCAAGCAGGCACATGACGTCATTATGACGTCACATCAACGTCGGTCAAACGTTATGACGTTTATGCAACGCCACATCAGCGTCGGTGCAACGTCGAGACGTTGCACCGACGTTGATTTGACATTGCTCTAGCGACGTGTGTCGGCTGGGTGGAATCTTGTGTTTTTTCTTCCCATGGCTAGAATATTATATTTTGGCTTTTCATGGCCAGGCTCTTATGTTGTGTCTTTTCATGGCTGGTTACATGTATTGTGTTTGTAAATGATTTGAATCTTTTCTGGTGGATTTTATAGTTGGATAACAGTGGCAATTTTAGTTGGATTCTTGCTTTGTGGCTTTTCGTGGCATGTATCGTGTGTTGTGGATTTTTATTTCTGGAATCTCGTCTTGTGGCTTTTCATTGCAGAGATCTTGTGTTTTGGGATTTCGTGGCTGGAATCTTGTCCTGTGACCTTTCATAGTTGGAATTGTTTATTGTGACATTTACTGAACTATATTTCTTCATGGGTAGCCGATTACGTACACAAAGGACACCCTGTCTTTTGCTAAAGGTAACGCCTACATCAATAGTAAAACAATAATAATGTCTGCAATGACGTCATTGAGAAAAAAAAGACCACAAAATCGTATTATTGACATCAAGAATGTGGCCTTGACAGTTTTATATCTTAAATGAGATGAAAACGATATATCCAGACAACTCGAAGCAAAACAACAGCTAGTGTTTCACGTTTTTAGCAAACAATACTTTAGTGATTCAAAGTAAATTGTGGTTCGTGTTTTGTCTAATGTCTTTGTAATAATAAATTTTAGACTACTCTTATAAGAACTGCTAATAAATATAACAACAAAAGAGTTGTATTTGATGTGTTTATTTCTTTCCAAACCCATGGAACCATGAATCAAAGTTGTATTTCAAAATTAAAAGAACTTTCTTATGAAAAGAAAATAAACAATGCGGAGTTGTGGGCTCGACAATAAAAATCATATCTAGCAACCCCTCTTCCCCCTACCAGCGCCAGAAAATCAAATGGTCGGCCGAAAAGGCATTCTCATGTGCACAGAATAATAATACTGGTCATTATACAGTTTGTAGGACAGCCTTAGAAATAGAACGCAATGGGGTGTGCAAGATTTCCGGACGCCCGCGAAAGAATGAAGGCATTGCCAGTAGCAGCGTCTTGAAGATGAAAGTCGATTCCGACAAAAGAACAAGGCAAACTGTTTCTTCGCTTTTCTTTGTAATGTGGAATCTGGCAGAAATTTGAAGAAGGCATGGAGAAAGCGCAGTCTTTTTTCCCTTTGCTTGGTTATTAACAGACATAAGATACATGTAAATAGATACAAAAGAGCTAATCCATATCGAAGACTTCTTTCTATTACAAAGGAGTTTGAAAATATGAAATGAAGGAAAAGGTTAAAATGTACTCAAATATCTATTTGTAAGGCGAAACAAAAACCTGACTTGTTTTACAGCAGTGGCGTTTTATTTCAAATTTCTAACAAATACAGACAATCTGTTTTCTGACAAAATGCAGATGAGGATTGTGTTCTTTCAGTATGAACAATATTTGAGACACTCATGTGGGCGTTGTTGGTTACACATCCTACAAAATAAGCTTGCCGGTACCTGATACTCTGTCTCTGGTTGGGCCCATCGGAGTCTAACTGCTGGTTTTCTTTGCTCCGGCATGTCAGTGGCTTCTTGCTGTCGAGTCCACACCGTTGTTTCATCTCTGTAGTTGATGATTTTTAGTGTTCATGGAGATGTTGCACTGATGAGTTAGGAGGCCTTCATGCGGACTGAACAAATTATTTGTCTAAATCGCGACAGAAGAGCGAGTATAGTGGCAACGTAAAATCGATTTAAGCACCCCCTGCCCCAGTTGAATTCGTTTCCGCTGACCGTTCCAAGGCGGTTCTTCTGTCGCGGTTTATTTTTGTTTGTTATGGTTTGTCTTTGGGTTATTGTGTCGCTTATATTATTTTATTTCGGATAGCCTATTGGCCATTTTGTGGGAAAGTAACTGTCCTTTTGGCTTTCTGCTATTGATGTGTCCTTTAAGGTCTGTTGTTCCATGTTTGTGTTTCTTTCCCTTTGGTGTCTCTGATGGGAGCTGTGGGTTAATTGTATCGATTCCTGATCACTGTCTTCACTTCTACTTTGAACCAATCAGATTACTTGATATAATGTATTCCCACAAATTCATAAATTGAATGTCAAACAGTGTAGATCCTGATCAGATGACTTCTTCTGATCTGGATCTACACTGTTTGCAAAGACAAGGGTTGTCGTGAACAGCAGGATAAGAGTTTACATTCATGTTCTGCGTATAGTTGCTCGAATTTTAAGAACAGTATACATATGAACTGTGTGTCCTGTGCAATAAGATATTTTATGCTCATTGCAGTTGATTTTGTATCTTGTAATGCATTTTAATATAAAAATAAGGTGATATTTGTCCGATCCAATTTAGCAGTAATTCTTCGTCTTCCCGCTCGTTAAATAAATCTATTATTTGGCCATTTAAAGTATATAAAAGTATCACAATTTTAATACTGAAGTGAGCAAGAGGTTGATAACCTAGGCGTGTTGAAAAGTATCCCGAGCTGTGTACGATTTATTAGTTTTATATTGCCACTACACTAAGCATTGCCCCCGCCCATCGGGGCTTGAAGAAATAGATGGGCTGCATGATGCTTCCACGCAGAGCTGAAACCCACCCGCACACGAGTACTGGTTAACCGCTTAGAGGATCCAAGCCTGCCTAGGCAAAGCGGTGGAGTCGGCCCGTCCATGCTAATAAACCCTATTGGTTTCATTAGACAGCAGGGATTGAGATGTCATTTCATCGCAAGGTTTGGTAAAAGTCCCGCAAAAGTGGAAGCAACGTCTCCAAAATGACATTTACAGTGTCGACGGGGACGTTAAACCTCAAACCAAACAAACGTAAGCATTGCACAGTGTACTATTTTCGTCATATGCGTATCTGAAACAAATTAGAAGTATCAGGAGTCGATATAATTAACCACAGCTCCCATAAGAGACAATAAAGGGAAAGAAACACAAACATGAAACAACAGACCCTAATGGAAATATCAACAGCGAAACCCAAAAGACAGTTACTTTCCCACAAAATGGCCAATAGGCTATCCAAAATAAAATAATATAAGCGACAAAAACACCCAAAGACAAACCATAACAAAAATAAACCGCGACAGAAGAACCGCCTTGGAACGGGCAGCTGAAACGAATTCCACTGAGGGGGGGGGGGGGGGCTTAAATCGATTTTACGTGGCCACAATCCTCGCCCTTACTTCCGTCGCGATTAAGACAAATAATTTGTTCAGTCAGCATCAAGGCCTCCTAACTCATCAGTACAACATCTCCGTGAACACAAAATTCAAACAACCACAGAGATGAAACAACAGTGAGGACTCGACAGCAAGAAACCACTGAAATGCTGGAGCAAAAGAAAACCAACAGTTAGAACTCTTTGTGTTCAGGCCCCGGGGTTATATTTGATGCTGAGCCCAAAAGAGCAGGTCCTACGTTTGCTGCTCAATGATTTGAGCACATCAGTGTGCAATAAAACTTGATGCTCAAATTAGTTGAGCAAAACAAAAACGTTACAAGGCAGGCGCAACATTACCTTTTAGCTTACCATCACGTGACCAAGTCCGTGAAATTAAGACCCTCCTAAACCCCACTTTATAAAGAGAAAACTGGGGTTTACGGGGGTAAACATTATTTTTCTTATTTCTGCTCCAAGACATAAGTTGTGGGTACTCGTGAGAACCGCCTCAATGAGGCGGTTCTAACGAGCATCCACAACCTATGTTTGCAGTATCAATAAGAAAAATAACAAGGATTTTCATCAGAAATTTAACCAGTTTGGAGATGTAAAAATGCTCTTTATCGCACGGGTGTGTTATCGTAATGCCTAGAGCGAAAGGCTCAGGGTGAGCTTTTGATACCGATCGATGTCCGTTGCACGTCGTGCGTCCTTCAACAACTTAACCTAAAAGACATCTCCTAAACCGGTGAACAGACTTTAAAATAAAACACCCCTATACAAACGCATTGTTAAATTTACCGCCGAAAAAAAATGAAAATTTTAACGTGAAAAATTGTGATATTTTTTTTTTTTCTTATTTCAGCTCAAAATATAGATTGTGGGTATGAGGCGGTTCTAACGAGTACCCACAATCTATATTTTAGAGCAGAAATAAGAAAAATAAGGTTTACCCCTGCCAACCCCAGTTTTACTATATACAATTGGGGTTCAAGGGGGTCAAACTTATATAGGCGTGTTTTTGTGATGAATTTTTGGGTGACCCTGTGCCAAAAGGCCTTATTAGTTCCGCTTCGCTAAACAAAAGGGCCGCCAGAGCTAAAAATAGAAAAAAGTTTAACGCTATCTCCTCCTTCTAGGTAACTCGCCCAAAAATTGAAAATATTTTCATAGAGATGTTCTATAGTTGGCTCTCTAACAAAATTGCAAAAACCGTTCAGCTCGGATAAACAAGATGGTCGCCAAAGCTGACAATAGAAAAATCTTTAATTGTCTTCGCGTCTGTCAACAATTTACTTAAAAACATCTCCTCCTAAACTGGTGGGTGGATTTTGAAATAAAATTGCAGGAATGTTGCTCGGGTGACCTCTACCGAAATTGCCTAAATGGTTTCGCTCGGATGAACAAGATGACCACCAGAGCTAAAAATAGAAAAGACTTTTAAAGGACTTTTACACCTTAACAAATTAATGTATTTTAAAATGGTTTCGCAGGAATATTCCTTGGGTGACCCTCTGGCGAAATTGCTCAAACCGTTCTGCTGTGATGAACAAGATATCTTGACGACCAGATCTAAGAATAGAATAATCTTGAAATGTCTCGTCTGTGAATAATTTACTTAAGTCATCCTCTCCGAAACCGGTGAATGGATTCTAAGACAATTTTACAGGAATATTCTTTGGGTGGCCATCTTCCCAAATTGCCTAAATGGCCACCAGAGCTAAAAATAACAATCTTTAATCGAATTCTCCTCCTTAACCAGTGGATGAATGTTAAAATAATTTCACAGAAATGTTTCTTGTGTGACCCTCTATCAGAATTGCTTAAAATGGTCCTCTCTGATGAGCAAGATGGCCGCCAGAGCTAAAATTATAAAAACCTTTAAATGTCCGCTTGTCAGTCAACAACTTACTTAAAAGAAAGCTACATGTACATCCTAAATCGGTGGGCGGATTTTGAAATAATTGTACACGAGTGTTCCTAGGGTGACCACCTACGAAATTGCCTAAACGGTTTTGCTAAGATAAACAAGATGACGGCAAGAGCTAAAAGTAGAGTAAACATTAAACGACTTCTTCTCGTTAACCAGTGGATGGATTTTGAAATAATTTGACAAAAACGTTCCTTGGAAAACCCTCCACCAGAAGAACAAGATGGCTGCCGGAGCTTAAAATAAAAACCTTTAAATGAGTCTCCTTCTTAACCAGTGGCTGGAGTTTGAAATAACTTCACCAGACTATTCCTTGGGAGACCTCTACCAAGATGGACACCAGAGCTAAAATAGAAAAAAAAAACATCTTTAAACTACTTCTCCTCCATAACCGGTAGACAGATTTTGAAATAATTGTTCATGCATGTTCCTTGAGTGACTCTCTATCTAAATTGCTCAAACTGTTCTAGACAGATGAACTAGAGCTACTAATAGAAAAATCTTCTTTACATAATTTCTCCATCTTAATCTGTGGATGTGTTTTGTAATAATTCAATTGATTGTTCCTTTAGTGAGCATCTACCAAAATTGCTCAAACTGTTCTGCCTGGATGAACAAGATGGCCGCCAGAGCTGAAAAATAGAAATCAAATAAAGGACCTCTCCTCCTTCTCCTTAACAAGTGGATGGAATTTGAAAAAAAAACTAGGATACGGATGCCCCCGCCAGAAAAATGGTGATGTTATTATTTGAACTTTGACCATTAGGTATGACCTTGACTTTAAATGCACGCTCTTCTTCCCAGAGATTTGTTGCAGAAAAACTCAACGTTCCTTTCCATTGCTGTGTTAGAATAGACAGCAAAACATGTGCATAGACATGGGAAAGAAAACAGAAATCGCAAAATGAATCAACAATTTTCGAAGTGTTTTCTTAACGTCTTTTGCTGCAGGAAGGAGTTGAGCCTTATTGCATTTTTCTCTAAACAGTATACTGCTGAACAAGGGGTGGAGTGTTTTGAAAACCTTTAAACTATAGTATGGAGATTGCACGACCCGCAGAAAAAGCGACCGACTGAAGTCGGTTGATTTCTAAGAGTGCCCTAAAATCACCGTGTCATTCTGTCATTCGGTCATTCTGTCAGTCTGTCTGTCCGTCCGTAACCCGTTTGTGAAAATTGGTGATGGTGACTTAACCGCTCGGAATATTTAAACAATTGTTGACACACTGATAGATATCAATGCGATCTAACCAATGAACTTGCGAAATATCACATTCCATTTAGTATAGCCTCGCCGAGGCGAAAAATGTGAAAATTTTCGAACTGCTTCTCCTCGGAAACCGTTGGGCCGATTGAAGTCAAATTTCATATGTAGCCTCTATGGGATGGGGGAAACCAAAACTTGCTCATGGGGTCCAGGTCACATGACCAAAATGGCCGCCAAGCCATATATGGTCTGTCTGTCTGTCCGTCCGTAACCCGTTTGTGAAAATTGGTGATAGTAACTTAACCGCTTGGAGTATTTAAACAATTTTTGGCATACTGATAGATATCAATGAGATCTAACCAATGAACTTGCGAAATATTACATTCCATTTAGTATAGCCTCGCCGAGGCGAAAAATGTGAAAATTTTCGAACTGCTTCTCCTCGGAAACCGTTGGGCCGATTGAAGTCAAATTTCATATGGAGCCTCTATGGGATGGGGGAAACCAAAATTTGCTCATGGGGTCCGGGTCACATGACTAAAATGGTCGCCAAGCCATATATGGTAAAAACATTTCAAAAATAGTCTTCTCCAGAACCACTGGGCAGATTTCCATGAAACTTGATAAATAGCATCTGGGTCGTAGGCCCATCATAAATTGCTAAAATGGTGACCCTGGGTTGACCTAGACTGTCTTTTTGCCTAGGTCAAACATTGACACATATGCTTTTGTTGGAATATTTAAACAATTTTTGGCATACTGATAGATATCAATGAGATCTAACCAATGAACTTGCGAAATATTACATTCCATTTAGTATAGCCTCGCCGAGGCGAAAAATGTGAAAAATTTTCGAACTGCTTCTCCTCGGAAACCGTTGGGCCGATTGAAGTCAAATTTCATATGGAGCCTCTATGGGATGGGGGAAACCAAAATTTGCTCATGGAATCCAGGTCACATGACCAAAATGGCCGCCAAGCCATATATGGTAAAAACCCTTCAAAAATAGTCATCTCCAGAACCACTGGGCAGATTTCCACGAAACTTGATAAATAGCATCTGGGACGTAGGCCCATCATAAATTGCTAAAATGGTGACCCTGGGTTGACCTTGACCTTCTTTTTGCCTAGGTCAAACTTTGACACATATGCTTTTTTTTGGAATATTTAAACAATTTTTGGCATACTGATAGATATCAATGAGATCTAACCAATGAACTTTCGAAATCTTACATTCCATTTATTATAGCCTCGCCGAGGCGAAAAATGTGAAAATTTTCGAACTGCTTCTTCTCGGAAACCGTTGGGCCGATTGAAGTCAAATTTCATATGGAGCCTCTATGGGATGGGGGAAACCAAAATTTCTCATGGGGTCCAGGTCACATGACCAAATTGGCCGCCAAGCCATATATGGTAAAAACCCTTCAAAAATAGTCTTCTCCAGAACCACTGGGCAGATTTCCACGAAACTTAATAAATAGCATCTGGGACGTAGGCCCATCATAAATTGCTAAAATGGTGACCCTGGGTTGACCTTGACCTTCTTTGTGCCTAGGTCAAACTTTGACACATATGCTTTTGTATTGGAAAAGTGAGAATTTATTTTATCCTGCAAACGATTCAGAATACAGTACTAAAGTATAAGATATATTTTTGCTCCTTGCGATAAGGCGCATTTATTGGGGGAACCGTTTTATTTTAAATATAAACTAGTATTAGTTTGTTAAGAACAGTATCAAGAAAGGCCACGAAAACCTGATGTAATTAACAGTGATAAACAATGATATAATTCAATTATAGCTGGACGACACAGACAAAACCACTACATCAATATGTCACTATTATAGTGTCCGACTCGATAAACGAGAGTAACAGGAAGTTCAACATTAACCCTTTTTGTACCAAATGGAATCTTTCTCCTTATATATGGCGGGAGTTCATTTTGAAAGGTTGTGTTATTTTGACAGGTTGTGTTATTTTGAAAATTCATTTGGAAAATAGCTGAACTTTTTGCAAACAGTGTAGGCCCTGATCAGACGCCGCGTTCTGCGGCGTCTGATCTGGGCCTGAACAGTTTGCCAAGTACCTCTTTTGGGGTTTCCGGTACTAAATGGGTTAAACGAAAAGAAAAATAAGAAAATATTCCCAACTACGAATATCTGTCTAAGGCCATATTATGTTAACAAAACTAATGAATTCACCTGTAAACCACCAACTTAGGCTAAGGAGGGGCTTTTAGGCATCATGAAAGCACGCCTGTTCAAATACATAGTAAATTTTACCGCAAAGAAAATTCAGATGAGAAATTGTGATATTTTCCTTATTTCTGCTCAAAATGTAGATTGTGGGCACTCGTTAGAACCTCCGATAAGGTGCTGCTAACGAGTTCCCACAATCTATATTGTAGAGCAGAAATAAGAAAAATTAGGTTTACCCCAGTTAACCCCAGTTTTACTTCATATAAGTTGGGTTGAAGTGTGTCAGAATTGTTTGTTTGTTTGATTGATTGATTTGAGGTTTAACTTCCCCGTCAACACTATTTTGGTCATTTTGGAGACTTTGCTTCCAATTTTGTGGGTTTTTTACCCGACATTGAGATGAAATGACATCTCAATCCCTGCCGCCCAATGAATCCAATCTGAGGGTTTATATGCATGGACTCGCACCACTTTGCCTTGACAGACTTAGACTTTCTAATCAGTTTACCGTTACTCGTTTGCGGTTGGTTTCAGCTCTGCGTGGATGCATCATGCAGCCAAATCTATTTCTTCAAGCCCCGATGGCCGGGGGCAATGTGTCAGAATTGTATATGCGTGTTTTCGTGTTAATATTATTTTTTCTTGTTTTTCACTCAAAACGTAGACTATGGATACCTGAAAGAGCTATTCGAAAAAAGCGCCGCTATAAGCCCCCTTAACCCATTTAGTACCGGAAACCCCTAAACGGGTAGTTGGCAAAGAGTGCAGGCCCAGATCAGACGCCGAAGAACGCGGCGTCTGATCAAGGCCTACACTCTTTGCGAAAAGTTCAGCTTTTTTCCAAATAAATTTTGAATAAAACACAACCGGACATCCCTAAATTTTTAAATGAACACCTGAAAAATATAAGGAGGAAGATTCCATTTGGTACTAAAAAGGGTTAAGACATGTTCATAGCAGAAACAAGAAGCATACACAAATTGTGATATTGATATAGGGTGAAGGGCTGAAATTACATATTCACTTTGGATAGAGCCCCAACCCCAATTACCCCCTGTTACAACTTACCCTATGAAGGTGATTCCTCTATGAAACACGGTGTAAGTGTGACTGGCTTAGTGCCACTGGCATTCTTATTTCTTGCACACCAGATAAGGAAATCTAGATGCAAATCTCATCCTCCCTGTAGGTAGGATAAACATTGAAAATTCTTACGCATTTGATGTGCGTAAGCCTAATAGGACGTCATGTACGCCGTAGTTTAGGTTCTGCAGTATAATACGTGACGTCACTAAGGGCCGCATTTTGTTATTTCAACATGACGGATGTCGGCAGTCTTCATGACTGCAAAATAAAAGTGAAAGGTTGTGCAAGAAAAAGAACAGTGACCCTCCCGACAAAATGTTTCCATTACGAAAACACACCTATAAAAATATCGTGTCTACTTTACTTGCAAAAAGTGAAAATTTTATGATGAAAAAATGTGATATTGTTCTTATTTCTGCTCAAAATATAGAGTGTGGTTACGCGTTAGAACCGGCTCATCGAGGCGGTTCTAACGAGCACCCACACTCTTTGTTTTGAGCAGAAATAAGAATGATAAGGTTTACCCCTGTAAACCCCATTTTACTATATAAAAGTCGGGTTCAAGGCGTGTTTTTGTGATGAATACCATCCCTCACGCCACTGTAAGACTCTTACATGAGACACCGAGGAAGGGACATTTCCTTTCCGATTTCACGACTCCGCTACCAAAGAATTCTGTGGATAACATTGTAACAATGTACAAAAATGTCGCGAAAACATTTGCAGTATAACAAATTCGCTCTTCTGATTCTTGAGAGGGAACACGGAATCACATTCCCGCCTAATAGAGATTTTGCCCTAGCCGGACAAATATCGCTCTCAGGCGGGACATATGATCCTATGTCCCAGTCAGGAATCAAAATAACAAATTATAATCTATAACCAGTGCACCAGCTGCAGTGCACGACCCGCCGGTTGCTTTTAGCTTTATGAGTGTTACCATATATGGGTATTGCGGCCATTTTGGTCATGTGACCTGGACCTAAAACGGTTCCCCCAATAAATGCGCCTTATCGTAAGGAGCAAAAATATATCTTATACTTTAATCTGTTGCATGATAAAATGCATTCTCACTTTTCCAATACAAAAGCATATGTGTCAAAGTTTGACCAGGCACAAAGAAGGTCAAGGTCAACCCAGGGTCACCATTTTAGCAATTTATGATGGGCCTACGTCCCAGATGCTATTTATCAAGTTTCGTGGAAATCCGCCCAGTGGTTCTGGAGAAGACTATTTTTGAAGGGTTTTTACCATAAATGGCTTGGCGGCCTTTTTGGTCATGTGACCTTGACCCCATGAGCAAATTTTGGTTTCCCCCATCTCCATATGAAATTCGACATCAATCGGCCCAACGGTTTCCGAGGAGAAGCAGTTCGAAAATTTTCACATTTTTCGCCTCGGCGAGGCTATACTAAATTGAATGTAATATTTCGCAATTTCATTGGTAAGATCTAATTAATATCTATCAGTATGCCAAAATTGTTTAAATATTCCAAGCGGTTAAGTCACTATCACCAATTTTCACAAACGGGTTACGGACGGACAGACAGACAGACAGACAGACAGACAGACAGACCATATATGGCTTGGCGGCCATTTTGGTCATGTGACCTGGACCCCATGAGCAAATTTTGGTTTCCCCCATCCCATAGAGGCTTCATATGAAATTTGATTTCAATCGGCCCAACCGTTTCCGAGGATCAGCAGTTCGAAAATTTCACATTTTTTCGCCTCGGCGAGGCTATACTAATTGGAATGTAATATTTCGCAAGTTCATTGGTTAGATCTCGTTGATATCTATCAGTATGCCAAAAATTGTTTAAATATTCCAAGAGGTTAAGTCACTATCACCAATTTTCACAAACGGGTTACGGACGGACCCAAAGAAGATCAAGGTCAACCCAGGGTCACCATTTTAGCAAATTATGATGGGCCTACGTCCCAGATGCTATTTATCAAGTTTCGTGGAAATCTGCCCAGTGGTTCTGGAGAAGACTATTTTTGAAGGGTTTTTACCATATATGGCTTGGCGGCCATTTCGGTCATGTGACCTGGACCCCATGAGCAAATTTTGGTTTCCCTATCCCATAGAAGCTCCATATGAAATTTGACTTCAATCGGCCCAACGGTTTCCGAGAAGAAGCAGTTCGAAAATTTTCACATGTTTCGCCTCGGCGAGGCTATACTAAATGGAATGTAATATTTCGCAAGTTCATTGGTTAGATCTCATTGACATCTATCAGTATGCCAAAAATTGTTTAAATATTCCAAGCGGTTAAGTCACTATCACCAATTTTCACAAACCGGTTACGGACGGACAGACAGACCATATATGGCTTGGCGGCCATTTTGGTCATGTGACCTGGACCCCATGAGCAAATTTTGGTTTCCCCCATCCCATAGAGGATCCATATGAAATTTGACTTCAATCGGCCCAACGGTTTCCGAGGAGAAGCATTTTGAAAAATTTCATATTTTTCGCCTCGGCGAGACTATACTAAATGGAATGTAATATTTCGCAAGTTCATTGGTTAGATCTCATTGATATCTATCAATATGCCAAAAATTGTTTAAAAATTCCAAGCGGTTAAGTCACTCTCACCAATTTTCACAAACGGGTTACGGACGGACAGACTGACAGACTGACCGAATGACAGAATGACACGGTGATTTTAGGGCACTCTTAGAAATCAACCGACTTCAGTCGGTTGCTTTTTCTGCGGGTCATGCAAATAGACGTTCTTTTATTGGTTTAAAGCGCAATCTGTGAAGTCTGACAAATCCAAATGTCCACCTGGTCATGAGATACTAGTTTTCCAGTTTCCAAAATTAGATTTTCTATACGAAATCTTATGGAGTGCCATTCTACTATTTAATCCATATTTATAGATATCCATAATTGGATTTATGGATATCCATAATTCGATTTATGGATATCCATAATTCGAATTATGGATATCAATAAATCAGCCAAATAATAGATATCCATCGAGTTTTGAGTTATCCATAATTAGATTTCTGGACATCTATAATTCGAATTAATGATGTCAAAAAATCAGCCGAATAATGACTATCCGAATTATAGATATATCTAAATCGAATAACGGATATCCATAATTCGATTCATGGATATCCATAATTTAGCTCGATTTATTCGAATAATTGTAGTGGCGGGGCATCATGCAGTGCTTGCAGTTTTATTTTCTTTTGCTCCAGCATTTCAACTATTTCATGCTGTCGAGTCCTCATCGTTGTTCCATCTCAATAGTGTTTATTTTTTTTTTTTTATTTTTTTTTTTATTTTTATTTTTTTGTTATTGGAGATTTTGCACTTCTGAATTAGAAATCCTTCAACCCCGCCTTCACAACCCCACCCTATCCCTCATCCAGTGTTTACCCCAAACTTTGCCTACTCCCGGGACATTCTGATTTAACTGGTTTTGACCTGAGTAGCATATTCAGTATTTGATCCGTTGGACCTGGCATACTCGGCATTACAACAAGGTACTGTTCTATCAACGCTCCTATTTCCGCACGCTGTTCTAACGATAGCGTATCTGAGATACGGAGTACTTGAAATTTTTCCGGTTGTTTTGCCGTCGGAAAATGGTCTTCTTCAAGTGAAAACTCATCAACGCCATCATTTTCAATCAACGGAACAGACTCAACAGACAGGAAACAATATGAAGTCACACTAAACCGTTCAGGATATTGCTTCGGCGGGTTGGCGTGATACGTATTTACATGTACATTCCCATTGACGTCAATCTTATAATCCAGTCTGTTTACTATTTCAACTATTTCGTAAGGACTCTTTCATTGAAGTAATACGAGAGGTCTTCACACTGCAGCTCCAACTTGAATGTGTTAGTTTTTGTTTTCAAAATGTCAATCAAGTGGAGGCAATGACCAGGAATCGATACAATTAACCCACAACTCCCATCAGAGACAACAAAGGGAAAGAAACACAGACATGAAACAACAGACCCTAATGGAAACATCAATAGCGGAAAGCCAAAAGGACAGTTACGTTCCCACAAAATGGCCAATTGGCTATCCAAAACAAAACAATATAAGCGACACAAACGCCCAAAGACAAACCATAACAAAAATAAACCGCGACAGAAGAACCGCCTAGGAACAGTCAGTGAAACGAATGCCACTATGGGGGGGGGGGGGGGGGGGCTTAAATCAATTTTACGTGGTCACAATCCTCGCCCTTACTGCCGACGCGATTTAGACAAATAATTTGTCCAGTCCGCATGAAGGCCTCCTAACTCATCAGTGCAACATCTCCGTGACCAAAGCAAGAGGGCCAACTGGCCCTGAAGCGCTCACCTGTGTACCAGAAAATAATGAGTGATGTTTAGAATACCCATCGGGACTTGAAGAAATAGATTGGGCTACATGGTGCTTCAATGCAGAGCTGGAACCGAACGCAGATGAGTACTGGTAAACAGCTTAGAGGTTCTAAGCCTGCCAAGGAAAAGTGGTGCCAGTTGAGCCGTCTATGCATTTAAACCCTATTGGTTTCATTGGGCAGCAGAGCTTAAGATGTCATTTCATCTCAATGTAGGGTAAAAGCCCCACAAATCTGGAAGCAAAGTCTCCAAATTGACCTACAAAGTGTTGACGGGGATGTTAAACCTCAAATCAATCAAAAATCGGGGCCCTGTGGTTTCAGAAAATAAGATTTTTGAAGTTGATCTATTATAAGCCTATTGGGGTTAAGGAGCCCTGGCGAATGGCCAATTCAGACTCTAGGGGCATTTTTGGCAGAATTTATGTAGGAGTCTACTTGACATTGCTACATACTAAATATCTAAGCTCTGGGCCTCACGATTTCGGAGAAGAAGATTTTTGAAGTTTTTTCCAGTATAAGTCTATAGGTGCTAATGAGCCCTGGGGCATGACAAATTTTGTCCCAAAGGGCATGGTTGGCATGATTAATGTGGGTGACCATTTTATGTTACTATATACTAAATATCTAAGGTCTGTACTTCATGGTTTCAGAAAAGAAGATTTTCGAAGCTTATTTTCCATTATTCCATTATTAGTTTATTGGAGTTACGGGGTCACAAGATTGGGTCAATTTAGACCCTAGGGGCATGATTGGCAAGATTCATTTAGGCAACCACTTGACGTTGCAACATGCTAATTACCTAAGCTCTCGTCCTTATGTTTTCAGAGAAGAAGATTTTGAAGTTTGTTTTACATTTTACGCTGTACATTTCAAGTCTATGGTAGGTAATGTGCCCATGGGCATGGCCAATTTTGACCCAGGGGCATTTTGGCAGGATTTATTAAGGTGACCATTTCATGTGGCTACATACTAAAGATCTAACCTCTGGGACTTATGGTTTCAGAGAAGAAGAGTTTTGAAGTTGTTGTGTTTTTTTTTTCATTATAAGTCTATGGGAGATAATGAGCCCATGGGCGTGGCCAATTTTGACCCCTAGAGCTTGGTTGGTAGGATTTATGTAGGTGACCACTTGACGTTGCTACATGCTACATATTTAAGCTCTGGGCCCTGTGGTTTCAGAGAAGAAGATTTTTTTAAGTTTGTCCAATTGTAAGTCTATGGGAGCTAAAGAGCCCTGGGGTGTGGCCAATTTGGATCCCAGGGGAATAATTGGCAGGATTTATGTCGGTGACCACTTGACGTTGCTACAAACTAAATATCTAAGCTCTGGGCATTATGGTTTCATAGAAGAAGATTTTTAAGTTTCTTCCATTATAAGTCTATAGGAGCTGATGAGCACGGGCGTGGCCAATTTTGACCCAGGGGGCAGGGTTAGCAGGATTTATGTAGGTGACTATTTTATGTTGCTAGATACTAAATATTTAAGTTCTGTGCTTCGCAGTTTTAGAGAAGAAGATTTTGAAGCTTTTTTTTCCCTTATGAGTCTAAGGGGCCCCGGGACGTGGCCCATTTGGATCCTAGGGGCATGATTGGCAGGATTTATGGAGGTGACCACTTCCCATTGCTTCATGCTAAATATATAAGCGCTGGGCCCTGTGGTTTCAGACAAGAAGATTTTTGAAGCTTTTTCCATTATGAGTTTATGGGAGCTAAGGGGCCCCGGGGTAGGGGGCCAATTTGGACCCCAGGGGCATGATTGGCAGGATTTATGTATGTGACGACTTGCCGTTGCTACATGCTAAATATCTAAGATCTGGGCCCTGTGGTTTCCGAGAAAAAGATTTTTAAGCTTTTTTCCATTATGAGTCTATGGGAGCTAAGGTGCCCCGGAGTGTGGCTCAATTGGACCCCAGGGGCATGATTGGCAGGAATTATTTAGGTGACCACCTGCCTTTGCTACATGCTAAATATCTAAGCTCTGGGCCCTGTGATTTCAGTAAAGAAGATTTTTGAAGCTTTTTCCCATTATGAGTATATGGGAGCTAAGGGGCCCCGTGGCGTAGCCCATGTTGACCCCAGGGGCATGATTGGCAGGATTTATGTAGGTGACGACTTGCCGTTGCTACATGCTAAATATCTAAGCTCTGGGCCCTGTGGTTTCAGAGAAGAAGATTTTGGAAGCGGTTTTTTTCCATTATAATTCTATGGTAGCTAAGGGGCCCCAGGGTGTGGCCAATTTGGACCCCAGGGGCATGATTGCCAGGATTTATTTAGGTGGCCACTTGACATTGTTACAAGCTAAATATCTAAGCTCTGGACCTTGTGGTTCCAGAGAAGAAGAATTTTGAAGCTTGTTTCCATTATGAATCTATGGGAGCTAAGGGGGTCCCAGGGTGTGGCCCATTTGGACCCCAGGGGCATGATTGTCAGGATTTATGTAGGTGACCACTTGTCATTGCCATTTGCTAAATATCTAAGCTCTGGGCCCTATGGTTACAGAGAAGAGGATTTTTGAAGCTTTTTCCATTATGAGTCTATGGGAGCTAAGGAGCAACGGGCCGTTGCCCATTTGGACCCCAGGGGCATGATTGGCAGGATTTATGTAGGTGACAACTTGCCATTGCTACATGCTAAATATCTAAGCTCTGGGCCCTGTGGTTTAAGAGACGAACATTTTTGAAGCTTTTTTTCCATTATGAGTCTATAGGAGCTAAGGGGCCCCGGGGCGTGGCCCGTTTGGACCCCAGGGGCATGATTGGCAGATATTATGTAGATGTGCCATTGCTACATGCTAAATATCTAAGATCTGGGCCCTGTGGTTTCAGTGAAGAAGATTTTTGAAGCTTTTTTTCCATTATGAGTCAATGGAAGAAAAGGGGCCCCGTGGCCAATTTGGAACCCGGGGCATGATTGGCAGGAATTATGTAGGTGACCACTTGCCGTTGCTACATGCTACATATCAAAGCTCTGGGCCCTGTGGTTTCAGAGCAGAAGATTTTGAAGTTTTTTTTTCCATTATAACTCTATGGGAGCTAAGGGGCCCAGGGGCGTGGCCCATTTGGACACCAAGGACATGATTGGCAGGATTTATGTAGGTGACCACTTGCCGTTGCTACATGCTAAATATCTAAGCTCTGGGCCCTGTGGTTTCAGAGAAGAAGCGTTTTGAAGCTTTTTTTTCCATTATGAACCTATAGGAGTTAAGGAGCTCCGGTGCGTGGCCCGTTTTGACCCCAGGGGCATAATTGGCAGGATTTATGTAGTTGATCACTTGCCGTTGCTACATGCTAAATATCTAAGCTCTGGGGCCTGTGGTTTCAGAGAAGAAGATTTTTTAAGTTTTTTTCATTATAAGTCTATGGGAGTGAAGGGGCCCCGGGGCGTGGCCCATTTGGAACCCAGGGGCATGATTGGCAGGAATTATGTAGATGACCACTTGCCGTTGCTACATACTAAATATCTAAGCTCTAGGCCCTGTGGTTTCAGAGAAGAAGATTTTTAAACCTTTTTTTCAGTTATGAGTCTATAGGAGCTAAGGAGCCCGGGGTGTGGCCAAATTAGACCCCAGGGGCATGATTGGCAGGAATTATGTAGGTGACCACTTGCAGTTGCTACATGCTAAATACCTAACCTCTTGGCCTTGTGGTTTTAGAGAAGAAGTTTTTGAAGCTCTTTTCCATTACGAGTCTATGGGAGCGAAGGGGCCCCGGGGCGTGGCGCATTTGGAACCCAAGAGCATGATTGGCAGGAATTATGTAGGTTACCACTTGCCGTTGCTACATGATAAATATCTAAGCTCTGGGCCCTGTGGTTTCAGAGAAGAAGATTTTTGAAGCTTTTATTTTCATTTATGAGTCTATGGGAGCTAAGGGGCCCAGGGGCGTGGCCCATTTGAACACCAAGGACATGATTGGCAGGATTTATGTAGGTGACCACTTGCCGTTGCTACATGCTAAATATCTAAGCTCTGGGCCCTGTGGTTTCAGAGAAGAAGCGTTTTGAAGCTTTTTTTTCCATTATGAACCTATAGGAGTTAAGGGGCTCCGGTGCGTGGCCCGTTTGGACCCCAGGGGCATAATTGGCAGGATTTATGTAGTTGATCACTTGCCGTTGCTACATGCTAAATATCTAAGCTCTGGGCCCTGTGGTTTCAGAGAAGAAGATTTTTTAAGTTTTTTTTTCATTATAAGTCTATGGGAGTGAAGGGGCCCCGGGGCGTGGCCCATTTGGAACCCAGGGGCATGATTGGCAGGAATTATGTAGATGATCACTTGCCGTTGCTACATACTAAATATCTAAGCTCTAGGCCCTGTGGTTTCAGAGAAGAAGATTTTTGAACCTTTTTTTTCAGTTATGAGTCTATAGGAGCTAAGGAGCCCGGGGTGTGGCCAAATTAGACCCCAGGGGCATGATTGGCAGGAATTATGTAGGTGACCACTTGCAGTTGCTACATGCTAAATACCTAACCTCTTGGCCTTGTGGTTTTAGAGAAGAAGTTTTTGAAGCTCTTTTCCATTACGAGTCTATGGGAGCGAAGGGGCCCCGGGGCGTGGCGCATTTGGAACCCAAGAGCATGATTGGCAGGAATTATGTAGGTGACCACTTGCCGTTGCTACATGATAAATATCTAAGCTCTGGGCCCTGTGGTTTCAGAGAAGAAGATTTTTGAAGCTTTTATTTTCCATTATGAGTCTATGGGAGCTAAGGGGCCCAGGGGCGTGGCCCATTTGGACACCAAGGACATGATTGGCAGGATTTATGTAGGTGACCACTTGCCGTTGCTACATGCTAAATATCTAAGCTCTGGGCCCTGTGGTTTCAGAGAAGAAGCGTTTTGAAGCTTTTTTTCCATTATGAACCTATAGGAGTTAAGGGGCTCCGGTGCGTGGCCCGTTTGGACCCCAGGGGCATAATTGGCAGGATTTATGTAGTTGATCACTTGCCGTTGCTACATGCTAAATATCTAAGCTCTGGGCCCTGTGGTTTCAGAGAAGAAGATTTTTTAATTTTTTTTTCATTATAAGTCTATGGGAGTGAAGGGGCCCCGGGGCGTGGCCCATTTGGAACCCAGGGGCATGATTGGCAGGAATTATGTAGATGATCACTTGCCGTTGCTACATACTAAATATCTAAGCTCTAGGCCCTGTGGTTTCAGAGAAGAAGATTTTTGAACCTTTTTTTCAGTTATGAGTCTATAGGAGCTAAGGAGCCCGGGGTGTGGCCAAATTAGACCCCAGGGGCATGATTGGCAGGAATTATGTAGGTGACCACTTGCAGTTGCTACATGCTAAATACCTAACCTCTTGGCCTTGTGGTTTTAGAGAAGAAGTTTTTGAAGCTCTTTTCCATTACGAGTCTATGGGAGCGAAGGGGCCCCGGGGCGTGGCGCATTTGGAACCCAAGAGCATGATTGGCAGGAATTATGTAGGTGACCACTTGCCGTTGCTACATGATAAATATCTAAGCTCTGGGCCCTGTGGTTTCAGAGAAGAAGATTTTTGAAGCTTTTATTTTCCATTATGAGTCTATGGGAGCTAAGGGGCCCAGGGGCGTGGCCCATTTGGACACCAAGGACATGATTGGCAGGATTTATGTAGGTGACCACTTGCCGTTGCTACATGCTAAATATCTAAGCTCTGGGCCCTGTGGTTTCAGAGAAGAAGCGTTTTGAAGCTTTTTTTCCATTATGAACCTATAGGAGTTAAGGGGCTCCGGTGCGTGGCCCGTTTGGACCCCAGGGGCATAATTGGCAGGATTTAAGTAGTTGATCACTTGCCGTTGCTACATGCTAAATATCTAAGCTCTGGGCCCTGTGGTTTCAGAGAAGAAGATTTTTTAAGTTTTTTTTCATTATAAGTCTATGGGAGTGAAGGGGCCCCGGGGCGTGGCCCATTTGGAACCCAGGGGCATGATTGGCAGGAATTATGTAGATGACCACTTGCCGTTGCTACATACTAAATATCTAAGCTCTAGGCCCTGTGGTTTCAGAGAAGAAGATTTTTGAACCTTTTTTCAGTTATGAGTCTATAGGAGCTAAGGAGCCCGGGGTGTGGCCAAATTAGACCCCAGGGGCATGATTGGCAGGAATTATGTAGGTGACCACTTGCAGTTGCTACATGCTAAATACCTAACCTCTTGGCCTTGTGGTTTTAGAGAAGAAGTTTTTGAAGCTCTTTTCCATTACGAGTCTATGTGAGCGAAGGGGCCCCGGGGCGTGGCGCATTTGGAACCCAAGAGCATGATTGGCAGGAATTATGTAGGTGACCACTTGCCGTTGCTACATGATAAATATCTAAGCTCTGGGCCCTGTGGTTTCAGAGAAGAAGATTTTTGAAGCTTTTATTTTCCATTATGAGTCTATAGGAGCTAAGGGGCCCCGGGTGTGGCCAATTTGAACCCCCCCCCCCTCCCCAGGGACATGATAGGCAGGCTGTATGTAGGTGACCACTTAACATTGTTTCAAGCTAAATATCTGAGCTCTTGGCCCTGTGGTTTCAGAGATTAGCTATATGTTGCCATGGCAACCAGAATTCCAGTCTAATAAGCCCAAAATCCTTTGCAGCCTGATGATGCTTCACATGAAATTTGATCAAGATTGGCCATGGGGTATTAGAGATATACTCATTTGAAATTGTTTACGGACGCACGGACGGACGGAGGCACGCACGACGGACGACGGACAAAACTTTATCACAAAAGCTCACATTGTCACTACGTGACAGGTGAGCTAAAAAAATCAAACAACCACAGAGATGAAACAACGGTGAGGACTTGACACCAAGACACCACTGAAATGCTGGGGCAAAAGAAAACCAACCGACTCCGATTGACCCAACCAGAGACAGAGCATCAGGCACCAACCAACATTACATTGAATTAGATCTCTCCAACTCTCAAAAAGCCTTTACGCTGGAACCGTCATAGAATCTGAGGCCTGACCCACCGGCATGCAATTAAAGAGGGAAGCAAAGTTGTCAACCGTGATTGGGTTAACTACCATGCATGCAGTCTGTCGTATAGCATTTATGTTGTACCCAATCTTTTTATATCGGAGACTGATTTTACGAAATTGGGTGCTGAAGTCATTGCGGTTATGTATTTTTCAGACTTTATATACTAAGTCACCATAAAATTCGGGTTCCGATAGACCTTGTTGCAGAAGAGATTTAAGTCCAATATTGAATTTTGAAATTAAATCAGAATGACGTCTATAAAATTTTGAAAAGGCTTTGCGTAGTTTATGGTACCGATAACCCTGATTAAGAAGTTTAGCAGTTAACAATTTATTACGAGTGTTGAAGTCAGTTACATGACTACACACTCTGGCAAATCGAATTAATTGCGAAATATAAACGCCATAGGATGGCGCACGAGGAACATCACAATGAAAAAAATGATAATTTACAATCTCAAAATCAAAATCATCGCGTGTATCATAAATTTTGCAAAAAACAAGCCCATCTACAATAGATAGATGTAAATCCAAAAACGGGGCCTCGGTATCAGAAGAATTTGCTTTATTTAATGAAGTTCTGGGGGGGCGGGTAAATTTGACTGATCTCACGGGAGTCCAACCAAGCTCCTGGAACAAAAGGGCAGATGGAGTATCAAATTCAGCACTAAGTACAATCCATGCTGTTCGTTTTTTGTAGTTTTTTCAACCTTTTAATATTAGCAGTTGATGTTGATCCCCATGTAACTGAGCCATAGTCAAGTAGCGGTAGAATATACCCTTGATTTTAGTTTGCTGTTTCTCAATAAAACATCAGCAGTTCTTCATAAAGTGAAATAACCGTGTGCCAGTATTAAAGCAATGACTGAGAAACCCAATCCAGTGCAGAAACCCGACAAGAACGTTAACAACCCGATCGATGTTGGCGAGAAAAGTGTTTCTTGTACACCAGACAAAGAAATCCGTGATTTTACCCTTATTATAAGAATCTAATATGGGGTTCTGTTGTAGATGAGCGTTTCCAACCCGAGGGATGACCGTGCTGAGCGGAACCGAGGCTACGCCGAGGTTCCGCTCAGCACGGTCATCCCGAGGGTTGGAAACGCCCATCTGCAACAGAACCCCATATTGGATTCTTTTTCTTGCACAACACCTCCGGTTAGTTTTGACAGCTCGCACATGCATATTGTTTACGAAATAAAAGTAGTGCGGAAGTAGTTCCGGCAGTGGAATAGAATTGAAGCGCATTTGTGTAAGTTGCCTGGGTCGGAACACCAGAGTCAGAACATAAATTTCTATCCCAGGGTAAAATCACGGATTTCCTTGTCTGGTGTGCAAGAATCTTATATACCCAGCCGTGGAAATCAAGTAAAATATTTGTTTTAGATGGCTCTGAGTCTGGACGTTTTGTATCATAAAACCTATAGACTACCGTTTATATGCCTTAAAGAATTTCATAGAACAATTGAAAGCCTTGCTTTCTGAATAAAGCTGCGAACTGAGAGCTAAGATTAGTATCTGAATTTTGTTACTTCTA
Organism: Lucinisca nassula; assembly: GCA_963580285.1. Classification (NCBI taxonomy): domain Eukaryota; kingdom Metazoa; phylum Mollusca; class Bivalvia; order Lucinida; family Lucinidae; genus Lucinisca; species Lucinisca nassula. Next base: position 150,186,107 of record OY757014.1, read on the forward strand.
TATTGTATTTAGAAGCCCCTGTGGTTATGCTACTTGCCTTGTAAATTAGGGATCGCAGGATCGCTCCCGGGCTTCTCCAGACTTTCGGATGAGTCTTTAAACCGAGGTCCCGTCTCCGTATGACCTTAGTTGTGGGTGGGACGTAAAACTTAAACTCACTCACTCACTATTCTTCAATTAGTGTTCTAAAATAATTTAAAAAAGTATTTTAAGATTGAAAGATTGATTACACAATGTTTGCACTTAGTTTTCATGTAAAAATTAACCTATCACTTAGTAATTAACAATTTGAATTTTCGGCAAAAATAAGCATTATATGTGGAAACAACACTGTTACAGAATTAAAATATTATTATCGCACATGACGAAGTAAGTTTGTAATGCTGGAGTAAGAATTGAAGCTGTAACCAGTACTCCATTTTTTGTTTAAAAAATGACCGCCTCTCGTTGTTTAATATTATCGGTCGATAGCAACAAGAGTACTTTATATCACCGACGTCAAACAAAAGCGACCTTGCGCATTTGCCATTAAAAGCCTTCTGCTAAATTTGAAACTTTTCCACGTTTTCTCGCGCCAACTTACATGTCTTCTCTGAGCACAATAACGTACTAGTACGTTGAAATAACTTTCTCATCACGTACCTTATTGGACCATACATCAAAACACGTAATTTTGATCCCCCTTGAACCCCACTTTCGTATTGTAAAACCGGGGTTTACAGAGTTAGACCTTATTTCTGAATTTCTGTTCTAAAATATAGCTTATGGGTAGTCGTTAGGACCCCCTGGATAAGGCGGTTCTAACTAGTACCCACAATCTATATTTTGGATAAGGCGGTTTTAACTAGTACCCACAATCTATATTTTGAGCCGAAAATAAAGATAAAATTTTTTCATCTTAAAATTTCATTTTTTCGGCGGTACAGTTTACAATGTACTTGTATTGGCGCGTTTTCGAAATGATTCTCTTAGTATTGCCATTGAACCTCTGACGTTACGCCAATATAGCAATTCTAAAGGTGTCTTGTGGTATACCAAAGCTTGGGCATATTTATCCTAGTGTTTTGGGTGTTCTGCTCACATGCGATGTAACATTTGCTTTAACATAGCTCAATTAAGCCATTGTACATTAGTTGGCTCAAATGTAGTTAACTGCTGAAGAGAAAGCAGTCTACTGACTTCCTTCACACCCTCGGCAGTGAACTTAGTGCCACAGTCTGTCAACATGTCATCAGGAATGCCAACCCTGCTTAATCGGTCCAACTGCATATCAACTACTACCAGCTTAAATGGCATGTGACTCGCCGCCAGCCATCGGGGTCTTGGATAAATAGATTGGGCTGCATGATGCTTCTACCGAACCGAACAGTTGAGTTCTGGTAAATCATTTCGAAGGTCTAAGCCTGTCCAGGCAGAGGTGTGCTAGTCCTATAACCCTAGCGGTATCTTTGGTCGGTAAGGCTAGGGTCATGTCATCTCAATGTCGCGTGAATATGCCACAAAATTTGAAGCAACAAGAACAACCTAAATAGTATTGACGGGACGTTAAACGTCAACACAACAAATAGTCAAAACCGTTGCTAGTCCGTTTTGTTCTGTTTTTTTTTTTTCTGATAAAAAACCCGAAGACAGGTTTTCACGTGACAGGACTCAAATGTTTTTGCGTCATTTGATACACGTGGTAATAGAAATAATTTCTCGCGACGAAGTTTGTAGTTAATTTCTGTTCATCTGATGGCTATCTAATTAACGGAAAAGCTTCCGCAACTACGCCTACTTGTCATTCACCATAACTTGTAATTATGTGTAAAATAATGCTTCTAAATGTCAGTGGAAACCAACATTAGTGCAGTACTATGGATGCATCTCAACGGATCTTACTGCTCTTCATTGACAAACAATCGACCCAGAATTAGGACAAAATCCTTACTCATGAAAACTAAGAGGTCAAGAATGAATGAATGAATGTTTGAGTTTTTACGTCAGTCATACGTAGACGGGACCTCGGTTTAAAGACTCATCCGAAAGTCTGAAGAAGCCCGGGATCGATCATGCAACCCCTGGTTTACAAGGCGAGTAGCATAACCACTACACCATGGAGGTATCTAAGAGGTCAAGAACACAGCCACCACAAGCCACTGAAAAAAATAGAGAATAGTAAGAAACAGATACGCCACAAATACCTGGTCAAACTCTGATGAAGTGATTTTCAATGATTTTTTGCATTCATTACGAAAATATGCCAGTTCAAATATATTGAAAATGTTACGACTAAAACATGAAAAATTCAATATTTTTATATTTCTGCACAAAACATAGATTGTGGGTAAACGTTAAAACCGCCTCGTTGAGTGCCCACAATATACGTTTTGAGCAGAAATAAGAAAAATAATGTATATCCCTGGAAACCTCAGTTTTACAATATAAGAGTGATGTTAAAGAGGGTCAAATTTATATAGGCGTGTTTTCGTGATGGACTATCAAATAGCATTCATCAAAGAATTCTCAAAGTGGATCAAGTAATATACATTGATTGATTTCAATCATTTTAGATCTGATATTTGTCGTTGACATTTCAGATGTTTTGACTGACTGATACATGGGTCTGCCGTGAAATGTACAACACCTTATGTTTTGCTTTTTTTTCTGGCTAGCAGTTGACTGACAACACGTTAGGATATATCAGAAAATAAGTCATATCAAATTGAAATGAGCCCCATCAAAGTTTGTACGGTTTTGTGTCCACAGGTATAAGCCATATAAAGAAGAGGCTTGCAGAAATAGTTGGGTTGCATGATGCTTTCACGCAGAGCTGAAATCCGACCGCACACGAGTACTTGTAAACCGCTTAGAAGTTCTAAGCCTGCCCAGGTAAAGCGGTGCGAGTTGGACCGTTCATGCTTATAAACCCTATTGGTTTCATTGGGTGACAGGGCTTGAGATGTCATTTCATCTCTACATGGGGTAAAAGTTCTACAAAATTGGAAGCAACGTCTTCAAAATGACCTATACAGTGCTGACGGGGACGTTAAACCTCAAATCAAACTAACAAACATATAAAGAAGAAAAGAACACATAGTAACATGAAGACAAATACGTAAACACATAAAACAACAATTCGTAACTCGATGAGGAGATTCTAATGGGTACACACCATTATTATAGCACCCCCACTTCCCAATATGACATTATGCATTCTTTCCATTATGAAAACATGCCTATACAAATACATTGTAACGTTTACCGACGAAAAAATGAAAATTTTAAGATGAAAAATTGTGATATTTTTCTTATTTCTGCTCAAAATTTAGATTGTGGGTATGCGGGCCAGATCAGGCGCCGCAAAACGCGGCCCCTTGATCATGGCCTATAAAGTTTGCAAAACGTTCAGTCATTTTCAAAATAAAGTTTGAAGACAACACAACCTGAGACACCTAAACTTTGAAATGGACTTGTGCTATATACAAGGTGGAAGATTCCATATGGTACAAAATGGGTTAAAAAGGCGGTCGTGTGTACGCATGAGGACACAGATCATTCCTTTATTTTAGAGAAGCTGGAAAAGACATCCGTAAGTTTTCTTCATACGGTTAACATTTCTTCTTCTGAAGAAATCAAAAACCGGATAAATGGGTTTTACTGGGCTTGGCTTTACCAAATACATTTAAATATTACCTTTGTGTAATACTGGTGCTGGGACATTTTCGAGAACAGGCCCTTGGATTTTGGATTGACTGTCAGTTGACACAAAGATACTAAGTGCAGTAGCTCTACGTTGCTCATGCCCCGGTTACTATCACTGATGTGTACGAAATCCAGAAGTGTTTTATAAAGCCGCGCTCTTACAGGAAACCCTCTTTATAACGACAGTGTGTGTTTCCTTACACTTCACCGTAATAAATAATTTGCCCCTATTTAGAATCTTCATTAGATACTAAAATGGCTTTTCCATCCCATTACGATAACACACCCGTGCGACATAGTGCATTTTTCACATCTCCAACATGGCTACTTTCCTGATGAAAATCCGTCGTATTTTTCTTATTTGTACTTCAAACATAGGTTGTGGTGCTCGTTAGAACCGCCTCAACGAGTACCCACAACCTATGTCTTGGAGCAGAAATAAGGAAAATAATGTTTACCCCCTAAACCCCAGTTTTCTCTATATAAAGTGGGGTTGAGTGGGGTCTTTAGTTTACGGACTTTTCCACGTGATGACCTTCTCCAAGAAACAAATGCTTTGAATATTTGTTAGAATCGCCTCGCCGACAATACATCCACAACATTTACTTTTTTTGTTTTGGCTTTACGGCCCTTTTAAGATTATTTCACTCATATCGAACCGATCGTTAATCAGAGGTGGGCGAAATCCGGAGTACCCGGAGAAAAACCACCTGACTTCCGTTGCAGAACTTTGCGTCTCACTTACTGTGTTGGAGTAACAAATTAAGTATTCTTGAATATCTTAATTAACCCTTTCCATCTTAAATATACTACTCAAAGTTTGATAGGGATCACTTTTTATATACCAAATTTTGCACTGAAAATTTAAAATTTCTTGACAGAATTTGTACTCGGTATATTGGTAAATATCTGAAACAGAAACTCATGTGCAGTTCAGTACTCATAAAAGCGCACACTTCTCACACTTCGCAAATGAATTCATGCACCCCCAAAATCTTGATTTGCACTACTTTCCAACAGACCAATCAAACTTGTCAGTGTAACTTTACCAAGCGTAAAATGGACTTCATTTGAGTTTGTGAAACACTAAAATGCCTAGTGGACAATTAAGAACCCGTGTGAGCCCAGAAAAAAATGAATCGTGGCGTCGGAATGTTGGAATCTGGCGTCTTTTAACGTCGTATTGCTGGGATTCTGAATGTGTCTCAGAGCGTGGTTTCCCGAATGTGGAGTCGGCATCATACCCATGGAAATCCTTCACAAAGACACGGAGGTGTCGAAAAAGGGCTACAACTCAACGTCGGGGCCGTTTCTTGTTAATTCAGTCTCGACGTCAACGGTCCCTGAACGCTACGTGTTTGTATAACGAGCTTAGGAACGGAACTGGAGTACGAATTTCTGCACAAACTGTCAGGAACGGGCTCCACGAGTTCGGACTTAATGCCATGAGGCCTGCTGTACGTGTTCCGTTGACGAGACAGCACGTGCTAGACCGGTTGGACTTTGCCAGAACTTACGTCAGGTGGACGGTTCATGACTTGAAGCCAGTACTGTTTCCTGAGGAGTCCAGATTCTGTCTAAACTTCACTTATAAACGTCAATTAGTGTGGCGAATGTCTAAAGAGCGATTCGATGACTTGGATGTGGCAGCGCATGATCGCTATGGAAAGGGGTCAGTCATGGTTTGGGCTGGGATAAGCGTGAACGGTAACACTGACTTGTACGTCGTTGAAAACGGAACGTTAATGGCAGTGAGGTACTGAAATGATATTCTTGATGAGTTTGTGAGACCATATGCAGATGCTATCGGCCCGGACTTTATTCTGATGGACGATAATGCCCGTCCCAACCGTGCCAACGTCACTGAGTCCTATCTGGAACGTTAGACAATCGTTCGTTTGGACTTGCCTACTCGGTCACCGGACTTAAATCCGATTGATCATGCGCAGGGCATGCTTCAGCGTGCTGTGTCAGCCCGACCTGTGCATCAGAGGACTTTACAGGAGCTCAAAGATGCATTGGTTGCTGAATGAAAGCTGATTCAACAAAACCGGATACAGACTCTGATTACGAGCATGCGCAGGCGATGTCGTACTGTAATTGACGCCCGTGGACGCCATACACGTTATTAGGCACGTTTGTCTAAACACATTTGGAAATTTGTGAAAAATCAGTTGTCCAAATCCCTTCGTGTTACGGCAAATTTTGGGGGTGCCAAGACGGTTGCTGTTGTCACGCTTGAATGCAGCACCAGCTGACAAAATTATTCACTAGGTTTTGTGAAGGATACGTGTTCTATCATTATGTATCAAATTTGGATTCAGCTGATTAATTCATCCAAATATTATTTTGCATTAAAAAAGTGATCCCTATCAAACTTTGAGTAGTATATGTTCTATAGAAGGGTTATCCTTTGGAAGCAAGGAATACACCACAGAACTGAAAAATATGGAGTGTGCATGTTTCGGGGCCAGACTAACTAGTTTCGGCCAATTAGGCCTCATCAGTGACCCTCAAATATTTTTAAAATTCCACAATGGAATAAATGACCCCAAAGGACAAGAAAATATAAACTACACTATGAAGTAGGACAGGGAGACTTTTTACGGCCGCCACACATTCCCAGACACCAGCTGTAGGGGCGTTAAATATGTTCTATAGAAGGGTTATCCTTTGGAAGCAAGGAATACAACACAGAACTGAAAAATATGGACTGTGCATGTTTCCGGGCCAGACTAGCTAGTTTCGGCCAATTAGGCCTAATTTTTCTTATTTCTGTTCTAAAATATAGATTGTGGGTACCGGTTCTAACGAGTACCCACAATCCATATTTTGAGTAGAAATAAAAAAAAACTATCACGATTTTTTTTTTTTTTTTACTTTTGCAATAAAATTTACAATGTATTTGTATAGGCATGATTTCGCAATGTTTCCCACTTTTGTCTATAGAATGTGGGGTGTAGAGACTTGTTCTTTACATGGTCCTGTTTACCTATTTTTCACTAATACAGAGGACATCATGTGAACAAGTCCGTGAAATGAACACCCCCTAAACCCCACTTTATATAGAGAAAACTTGGGTTTAGGGATATAAACTATTCTTCTTATTCTACTCAAAAACATAGGTTGTGGGTACTCGTTAGAACCGCCTCAATGAGGCGGTTCTAACAAGCACCCAAAACCTTTGTTTGCAGTATAAATAAGAAAAATATTACATATTTTCATCAGAAAAAGTAGCCATTTTGGAGATGTAAAAACGCTCTATGTCGCACGGGTATGTTATCGTAATGGACTTGGGCGACATTTCTTATGTTGGTGACAATAGGTTTTCTTATAATTGCTTTCCAACAAACGTTCATTAAAACCATTAATTGCTCCACCAGACCAAAATATTATAAGATACTATGTACCATCGTGTCTACTTTAAGAGACATTGACCAGGAAGACCAAAGAATGAGCGTATACACGTCCGTTACGGGGGCATTGCGAAAACACGCCTATACAAATGCATTGTAAACTATACCGCCGAATAAAACTAAAAGCTTAAGATGTAAAATTGATATATTTTCGTAATTTTGCTCAAAATATAGATTATTGGTACTCGTTAGAACCGCCTTCGAGTCGGTTCTAACGAGTGCCAACAATCTTTATCTTAGAGCAGAAATAAGAAAATAAGGTTTACCTCTGTAAACCCCAGTTTTACTATACTGTTGCTGTTTTCCAGTTTCCCCATGTCGCGGGTCGTCAGCTGGTGGGGTCCGAGGGAACGAATCCATGCTGGCACTACATCGTAGCCGTTTGGTGGTACCCCTATTCCCCGTTGTCGGTGAATAGGGGGACCATCGCTCGGCTCCAGCCCTGTTTTACTATATAAAAATAGGGTTCAAGGGGGTAAAAATTATATAGGCGTGTTTCCGTGATGTAAGTTGTTTCGATTAAAAAACACCTTGTCAGCAAGCTCTCAGGACACCCAAAAGATAAATAAATGACCGCCTGTTATCGCTGAGGCATCCCTTATCTGGTAAGAGGCATACATCTATTGTAAGTGCCTATGCACCTACAATGACCAACCCAGATGAGGTCAAAAACAAGTTTTATTGTCGGGACTCTGTTATTTCTGCTACATCCGAAAAGACAAACGCATCCTCCTGGGAGACTTCTATGACAGAGTGGGCATAGACCATCAAACTTGGGAATGAGTGACTTGGACAGCAATGGCCTCCTCCTTTTGAGGAAGTGTGCAGGGCATGAACTACTGATCACCAATACAGTCTTCCGTCTGCAAACCCCCAGATGCATCCTCACTCCACACACTGGAATTCCATCGATTATGTCATAGTATGAAGGAAGGATAGACAGAATGCCAAAGTGACAAAGACTATGTGTGATGCAGAAACACCAAAATCCACAAGGCATATCTCAGTGATAGCAGGCCAGTATCTCATAATGCCGCCTATTCAATATATAGCGAATACCAGGTGAGTGTCTTTTGATATCAAGTTTATCAGGCAATGCTTCGGGAACGCTTGTAGAATCGCGAGGCTTGCCGAGCGATTCTACATGCGTTCTCGAAGCCGAGCCTGATAAATTTGATATCAAATAATACGAATCTGGTATTCTTTTTATCAGTATATCCCCTTGTTTACTCTTAAATTAGCAATTTACGAGCAGTTATTGATGGCCTTAGTGCGTCCCAGCATTTGGCTGTCGATATATTTACTATTTGCTGACCATATTTTTCCTGTGATTTTTGTTTTTCAAGACATTTTTACATTGATCCTAGTAATAATAACATTTTTTGTCATTTTTCCAGTAGTCCTGTTCATTCATAAAAGTGCAATGTCACGTTAACGTGATAAAGCTCACTTGTCCTGAGATAACATTATCGTTATCAGGTCAATGTGCTGCAATGCAATTAATATAGAGGGTAACTGATAAATGTAAGACAGCCTAGAACACGCCGAAAGATATGCAAGATTCCTAGCTGAGCGATAAGACTGTTGAAATCCAATCCTTTGCAGATAGAAAGAATCTTAAGAAAAAAAAATTTGTTGTTGTTGTTGTTGTTGAACTTAAGACAGTTTATAGTCCAAAGAGCTTAGGAACACCAGTTTTCTGGCTGACAAAGAAACTGTCTTTAAAATCTGAGCCATTTGATAGTAACATTGGAATACCGTTTAGGTATCGCTTTGATGGAAAACATTTCAACCTAAGAAGGTTGCAAGCAAAATTCAAGGTACAGACAGAGGTGCTACATGAGTTCCTCTTTGCTGATGGCGTTGCAACCGATAGAAGAAAAAAATGCAAAAAGGTTAGAACTAAATATCTTATGTTGACAGCTATGACCTGACAATCAGAATAAAAAAAAAGATCAAGGCAATATATTAACCAGCAACTGACAAGCCTTACAAGGAGCCTACCATAACAGTGAAAGGTCAAAGATTACAAGTAGCAGATTAGTTCATCTGCCATGGAAGCACATTGTTAAGAGTTCTGCACACTGTTGATGAAGTCAATGTCGCCCATCAGGCACATGGCGTAATTGTTACGTCACATCAACGCAGATGCAACGTCATTACGTGTATGCAACGTCACATTTACGTTGATGCAATGTCGTGACGTTGCACCGACGTTGATTTGACATTGCCCTAGCGACGTGATGCAGCATATGGCACGTGGTATTGTTTGGGATTGAGGTGGAATTAGAATTGACACAAAGCTGAAAATTTACAGAGCTGTGGTGTTGCCAGCACTATTTTAGGCATACGAAACTTGGACAGTTTACCAAGGGCATGTTGAAGGACTGAACCACTACTATTCAGGTTATGTTAGAAAACTTTTAACGATTACGCTGCAAGACTGAATATACTCTTCTGAATCAGGCACAGTTAAGATGGACGGGTCATGTTAACAGGATGCCTGAGGAAATTTACCAAAGAAAATCCTCTTTGGAGTACTAAAAGAGGGTAAGAGATACAAGGACACCCTCAAAGTCTCCCTCAATGACTTCAAAAATACCAACAGAGTTGTGAGAATAAGTTTCACAGGCCCGAGCCAAGCGGTGAGACCTCATCAGAAGGGGAGCTTGTGAATATGAGGTTTATCATATGACGTAGCGTCTGAGAATGTAATAACGCCATGTTTTAAATAGTGGATCTTACATGAGTGTTCATGTATTATTGAATTAATTAAACGAGTTGAGGAAAAGGGATAAAATGCGAGGCTTTGCCGAGCATTTTATCCCTTTTCCTCAATGAGTTTAATAAATTCAATAATACATGAGCACGAATGCAATATTCTATTTATCATATGACATTTAAAACGCATTTTATTCTCGATTGTTTAGAAAAATATCAATATTCCGCCATTAGTAAACGCGACGTCGCTAAGGACGTCGTACATGTAACGTTACGCGACGTATCTAGCTAATTTGCATATTTAATCCACTAGTGGATTATCGAAAATATTACATGGCGTTATGACACTCTCAGACGCGACGTCATATGATAAATTCGATTATCCACTAGTGGATTAAATATGCAAATTACTTAGATACGCCCCGTAACGTTACATGCACGGCGTCCTTAACGACGTCGCGTTAACTAATGGCGGAATACTGACATCTGTGTTAAACAATCGTGGATAAAATGCGTTTTAAATGTCATATGGTAAATAGAATCTTGCATTCGTGCTCATGTTGAATTTATTATACATGAACACTCATGTAAGATTCTCTGTAAATACAATCTGCGAAGACGAACAGAAAGGTGCTCAGCTCAAAGTCTGATCTAGTGCAGCTTCTTTCTCTGACCACTTTTGCTCTATCCACATTACGAAAACACGCCTATACAAATACATTGTAAATTTTACCACCGAAAAATGAAAATTTTCAGATGAAAAATTGTGATATTTTTCTTATTGCTGCTCAAAATATAGATTGTGGATGCTCGTTAGAACCGTCCCGGCGAATCGGTTTTAACGAGTACCCCGGCACAATCTATGTTTTTTAGCAGAAATAAGAAAAACTGATGTATACCCCTGCAAACCCCAGTTTTACTAAATAAATGTGGAGTTTAATGGGGTCAAAATTATATAGGCATGTTTTCGGGATAACAACAGGCATTTTTGCTGGAATTGATCTCATCATCCATCTTAGAACACACAGACAGTAGCATTTCTCACATTTGATTATGTTTGTTTGAGTTGAGGTTTAACGTCCCTGTCAAAAACTGTATCTTTTTGGAGACGTTGCTTCCAATTTTATGGGACTTTTATCCGACATTGTGATGAAATAACATCTAAAGCCCTGTCGTCTAATGAAACTAATAGGGTTTATTAGTCGGCTTTGTCTGGGTAGGCTTTGTGTACTTCAAAGTATAGTTTATATTTCTTGTCCTTTGGGATCATTTTTGCAATTGTGGAAACTTGAAAATATTTGTGGGTCACTGATGAGGCCTAATTTGCCGAAACTAGCCAGTCTGGCCAAGAAAACATTGCACTCCATATTTTTTTTCAGTTCCGTTGGGTATTACTTGCTTCCAAAGTAGAAGTAAAACAAAGATCAGGAATTGATACAATTAACTTACTCCACCCATAAAAGACACCAAAGGGAAAGAAATACAAACATTAAGCGACCAGACCATAATGGAAACCTAAACAAAGGAAGGCCATAAGGACAGTTACTTTCCCACAAAATGGCCATATGGTCATCCAAAATTAAAAGACACAAGTGATACACACAGTAAGTAACAAACAACAACATAAATAAATCGCCACAGAAGAGCCGCCTTGGAACGGTCGTATAACCCTTTTATAGAACATTTTTAGATCCTCTAACAGTCTACCAGTACTCGTGTACTGTTAGTTTCAGCTCTGCGTGGAAGCAGCCCATCTATTTCTTCAAGCCCCGAGGGGCGGGGGCTTACCTTTGATTAAGATTGGCCGTTGTCAGTAATGTCAGACGAACTATTTGATTATGTTATTTTCACAAGCAAATGTGGAACCCCGAGAAGATTTCCCATAACACTGTTCAATGAACCGCAACGGGAAAAACGCTTCGAACATGTAAGCCCAACGGAAATTCAGATAACCCTTCACACCCAAACGGTGTAATCAGTTTTCGCTGTGCTGGTGTTGGTTGCCCGTTGACGTAACCCTTTTTAATGTAGACAAGTAAGGCTATATCATGACTGATACGGAGGCTTATTTAATCTTCGCCGCTTTCACATAATTCATCACGTAAACGAGTCCTTGAAAATAACACCCCTCTAAACCTCACTTTGTACAGAGAAAATGGGGCTTGCGGGGGTTAATATTATTTTTCGTATTTCTGCTCCAATACATAGGTTGTGGGTACTCGTTAGAATCGCCTCAATGAGGCGATTCTAACGAGCACCCACAACCTATGTTTTAATAAGAAATAAGATAAATATCACAAAATTTCATTAGAAAATTAAAGTTTTGGAGATATGAAAGAATGCACTATATCGCACGGATACGTTATCGTAATTTATCTTAAGATGGACTTTCGTTTGTCGTGACCCATAATCTATTAGCCTGGGATTTGTGTTTGAATCCACTTTTGGGACAATTATTAATCAATCTAACCAAAATAATAAAATTTTCTAGAGAAGCTTTAATTCCACTGCCCGTGTGCCAATGAAATTAAACTGCGCGCAGATGTAGTTGTAATTAATATTTCTCTTTGTTTGTCTTTGCAAGTATGACCTGGTAATATCTTGTTTTTTGGCTTACCGACCGTTCAAAGGCATTGCCTGTTGTAGCTTATTTTTGTCTTTGTTTGTCTTTGATGTATGACCCGGAAAATATTTTATACTTCGTTTACCGACCGTTCCAAGCCGTTGCCTCTGTTATAGTTTAGTTTTGTGTTTGTTTGTCTTTGCATGTATGACCTGGAAATATTCTTATGGTTTATTTTACCGACCGTTCTGTTGTAGTTTATTTTTGGTTTTGTCTTTGCATGTTATGACCCGGTAATATCTTTTATTTTTGTTAACCGACTGTTCCAACGCGTTTCCACTGTTGTAGCATATTTTTGTCTCTGTTTGTCTTTGCATGTGTGACCTGGAAAAAAGCTTGTTTGTTTTTGTACAGACCGTTCCAATGCGTTGCTCTGTTGTAGATTAGTTTTGGCTTTGAATGTATGACATGGTAATATCTTCTATTTTTGTTTACCGACCGTCCCGTTGTAGTTTATTTTTGTCTTTGCATGTATGACCTAGTAATATTTTTGTTTTAGTTTACCGACCATTCCAAGGCGTTGCCTCTGTTGTATCTTATTTTTTGTCTTTGTTTTGTCTTTGCATGTATGACCTGTAAAATATTTTATATTTTGTTTACCAACAGTTCCGAGGCGTTGCCTCTGTTGCAGTTTATTTTTTGTCTTTATTTGTCTTTGCATGTATGACCTGGCAATACCTTTTATTTATTGTTACCGATCATTCCAATGTGTTGCCTCTGTTGTAGTTTATTTTTGTATTTGCGTGTACGACATGGTAATATTTTTTATTTTTGTTTACCGACCATTCCAAGGCAATGTCTCTGTTGTACTGTATGTTTTTCTTTGTTTGTCTTTGATATATGACCTGGTAATATATTTAATTTATTGTTACCCACTGTTCCAAGGCGGTGCCTCTGATGTGGCTTATTTTTCTCTTTGCATGTATGACATGGTAATTTCTTTTATTTTTGTTTACCGACCGTTCCGTTATTTTTGTCTTTGTCTTTGCATGTAAGACCTAGTAATATTTCTGTTTTTGATTACCGACCATTCCAAGGCATTGTCACTGTTATTGTTTATTTTTGTCTTTGTTGGTCTTTACATGTATGACCTTGAAATATATTTTAGTTTTTTTACCGATTGTTCCATGGGATTGCCTCTGTTGTAGCATATTTTTGTCTTTGTTTGTCTTTGCATGTTTGACCTGGTAATATTTTTTATTTTTGTTCCAAGGTGTTGCCTCTGTTGTAGCTTATATTTGTCTTTGCCTGCATGACATTTTCATATCTTTTATTTTTGTTTACCGACCATTCCGTTGTAGGTAATTGTTGATTTAGTCATTGCATGTATGTCCTGTCTTTTATTTTTGTTTAACGACTGTTCCAGGGCGTAGCCTCTGTTGCAGCATATTTTTTATCTTTTTCTTTGCATGTATGACCTGTTAATATCTTGTTTTTTTTGTTGTTGTTTCTTTGTTTGTTTTTTTTTATACAGACCGTTCCAATGCGTCGCCTCTGTTGTTTACCGACCGTTTCGTTCTAGTTTATTTTTGTCTTTGACTTAGCATGTATGACCTGGTAATATCTTTTATTTTTGTTCACTCACTATTCCCAGGCGTTGCCTCTCCTGTAGCTTATTTTTATCTTTGTTTGTCTTTGCATGTATGACCCGGAAAATATGTTATATTTTGTTTACCGACCGCTCCAAGGCGTTTCCTTTGTTGTAGTTTAGTTTTGTCTTCGTTTGTCTTTGCATGTATGTCCTGGAAATATTTTGTATTTATTGTTACCGACCGTTCCAAGATGTTGTCTCTGTTGCAGCTTTTTTTTTTTTTTTTGTCTTTCATGTATGACATTGGTAATATATATTTTATTTTTGTTTACCGACCGTTCCAAGTCGTTCCACTGCTGTAGCTTATATTTTGTCTTTGTTTGTCTTTGTGTGTATGACCTGGTAATATGTTATATTTTTTTACCGACCGTTCCGTTGTAGTTCATTTTTGTCTTTGTTTGTCTTTGCCTGTATGACCCGGTAACAGCTTTTATTTTTGTTGACCGGCTGTTCCAAGGCGTTGCCTCTGTTGTATTCTATTTTTTGTCTTTGTTTGTCTTTGCATGTTTGACCTCGTAATATCTTTAATTTTTGTTTACCGACCGTTCAAGGACCTTGGCTTTGTTGTAGTTTCTTTTTGTCTCTGTTTTTCTTTGCATGTATGACCTGGTAATATCCTTTATAGTTTTACCGACCGTTCCGTTGTAGTTCATTCTTGTCTTTGTTTGTCTTTGCATGTATGACCCGGTAATATCTTTTATTTTTGTTTACCGACTGTCCCAAGGCGTTGCCCCTGTTGTATTCTATTTTTGTCTTTGTTTGTCTTGCATGTATGACCACGTAGTATATTTTTTTTACCGACCGTTCCAGGACGTTGGCTCTGTTTTAGTTTATTTTGTCTCTGTTTTTCTTTGCAAGTATGACCTGGTAATATCTTTTATTTTTGTTTACCGACCCTTCCATTGTAGTTTGTTTTATTTTTGTCTTTGTTTGTCTTTTCATGTATGAGCTGGTAATATCTTCTATTTTCCTTTACCGACCGTTCCAAAATAGAAGTGAAGGCAATGATCAGGAATCGATACAATTAATTCATAGCTCCCATCAGAGACACTAAAGGGAAAGAAGCACAAACAGGAAACAACTAGACCCTAATGGAAACATCAACAGCGGAAAGCCGAAAAGACAGTTACTTTCCCACAAAATGGCCAACTGGCTAGCCAAAACAAAATAATATAAACGATGCACACACTCATAGGGGTTAAATCGATTTTACGTGGCCATAATGCTCGCCCTTATTTCCGTCGCGATTTAGACATTGTTTAGTCCCAATGCGTTGTCTCTTTTGTAGTTTATTTTTGTCTTTGTCTTTGCAAGTAAGACCTGGTAATATATTTTAATTTTGTTTACCGACCGTTCCAACGCGATTCTTCTGATGTAGCTTATTTTTGTCTGCGTTTGTCTTTGTATGTATGGTCTGGTAATATCTTTCATTTTTGTTGACCGAGCGTTCCAAGGCGTTGGCTCTGTTGTGGCTTATATTTATCTTAGCATGTATGTCATGGTAATAGGTTTTATTTTTTGTTTACCGACCGTTCCGTTGTGGTTAAATTTTGTCTTGTTTTTATTTACACGTACGACCCGGAAATATATTGTATCTTGGTTTACCGACCAGTCCAAGGCGTTGCCACTGTTGTAGCTTACTTTTGTCTTTGTTAGTCTTTACATGTATGACCTTGTAATATCTTTCATTTTTGTTTATCGACCGTTCCAAGACGTTGGCTCTTTTTTTTTTATTTATTTATTTATTTTTTCTTTTAGTTTATTTTTGGGTTTGTTCGGCTTTGCATGTATGACCCGGTAATATATTTTAATTTTGTTTACCGACCGTTCCAAGTTGTTGTCTCTGTTGAATCTTATTTTTGTCTTTTGTTGACTTTGCATGTATTGCCTGGAAATATATTTTTTCTTTGTTTACCAACCGTTCCAAGGCGATGCCTCTGTTGTTGCTTATTTTTGTCTTTTTTTTTTTTTTTTTTTTTTTTGTCTTTGCATTATGACCTGTTAATATTTTTTCAATTTTGTTTACCGACCTTTCCAAAGCTATTCCTCTGTTGTAGATTATTTTGTCTTTGCATGTACGACATGGGAATAGCATTTATTTTTGTTTACCGACCGTTCCATTATAGTTTATTTTGTCTTTGACTTTGCATGTATAGCCTGGTAATGTCTTTTTTTTATTTTCCGACCGTTCCAAGGCGTTGCCTCTGTTGTATCTCATTTTTGTCTTTGTTTGTCTTTGTATGTATGACCTGGTAATATTATGTATTTTTTGTTGACCGACCGTTCCAAGGCGTTTCCTGTGCTGTAGCTTATATTTGCCTTTGCATATAAGACATGGTAATATATTTTATTTTTATTTACCCACCATTCCGTTGTAGTTATTTGTTGTCTTAATCTATGCATCTATGACCTGGTTATAACTTTTATTTTTGTTTACCGACCGTTCCAATGCGTTGCCTCTGTTGTAGCTTATTTTATGTCTTTGTTTATGTTTGCATGTATGACCTGGTTATACCTTTTAATTTTTTTACCGACCGGTGATAATGCCTGTATTTTTGTTTTCTGCAAAATATATAATGTCTCCGAATGTTTATTGCATCCCCTGTGCTTGCTTGCTGCAGAGTTATAATTATTATTATTATTATTTGTTTTGTTTTTGTTGTTGTTGTTGTTTTTAGGTAAAACAGGAAACAGTAATTTTTGCAAAACAACAACAACAAAACATGGCGTGTGGCATGTCTGGCGACGCAGCCCTTAAATCAAACAATGCTGATTTAGATCAGACCGCTTTGAAGGAGCAGTCTAATCATGGTCTATACGGTTTAACTCAAACCCCATATTGTTATCTACACTAACTAAAACGTGATGTTGGCATTTGGTTATTTGTTGTCGTCGGTGGATGATTTTCGTGCACCAGTTAGATAATAAAACAGTTATTTCATGGCTGTTTGGGGCATAGTCAAACCTATTGCCTCTCAGCGCCTCGGACGACACCCATGTATTGAGAGTAGTCAAAATATTGCCCCTAGGCGCCTCGGACGACCCCATGTACTGGGATTATTCAAAATTATTGCCTCTCGCCGGCTCAGACGACCCCCATGTACTGGGATTAATCAAAACTGTTGCTTCCGGCGCCTCGGCGGACCCCCAAGTATTGAGAACAGTTAAAATATTGCCCCTAGGCGCATCGGACGACTCCATGTAATGGAAAAAGTCAAAACTATTGCCTCTCGGCGCCTCGGACGACCCCATTTACTGAGAATAGTCAAATCTATTGCTTCTCGGGGGTTCAGACGACCCCATGTACTGGCAATAGTAAAACCTATTGCCTCTCGGCGACTCCGAGGACCCCCATGTACTGCAATAGTCGACACTTTTGCCTCTCGGCGACTCAGACGAACCCCATGTACTAGGATTAGTCAAAACTATTGCCCCTCGGCGCCTCGGACGACCCCCATGTACTGGGATTAGTCAAAACTATTGCCCCTCGGCACCTCGGACGAGACGATACACTATTACCTGATGCCTGCCCATCACGTTAATAAGTCCGTGAAATGAACACCTCTTGAAACCCAACATTAGATATAGAAAACTGGAGATTACAGGGGTATACATTATTTGCGTTATTTCTGTTCCAAGACATAGGTTGTGGGTACTAACGAGCACCAACAACCTATGTTTGGGGTAAAAATAAGAAGAAAAAATAAAACATATTTTCATTAGAAAAAAAACTGTTTTGAAGATATAAAAATATTCTCTAAATCACAAGGCTGTGTTATCGTTATGCTACGGCCTTGGGAAAAAGCGTATGGGATCGTTCGCGGCGCCGGGGGGCAAAAGTTTTGACTATGGCCCAAACAGCCATGAAATAACTACATATAATAGGTCATTACCGATTACAGTGTGCATTTATTCGACCTCCTTTATTAGTTTGGCTGATTGCGGTATAAATTGTTGATTGACGTCAAGGCCAATTAGCAGATATCAATGTCATAAAATTCCAATTTTGATGAATCCTGATAAAATAGGTTAACGGTTTAAATTGACTCCACAAGGATATTCTCTAAAAGGAAAAAAAATCTATTAAGTTTCCTGGTAAATGGTATAGATTTGAATTATCCTGTTAAGTTTCTCTGTGCATTTAAAGTCATTTTATTCTACATTTCAAACAAGTCAGTGCTTTCTTGTGGATTAGTTTTACTTGTTACGTCCAGTTACATCCTTCCCATAATGGTAACACCACACATAACGCCTTCATAAGTATGGTTTTCATATACACTTCCCATAATGGTAAAACCACACATAACGCCTTCATAAGTAATATTTTCATATACACTTACCATAATGGCAATACCAAACATAACACCTCCCTGCCCTACATCATTGTGTAGTTTGTATTTTCTTGTCCTTTGGGATCATTGATTCCATTGTGGAAAATACTTGAGGGTCACGGATGAGACCGAATTGGCCGAAACTAGCTAGTCTGGCCCAGAAAACATGCACATTTCATATTTTCCAGTTCTGTGGTGTATTCCTTGCTTCAAGGATAACCCTTTTATAGAACAGAACCAAGGCGCTTGCAATAATCGCTGTGTTTAAAAAGCGGGACGTCCAGATATAATCCGGAACTTTGCAAGCTACGTCCGGCAGTAGAGTAGCTAGGGCTACTGTTAAAATGTGTGTGATAGCCTTGGTTTCTCCGTTCATTAATTTTTCAATGTAACATTTTTTGCTAGGACTACGTTTACATGTATACGCACATAAGATAACCGTACTGTGTTTCCACGTAATATGGGCTGTGCTCTTGGAATATTGTATTGTATCGCTTTGCGGTCGACTTCCAATTCAGCCGCTGTAACTTTTTTGACACATGCGCAGAAAAGGACATAAAATTCTTTACTGAAAAGCAAAGCACTGCCTTGTTTATGTCCAGGCTGGGACGGGCACAACCCACGTTATCGAGGCGATTGCTAGAGTGCTCCGCATTGAAGGGACATGTTTGTCAGTTTCTTGCAACGTCATTTCGTTTTCGGACATTTTACTGGTGTAGTCCGTCTGAAACTTCCATCAATTTTAGTTGTCAGAAAAACTGTCTGTCGAAACGAATGGTCGGTATATTGACAAAATGATAAAATCGTTATACACATTCATTCCTGAGTTCATTTTACCAATGAATCTTATTACAAACCCTATTTTTCTGAGAACTCTTCAATTATGGTGGAAGGAATTTAATTTAATTGAGACAACTATATAATTTGCAGTTACACATAATTAAATATTCCATAGATAACGGCCAAATTACTATAAACAGCAAAGTGCGATTTTTCCGTTATACATCATTTTCATTATTTTATTTGTGTCAGTCTTTAAATTTACAGACTAAAAAGTCTTTAAATTTAAAGACAGTCTTTAAATAAAACAACTTTCTTCTACCTGGTTATTTTACCTCGCACGGACTACAAACGCTAGACTGGCCGATAAAAGTTTGTGCAATCATATATACAGTAGAACTTCGATGGCTCGAACACCGATGGCTCGTTTACCATGGATGAGTCGAACCCATTCTTGAGCCCTTAGCGAAATCCTCTACATAAGAAATAGTGGGAGTAATTAAGGAGATTTTAGACTTTTATCTTGCAAATGCATGCTGTGTGTACTCATTAGAATCGCCTCGATGAGGCGATTCTAATGAGTATACACAGCATACATATTCATTATAGAACACCGAAAAGATGTCTAAAAGTATCTCGTTATGCCTCCTGACAGTAACCACAGTGGCTCAAACTACCTCTGTCTCGAACAGATTTTCGAGGTGCCAAAGGTGTTCGAGCCATTGAAGTTCGATTGTATAATATGTGAAAAGCGTGCACTTGCCACAGGTCAGTAACTGGGTTAGGCCAGTTAAATATTGAACGACCCACATAGATATCTCAAATAAAGAAGGGTTTAAAACGAAAGCCGCAATTGCTTGTTGAGTTCTTGTCCCAAGACGTTTGGTCGTAGAAGTATTTCTTTCCTTAAAAGTAGATCTCTTTTTGAGATGGCCGTGCCTTGTAGAAGTTCCTTGAAGAATATTCACCTTATTTGCATTATCTGCTGGTTCCTAGTCTGAAGGTTATCAGTGTTGGAAAAAAACAGTTAACAGGACCCCCACCCCTGACCTTAAAAGATCAGGGAGGTCTGGTTACCTGTTTTTCAAATATTAACAACGTGCAAGTTGGGAGCCAGCAAATAATGCAACTATGGTGAATGGCAGATACAAGTATAATATTTCTTGTGCAGTCATTCCCCATTATTGATAGTTTTTCTTTTACTTTTTCTACCCTTAGCACCGACTGTTACCTTTAATATGGTTAATCGAATGATTCACCAGCCAGTAATTTCGAACTTGAAGACTTGTTTGTTTGATTTGAGGTTTAACGTCCCCGTCAACACTATAAAGGTCATTTTGGAGACGTTGCTTCCAATTTTGTAGGACTTTTACCCGACATTGAGATGAATTGACATCTCAAGCCCTGTCGCTCAATGAAACCAATAGGGTTTATAAACATGGACGGTCCGACTCGCACATCTTTGCCTGGGCAGGCTTAGATCCTCTAAGCGGTTTACCACTACTCGTGTACGGGTCGGATTCAGCTCTGCGTGGAAGCATCATGCAGCCCATTTATTTCTCAAGCCCCAATGGGCGGGGGCTTCGAACTTGAAGACGTCAAATCTTCATTTGGATCTTAATTTAATAAGATTTCTACGAATGTTTTTATTTGTACTATTGCACGACCCGCAGAATAAGCGACCGACTGAAGTCGGTTGATTTTCTAAGAGTGCCCTAAAATCACCGGGTCATTCTGTCAGTCTGTCTGTCCGCCAGTAACCCGTTTGTGAAAATTGGTGATAGTGACTTAACCGCTTGGAATATTTAAATAATTTTTGGCATACTGATAGATATCAATGAGATCTAACCAATGAACTTGCCAAATTTTACATTCCATTTAGTATAGCCTCGCCGAGGCGAAAAATGTGAAAATTTTCGAACTGCTTCTCCTCGGAAACCGTTGGGCCGATTGAAGTCAAATTTCATATGGAGCCTCTATGGGATGGGTAAAACCAAAATTTGCTCATGGGGTCCAGGTCACATGATCAAAATGGCCGCCAAGCCATATAGGGTAAAAAAACCCTTCAAAAATAGTTCTCTCCAACACCACTGGGTAGATTTCCACGAAACTTGATAAATAGCATCTCGGACCTAAACCCATCATAAAGTGCTAAAATGGTGACCCTTGGTTGACCTTGACAGTCTCTGTGCCTAGGTCAAACTTTGACACATATGCTTTTGTATTGGAAAAGTAAGAATGCATTTTATCCTGCAAACGATTCAGAATACAGTACTAAAGTATAAGATATATATTTTTGCTCCTTACGATAAGGCGCATTTATTGGGGGAACCGTTTTAGGTCCAGGTCACATGACCAAAATGGCCGCCATACCCATATATGGTAACACTCATAAAGCTAAAAGCATCCGGCGGGTCGTGCACTTCAGCTGATGCACTGGTTATATCCTATTTTGACGATGCGCATGCGTTAACAAACTAATAGTGATATTAGAGTTAAATTTCATTAACAACCTAATTTATCTTCACGCTGTTACATGGCAACAGCAATACCAGATTACATTAATGACCCTTAGTATTTGGACAGACCGGCCTAAGCAAACCGGGCAGACCCAGATCAGACTGCTCCTTCAGGAGCAGTCTGATCAGGGTCTACACTGTTTACCATTCCATCTTCATTGTCTGGACTCCTTGCATGATGGTGAAACAAAGTTGTTAAAATTTCAGGAGAATTACAGCCCAAGAGTGTGCGATTTTCATTCCGAAAACACGCCTATACAAATACATTGTAAATTTTACCGCCAAACAAAAAAAAAAAAAAAGTCGGAAAATTGCGATTTTTTTTTGTTGTTATTTCTGCTCAAAATATGGATTGTGGGTACAGGTTAGAACCGCCTAATCGAGGCGGTCCTTACGAGTACCCACAATCTATATGTTATAGTAGAAATAAGAAAATTAAGGTTTACCCCTGTAAACCCCATTTTAATATATGAAAATGGGGTTCAAGGGGGTCAAAATTATAAAGGCGTGTTTTCGTAATGTTAAGGCTTTTTACGGTAATAACGTTTCATATCTCTAGATCAAGAGAAGTTACGAAGATGAGTGAGTGAGTGTTTGAGTTTTACGTCCCACCAACAGCTAAGGTCATACGGAGATGGGACCTCGATTTAAAGACTCATCCGAAAATCTGGAGAAGCCCGGGATCGATCCTGCGATCCCTGGTTTACAAGGCGAGTAGCGTAACCACTGCACCACGGAGGCTTCTACAGTAACGAAGATAACATAGAGAGGATTTCACTGTTTCAATGTTAAGAAAAAATCAGAAAAAAAAAATCACCAAATAATTATCCAAAGTACTTTTGGTCGATTGTTTGACAATGGACCAATTTTTTCTAAGCACCGTAGCTTTACATTGCTGATGTCCACATGACAATTACTGATTTGTATAAAATTCAAGGAACGATTATTGATATCCGCGCTCGTCTTATCGTTGAGAGGTCAGAGTGTGTTGTACATTACGAATCACGGCAATACAAATACATTGTAAAGTTTACCACCGAAAACACGAAAATTTTAAGATGACAAATTGTGATTTTTTTCTTATTTCTGCTCAAAATATAGATTGTGGGTACTCGTTAGAACCGCCTTGATTTTTCGTGTTTTCGGCGGTAAACTTTACAATGTATTTGTATTTCTGCGGCGTCTGATCTGGGCCTACACTGTTTGCCAAGGTACCCCTTTAGGGATTCTCCGCATACAATGGGATAAATAGCTTGAGATTTGTTTGTTTGTATTGGGGTTTTACGTCCACGTCAACACTAATAATGTCATTTCGGAGACGTTGATTCCGACGTTGTGGGACTTTTACCCTGCATTGAGATGAAAAGACATCTCAAGCCCTACCGCTCAAAGAAATCTCCAAGGTTTAAGGAGCGTTCGGACTCGCACCACTTTTTCCTGGGCAGACATAGACCTTCTAAGCGGTTTTCTAGTACTCAAGTTCGGTTGGTTTTAGCTCTGCGCGGAAGACCTATGCAGCCCAATCTATTTCGCCAAGCCATGATGGGACATGGCAGTGAGTCTTTACATACTGGCACATGACATTCTGTAGTTTTGGTAACTTAACAGGTATATATGTACATAACGGAACAAAGCCAAAGTTTACAACTTCCTTTACCAACCAAAGCGTGGTAACAAAATGAATGCTAAACAAACCAAACGAAACCACTGCAAGCTACATAGTAACTGAACGTACGGATTGAATACTCTACCCTGCTAGCTCAGGCTTATAATTGTTTTGTTGAGCGTACGTTACTGTCAAATCCCACTTTTAACTTGTTAATGAAGGATTCCACAAGACGGACCGATTTGTTAGTTGTCGTTGAAAATACATGTGTTGAAATTACATAACTCTGGGGCCAGTTGTTCAAAACTTACGACGTCGTTAGTTAACGTATCGTTAAAACTGTGATCATTTATTGTGGCAAATATGCTAATATTTTTGCTGAAAAAATGTGAACAGCTAATGCAAATGCAAAAACTGCACACATTTATTAGCAAAAATACCAAAATTTTAGATATTGGACTTGCTAGAACAGTTAACAATATGACCACTAACGAGCTCGTTAAGCTAACGAGGCTTTGAACAACTGGCCCCAGAAGTTAAACATCACGTTAACAAGTCTGTGAATTGGCCACGCCCACTGGGGCTTGAAGAAATAGATTCGGCTACATGATGCTTCCACGCACAGCTGATACCGGCCGCACATGAGTACTGGTTTTCTTGGAATTGAGGTTTAACGTTCCAGTCCATACTATTAAAGGTCATTTTAGAGACGTTACTTCCAATTTTGTGGGATTTTATCCGACATTGAGATGATATGACATCTGAAGCACATGTCGTCCAATGAAACCAAAAGGCCTATATGCAGTCTTACTCACCCACTTTGCCTCGGCAGGCTTAGTCCTTCTAAGCGGTTTGCCAATACTCATGTATGGTCAGTTTCAGCTCTGCGCGGAAGCATCATGCAGCCCAATCCATTTCTCTAAGGCCCGACGGGCGGGTGCGAAATGAGTTCTGGTCAACCGCTTAGTAGGTCTAAGCCTGTCAAGGCGAAATCGTGCGAGTCCCTGTATAAAACCGCCCGTGTATATATAAACCCTATTGGTTTGTTTGAGCGGTAGGGCTTGAGATGTCATTTCATCTTAATGTCGGATAGAAGTCCCACGAATCTGGAAGCAACATCTCCCAAATGACTTGAAAAGTTTTGACGGGGGCATACAACCGCAATTCAAACAAACAAAAGCAATGTAACAGCGCCAACAAAACGCGAGAATTCTGGATGCATTTGCTCTTGTTTATTTTCTGGCTGGTCTCAACCCCTACTGTTTTGCGAACAACAGAGGTACAGATCAGCCTGCGCATGCACGCAGTCTGATCAGCACCTTTTTGTTCGATGCTATCCCGCTTGTTTCTATATCTAAAGACCTGTTAGTCTGTGTAAATGAGTAGACTGGTTTGTGTCTGTGTAACTGATTAGACAGGCTTGTGTCTTTGTTACTGAGTAGACTGGTTTGTGTCTGTGTAACTGAGTAGACTGGTTTGTGTCTGTGTAACTGAGTAGACTGATTTGTGTCTGTGTAACTGAGTAGACTGGTTTGTGCATGTGTAACTGAGTAGACTGGTTTGTGTCTGTGTAACTGAGTAGACTGGTTTGTGTCTGTGTAACTTAGTAGACTGGTTTGTGTCTGTGTAACTGAGTAGACTGGTTTGTGTCTGTGTAACTGAGTAGACTAGTTTTTCTTCTTTTATCTTTCTGGATAGCCCAAATGCTGCAGAGGGCTAATGAGATCAGCGAAGACTCCGGATCAGACTGCGCGGATACGCAGGTTGATATGAGGCTTCGATGGAGGCACAAGTCTTATTGTAGGGGGTTTCATGCTCTAACAAGTTTTCTGAAAAGTTTTCTGGGCTTTATTGATAAACTATCGACCCAATTAAACAGGATGTTTCATCTGAGAATTCTATTTTTACAACTATGAAAGAGTAGAGCTGTCCTAAGGCCTAAAAAACATAGCTGTGTTTCTGCTAACATACCGACAAAGGTTATGGGTCGGTAGGTTACGGAACCTGGGAAGGGACATGATTTTTTTTTATTTTATAAGTTGTGCGCACGTCAATTTTTATTTGATGGAAAAAAGCAAAAAACTAATAACTTGTCCGCACAAGATCTATGTTGTGCAGACAAGATATTCAATATCTTGTGCGCACAACTTAAAACTTAAAACAAAATCATTTCCCTTCCCGGGTCCCGTATAAAACAGTTAAAAAGGCTACATTCTAACAATATTACCTTAAAACATTCAAATAATGAGGTTTAAAGCATCAAGGAAGCAAAAGAACAGGGTGAGCCCCGCCAAGCGAATTTGTGTCTTCGAACATTCCGTCATGACAAATTTTAACTGCGCATGCCCAGGCATTCAGAGGGGCCAGGGATATGGCTTTCTGTCTGAAGGTTCCTCTCAATTCACTGCTTGTATGAGCGAGCAGCAAAGGTTCTGGCGAGACTGCGCGGATGCGCAGGCTCGCCTGAACCTTCGCTGCTCGCATAGGCGATAAGTACCAAAATCGCATGACGGGGCCCAGGGTCCCAATTATTACTTTTGCTGTTTTGACAGTTTTATGAATTTTTATCCAAAAGTGCTATAAATATGAAGGTCGGTAGGTAGAAAATATTTTTTTTTTTTTTTTTTTTTTTTGTGGATGGCAATACAAATTGGAGGCATCTCGAAAACATGCCTATATAAGTTTGACCCCTTGAACCCCACTTTTATATAGTAAAATTGGGGTTTGCAGGGGTAACCGTATTTTTAGCTCACCAGATCCAAAGGCTCCGGGGGAGCTTATAGGATAGGCAGTTGTCCGTCGTTGTCGTCGTCGTCGTCGTCTGGCGTTAACATTTTCAAACGACATCTCCTCTGAAGCCACTAAGCCGATTGGGCCCAAATTTTATCTGTAGCATCCTTGGGCTGGGGGATTGAAAGTTTGTGTTTTTTATTAAAATCGGCTCATTAGTTTGGTTGCTATGGCAACTTGTAGTTTCCATAGACTTGTAATGGGGAAAATTGAAAAATGGCATTTACTGCCAAGCCTCTGCAGATATTTTGAGAAAACTTTCATAGAAATGTTCCATAGGCAATCTACTATCTGCTGTATGATTTTAAGCTTTCTGCTCATTTTTATTGGTTGCCATGGAAACCAAAATGCAAAAAATAGACAAAAATACTTAAAAAATCATCTCCTCAGAAACCATATGCTCTAGGAGGCCCGACCCCTCCACTTCATAAAAGGCCCAATATCTCAGAAACCGTTCAGATCCCCACCCCTAAACCATATAAATTCTTGTTCCTTATGTTAAGATGCATTCAGTGATATCACCTAAGGATCTCCCAGGCCGCACCAGGGCTATGCCCCAACCTTCCACTTCATAAAAGGTGATATATCTCGGAAACCCTTCAGATCCCCACCCCAAAACCATGTATATTCTTGTTTCTTATGAAAAGACGCATTCAGTGACACCAATCTGGGGTCCCCTAGGATGTGCCAGGGCTATGCCCCGCCCCCTGCACTTAGTAAAAGCCCAGTATCTCAGACACCGTTCAGATCCCCACCCCTTAAGCATATAAATTCTTGTTACTTATGATAAGACGCATTCAGTGATACCAACCTAAGGGTCTCCCGGGCCGCACGGGGGCTGTGCCCCACAACTCCACTTCATAAAAGGTGATACGTCTCGGAAACCATTCAGATCCCCATCCCAAAACCATATATATTCTTGTTTCATATGATAAGACGCATTCATTGAAACCAACCTGGGGGTCCTCTGGGATGTGCCCGGGCCATGCCCAACCCCCCTCCACTTCGTAAAAGGCTCAATATCTCAGAAACCATTCAGAACCCCCACCCCTAAGCCATATATATTCTTGTTCCTTATGATGAGACACATTCAGTGATAACAACCTAGGGTTCTATGGGGGTGTGCTGGGGCTATGCCCCACCCTTCCACTTCATAAAATGCAATATATCTCAGAAACTGTTCAGATCCCCACCCCTAAAATATTTATATTTGTGTTCCCTATAATAAGACACATTCACTCACATCAATGCGTCTATGTGCTAGGGCAACATGCTGATGCCATGGCCCACGCCTCTACTTCATAAAAGGCCATATATCTCAGACACCATTAAGATCCCCACCTCATAATCATATATATTATTGTTTCTTATGATTAGACACATTCAGTCACACAAACTTGGTGGTCCACAGGGGCCATTCCTCTCCTCATCATTTCTTAAGAGGGCCTCATATCTTGGAAACTGTTCATATCCCCACCCCTAAACAATCTATTTTCTTGGTCCTTATTATAAGACACATTCAGCGACAACAATCTTGGCTTTCCTGGGGTGTGCCAGGGCTATGCTCCGACCCCTTCGCAGCTTAAAAGGCCTTACCGTATTCGCCCTAATTACCGCACATGCTCCTATAAGCACACACCAAAACTATTTTTGAAAAGGAAATGCATAAGCGCACACTTTACAACAATCTCCTCTTGAAGCTCTCATAGTAAATCTATAAAAACTTACCATTATTTCTTCCAACAGGGAAGGCAATGCTTAAGTATCTTTTTCCGTCCCATTGAATATCAGTATGCATCATCTTGGAAGCTGTTGTTTTCGTATCAAGTGTGCGCTAATTAGGTAGATTTTTCATCATGATTTTATGACACGATTTTGAAAAACCTAAGTGCACGGTGCGGTAATTAGGGCGAATACGGTATATCTCAGGAACAGTACACATCCCAACCCCTAAACCATATATATTCATGTGCCTTATGATAAGATGGATTCAGTGATACCATTCAGGGCTCTGTTGGGTCCATGTCTCATCCTTCCTCCTCATAAAAGGCCTAATATTTCAGATACAGAGTCCACATGGGTGCTCATTTTGAAATGGGGGTTTGTTTGGGAGACTTTATAATCAATAAATTAAAACCTGAAACCATACATGGCTGCCAGTGGGCAGTGTCCGCCTGAGTTCTGGTGAGCATTGTGGCCCATGGGCCTCTTGTTCTTATTTCTACTCTAAAATATAGATTGTGGCTACTCGTTACCCACAATCTATATTTTGAGCAGAAATAAGAAATATATCACAATTTTTCATCTTAAAATTTACCTTTTTTCAGTGGTAAAGTTTGCAATGCATTTGTATAGGTGTGTTTTAGTAATGGTCGGCAGGAAAAATCAGGGTCGGTCGGGTTAGCGTAAACACAGCTATTTTTAGGCCTAATGCAAACATTCTGTCCTCTCTACGTACTTGCGTATGGGCCATCACTTCCTATACAACTTGAATCACATTTTTGTGATGTGACCGAAGTGTAGCGGAAATGCCTCATCCTTTTTGAAATGTCTAGAGTCAGAATATGACTTTATTTGCCAGAGCTTGTGGTTCATCTACATTAGGCGTCTATGGCTTGATGCCTGAAAAGTCATTAAATTGACATCTGTTTCTGGTAATTAAATACCTTAATTTGCAAAAATAAGTCATTTAAGATATCCTTTGAATGAGATTTTGCTTTTTAAGAGCATAACTGTGGTGTCTAGTTACTCATGTCGCCTTCATGAAGCTAATATTCAGCGGAATGCATTAATGGAATGAGAACCTAAATTAGCGTCTTGATCATGGCATATTAAAACCAAGTACAGTCGAACTTCAATGGCTCGAACACCTTTGGGACCTCGAAAATCTGTTCGAAACAGGGGTAGTTCGAGCCACTGATTTGCTCTCAGGAGGCATAAAGAGATACTTTTAGACATCTTTTCGGTGTTCTATAATGAAAATGTATGCTGTGTGTGCTCATTAGAATCGCCTCGATGAGGCGATTCTAATGAGCACCCACAGCATACATTTGCAAGATAAAAGACTAAAATCTCCTTTATTATCCCCCACTATTTCTTATGATTTCGCTAGGGGCTCAAGAATGGGTTCGACACATCCATTGTAAACGAGCAATCGCTGTTCGAGCCATCGAAGTTCTACTGTATCATGTCGAAAAATGACTTGGCGTTATCAATGCGTTCTCCAAGCATTGCCTCAAAGGAAACTGCTTTTTATGTCAGTATTATCGTCAACATTTCCGTACAATATAACGCGCGACACGAGTACTGGTAAACAGCTTAGAGGATCTAAGCCTGCCCAGGTAAAGCAGTGCGAGTCGGCCCGTCCATGCTTATAAACCCTATTGGTTTCATTGGGCGGCAGGGATTGAGATGTCATTTCATCTCAATGTCGGGTAAAAGTCCCACAGAATTGGAAGCAACGTCTCCAAAATGACCTTTACAGTGTTGACGGGGACGTTAAACCTCAAATCAAACAAACAAACAAACAATATAACGCGATATGAAAATGTTGTAAAAAGGGACATTTTCAGATGAAAATGGGCGAGTGTATTCGTTTGAATGGCCTCATGGAGTAACTGCATGCTGGGGGCCTCTAACTAGCAAAACACCATTTGCGTTCTGTGCCTATCGAAAATCGCCATCTCGAAATACAGGTTAATCTAAAACTAAAATCTAATTGAATTAGATCCTTCGACACTAAAAACCAGCCCCCGCCCATAGGGGCTTGAAGAAATATATGGGCTGCATGATGCTTTCATGCAGAGCTGAATCCGGCCCGCACACTAGTACTGGTAAACCGCTTAGAGGATCTAAGCCTGTCTAGGAATCGCGGTGCGATGCGGACCGCCCATGCTAATAAACCCTATTGGTTTCATTGGGCGACAGGGCTTGAGATCTCATTTCATCTCAATGTCGGGTAAAAGTCCCACAATATTGGAAGCAACTTTACAGTGTTAACGGGGACGTTAAATATCAAGTCAAACAAACAAAAATCGACACTAAAAACCATAAAGGCTGCGTCTCGCCAACAGTTAATGTCATACGGAGACCGGACCTCGGTTTAAAGACTCATCCGAAAGTCTGGAGAAGCCCGGAATCGATCCTGCAATCCCTGGTTTACAAGGCGAGTAGTATAACCACTACATCACGGAGGCTTCTCCATACATTTCAACACTTGAATCCTTTGTATACGACAAAATATTAAAACGACTGAAGAAAAAGACTCTAAAGGAAGGCCAGAAACATAACAGCCCATCATTGGTGACAACAGGAAGAGATAGAGGATATTTAGGCCTACTTTTTTTAGATGAATACCAAAAATATTTCATCGAATGTGTTGAAAATATCAGAATTTTCACACAAGATGAAATATTTTTGATATTTATCCAAAAAATAAAGTCAATTTTTATTTTATTTGATAATATTTTTGGACACTTGCTGTAATTGATCAATCTGATCTTACGTCACAATTTTTGACTTGGCTATGACGTCACAACTGTCAGTTGCAAACCGAAAACAGATCGCCATTTTTAAAACAGCATTTTTACAGTTCAAAGAATGCGTTTTCAAGGTATTTTGCAGAATTATTTTGCAGATAACAGTAGTATACAGAGTGGGGGGTTCTCGGACACTTTTACATCGCGCACATATGTGCGCGATGTAAAAGTGTCCCAGAACCCCCTCTCTGTATACTACTGAAAACATATGAATTTTGGCGAGAAAAGTAGTCCGGGCTGCTACTGTGAAAATACATGTAACATGGTTATGTTATTATTCACACTGTGAAAATATCATTTATATTTTCACAGTGTGAAAATATCACTTTATGCATTGATTTCACTGCTATGTATAAAATAAAAAGGAAATACTCAGCAGCAGGAGTAACATCAGGTTAAAAAGTCCGTGAAAGGATATAAGAATCTTATTTGAATACCGTTTCGCGCCATGGTGACGTCACGTTGTTTTTCTAAATAACACCGTGAAAAAAAATCAGAATTAATTTAATTTAACGTCAAATATGGATCAGAAATTCATATAAAAGTAATAATTTGATAGATATTTTGATTAGCTACAAGATAGTGTAAAATTTCTCAGAGAAGTTACAGTTTTACAGAGAATTTGTTGATTTTTTTACTGTGACATTGAACATGGGCTCACAAGCAGGGCCGAGTGATTCGGATATGGACATAGATAAGCGCCTTCGAGAGGAGGAAATGGATTTTAATGAAAATAGCGCTTCTACATTATCCTCGATGTCATTCTCGGATATTGTTGATGATGAGTGGCAGGCAAAAGTGGGTCAAAAGGATTCTTTTGAAAGAATCTTCTACAGAACTCAGCAAAATGAAAGTAAGACTACTCTATCTTTTACTTCAAATGTCTTCTTTCATATGTTCTTGTCTAAGATAAAGGCAGACTTTTCGAGCAAAATTGATGCAGACGACACCACATTTGTTACATAATATATTACCCATGTACACGGACTTAAATGCGAAATAATACTTGTCAGTCATTTCAGTACAGTGAAAGTCACAGGAGTCGGACACAGGTTGTGGCGTTCTTCATATTTTCCGAAAGTGGCTTTAACTCTGTTTAAAAGGTTTGTGCAGGAAGTTGACAGCCTGACAACCAAGGAAGAAAGCTCTCAGGATGTCATCAGCAGCGAACCTGGAGCCTTAAGTCCACGAATTACGCATTCAGATTATAGCGATGAAGCTGAAAATGTCAGTCTAAGGCAGACGATGTGGGAAAGTACTCCAAATTGTCCCAGGCAAGATAATCATAGTATGTCGCAACTTATTCCACAAGGACTG
The DNA here is from genome assembly GCA_963580285.1 of Lucinisca nassula. NCBI lineage: Eukaryota > Metazoa > Mollusca > Bivalvia > Lucinida > Lucinidae > Lucinisca > Lucinisca nassula. Next base: position 150,218,023 of record OY757014.1, read on the forward strand.
GAGATAGTTGCATCCCATGATGACGTACAAACAAACGGAAGAAAACTGCCCATGTTAATTTCAAAGATAAATGAGATGGAGTCCGTCGTGCGCGACTTAAAACAGTCGATTTTACTATTGGTAGAAAATATGTCGAAACCGGCAACGTATTCCGAAATAGTGAGAAATAATCCATCTGAAAGCCAGTCATTTTTTCAGCCCAATGTTGCAGAGAAATCCGTGTTGTTGCAGGAGGCACGCACGCAATCTCCTCTAGTAGCAGTACCGCAACGTGGTGAACGAACAGATACTCCAATATCAAATGAAGAGCCGCAACACATACCCGTAGTAGTAAACAATGGTAGCAGACCAACACGGCCAGTTCAGACAGTTCCTGCGAGAAGCCATAAACCCCAGTATAATCCTCAACCATCTGGGGGAAAGATTCTTCTCCTCGGAGATTCTATAATTAATGGTGTGAACACTAAAGGACTGGTCAAAACTGTCCACAAGTCCTCAACAGGCGGAGCCACTGTTCAACGTTTGATCGACCAATTAGATGTGTATGATTTGAATTAAAATCAAAAATGAGCCCCTTTAAGAGCAATGAAAACATTCATAAGAAAGAAAATGGGTCATACTACGCAGTTTCGGCTAATAAAGCCTCATCAGTGGCCCTGTAATGATCCGACAAAGAAAGCCAGAGGAAACATACTGCAATTCTGCGAACCTCGAACAGGCAGCCGACTCAAAGACTGACATAATCAAAATGGGGTCCAAATAATTAAAAGCCTGTCTAGAATATGAGTCTAAACCAATAATTTATTTCCGATTTCTCAGAATATTCACGCTGATCTCAAAGGACCAAAAGTAAAATATAAACTGCACTATGGTGAAGTCTTTTTCAACTGTTATTCTTTACCTAGTTGGAAATGATTTATCAAATGGCGCTGATCCTAGAAGAAAACTACGATGAACTTTTGAGTTTGATAAATTGTCGCAATGTTGAATGTCGAGTACTAGTTTGCTCTGTGGCACCAAGGGATATGTTGATGTTTGTGTTATCAACCGCTGCTTAGCTAAGCTCGTCGCTCATTGGAGAAATCAAAAAGTAGAACTGGTTCAGGACAGCTATGATCTTTTCTTCAGAGAGGACCAGTTGTCATCTAGATACTACAGGGATGATGGTATTCATTTATCGAATTCTGGCATAAAACGGCTGCTAGATGCAATCAATAGGAAACTGCAAATAATTACAGATTTCGGAGACTGCGTATACAACAGACGGAGATCGCAAAACCCGGGAAATTTCAGCGGGCCAGCCGGATATCAAGGAAAGACAGCTAGAAATGGAATTAGGGGAAATCAAGGTGGAAATGGGTTTCGGAGGCATCAATATGGACATTCGGTCAGACGGTTCGGCGGTAACCGAGGCCGTTGCTATGAGTGCAATCTTGTTGGACACAAGTTTTCTGATTGTTGGTACACAGCACAGAAATAGGGACTCGGCATAAGTGCCACCAATTTTCAAATGCCTGTAATTGATCAAAATAATGGTACAGTGAATGAAAATTATTTTAGTATTTTAAATTCTGTTTGCAGTGACTGTAATTCTTTATTTTTCGACTGTCAGTGTTCAAAGTATAATGAAAAAGCATTCAATCTGCATATGTTGTAGGAAATTTTGGGGTGTTATCTAAGTGTTCTGCAAATGACACAGTATGCACATGCAGCTCAGTTCATTCAAAACAGCTTGATTCATCTATAGATATAGAGAGGCAATACGAATCAGCTTTAGGTACAGAGAGACAATCAGAAAACCATAAAAATGAGTCTGTTTTGAATTTAAATCTCAAAAATAAGGGTATGAATGTAGGGTTTCTTAATGTTCAGGGTTTATGTTCGAGGGATATGACAAAATTTTCTGAAATTGAATTGATGTTGACTGCAGAGAGAAATGAGAATATACATATATTTGGTTTGTGCGAAACTAAGCGTAAGAGCCATAAACCGACAAATTGTTTTCATATTAATGGTTTTCAGTCACCTTATCGAAAAGATAATAACAACAACGGTGGTGGAGGCATACTTGTCTATGTTAAAGATTATATAATGTCGAAGCGAAGGGATGACCTTGAGACCAATGATATTGCATGCATATGGCTTGAAATTACGCCGAATAAGGGTAAACCATTTCTGTGTGGTACACTATATAGAAATCCAAATGAATTAATTGAATGGAATGATCGTTTTGAAATGTTTATTGAAACAGTATTAATGGAGGGAAAAGAGGTTATTTTACTTGGAGATTTTAATAAAAATCTATTAAATGTTGATATAAATAGAGATTGGGTAGTTCTCACTGAATCATTAGGATTAAGTCAAGTAGTTATGCAACCTACAAGAGTAACGCCACTTTCAAGTACCCTTATAGATCACATTTATACAAATAATGAAGATAATATATCATATGTATGCGTTTCTGAATTAGGTATTAGTGATCATTACGCTATCTTTTGTAATAGGAATGTAAGTTCAAGTAGCAAAAAGAACTCTCATAACTATATAACTTACAGATCATTCAAACGTTTTAACGAAAATGAGTTTTTAACAGATTTATTGTCAATTAATTGGGATAACTTGCGATATTTTCATGAAGTTGATGACATTCTTGATAATTGGTATTCACTTTTCATAAATATTGTAAACAAGCACGCACCACTAAAAACTCAAAGGGTAAAGTATAAAACTCAACCAGACTGGATAACTTCCGAAATATTGGATGCAATGAAAGAAAGAGATAATCATAAAAAGCATGGGGATATGGAAGAATATAAAACTCTACGAAACAGAATATCGACCTTAATTAAAATAGCTAAAAAATCCACATATGAACAAAAAATCGAATCAGGGAAAGATGATCCGAAATCAATTTGGAAAATTTTTAAAGAATTTGGAGCCTCCAGTAAACATAGCAATAATAGAAGTAATGGTATTTTGGGAGTGCGAATCGATGGTGAGACAGTCTCAGATGACAAAGAATTAGTGGAGCATTTCAACAAATATTTCATCAATATTGCTTCAGATCTCAAAGAGCCATTGCTGCCAAATGATTTAAGGACACTCAGGGAGTATATTGATTATAAGTTTCCGCAAAACGCATTTTTTAGTTTACCCGATATAGATGAAAATTTTGTATATAGATTTTTACCTTCGCTTGATATCACTAAAGCAACAGGCTTAGATGGAATTGGACCCAAACTATTAAAACTTTCTTCGGGTGTTATTTCGAAAAGCATTACTTTTATAGCCCAAAAATGTTTACACAATAACAGTTTTCCCACTTTATGGAAACCAGCAAAAGTAACCCCGCTCCACAAGGGTGGCCCAAAAGATGAACTGAACAATTACCGTCCCATATCTATCTTGCCAACATTATCAAAACTTCTAGAAAAATTTATACAGAAGAATCTTATGTCATATTTAAACAATTTTAACCTTATATATCAAACACAAAGTGGTTTTCGATCTGGACATTCTACCGAAAGTGCATTAACACTCATGACAGAAAACAGGCTCAAGGCTATAAACCAAGGCAAAATTGTAGGTTCTATCATGGTAGATTTCAGAAAAGCTTTCGACCTAGTGGATCATGACTTACTTTTAGAGAAACTTAAATGCTATAAATGTAGCAATAATTTTGTTTCATTAATCTTATCTGAGTGATAGAACACAGGTAGTTTCTGTAAATAATAAAATATCAGAACGTGATTACGTCAAATGCGGAGTTCCACAAGGATCCATATTGGGCCCGTTACTATTTCTTATTTTTATAAATGATCTGCCATTGCATCTTTCCAATCAAATTTGCTCTACAGACCTTTATGCTGACGATACTACTATTTATGACGCACATGCTGATATTAATGAACTCAGGCTAAACTTGCAAAACTGTCTTATAGCATTACGTGACTGGTGTCAACAAAATGGAATGTTACTTAACACTGCAAAAACAAAAGTAATGCTTATAACAACACGCCAGAAACGTTTACATATTGATGAAAGCGTATTTAAACTAACTTTTGATAATATTGAGTTACAGATAACTAACGGTGATAAAATACTTGGCGTATATATTAATGAAAATTTACAATGGAGTACCCATTACAAGGCTGTTTGCAAGAAAGTGTCGTCCTATATCTGGTTGTTGTCAAAAATAAGTCATTTCTTAAGTTCAGAACATAGGCTTCTTTATTATAAAGCATATATTCAGCCTCACTTTAATTACTGCAATGTCATATGGGGTAATTCTTCAAACTATAATATTTCTAATATAACAAAATTACAGAAACGCGCTTTCAAATTTATTTTAGGATATGGATATGTAGACTATGAATCTGCTAAATCACGCTTAAAAGTTATGTCAATTGAGCAAAATATATTCTTGAACAAGGCAAAAATGATGTTTAAAGTTGTGAACCATTTAGCTCCGAACTATTTGTGTGAGCTTTTCCAGAAAAGAGAATTAAACCCTTTAAATATGACGCTCAGATCTAGCTCAAGTCAAGTCTTCATTGTTCCAAAACTAAATTTAGCCAAATTCAAGGAAAGCATTTCGTATTCAGGGCCAATTATTTGGAATAGTATTCCATATGAGATAACAAATAGTGATACCATGGTCTCATTCTCAGATAGATTAATTTCCTGGATGACTAACACCTAGATATTGAAACGTATGCCTTCATCGCCGTATTTCATCAACGTATAAATTTCATTCCACTTTTTTTTTCTCACACTTCTCCATACATTGTGTTATTGTAAAGAAATCTCATCACATTTGTAAATACTCATTTATAGTTTGTCGATGTTATGTATTATGTTTTAACTAGAGGGCCTCGTGGAAGATTGGTAATTGTACCAAACGAGCCACCCTCTTTAAATAAAGAAATTACTTACTTACTTACTTATATAGGTGTGAGGGGTGGATTGAAAAATCCGTCCCGAGGGACACTGTCCGGTATCACGAGGCTTGCCGAGTGATGCCGGACAGTGATCCCGAGGGACGGATTTTTCTATCCACCCCTCACACCCATATTGGACTCTTTTTCTTGCATACCTTCCATTTCTATTGCGATTTTTTAATACTGCTGTCACTTCGGTTACCGACGTCCGCCATTTTGTGATGACACAACACGAATGTTTAGTGACGTCAGGCATGACGACGCCGCGCATGAGGTTGTAATCAACCAGTGCTTTTATCAAACACGCGATTATATTCGATTTGGGGTCGGAACACCAGGGTCAGAACATAAATTTCTATCCCAGGGTAAAATCACGGATTCCCTAGTCTGGTGTGCAAGAAAAAGCCTTCTAGACCCCATTTACATAGAGCAAAGTGGTGTTTACATGTTGTTTTTTTTCTGGTTCATTTATATTTTGGGCTCAAAACCCATAGATTGTATGTACTCGTTAGAACCGCCTCAGTGAGGCGTTTCCAACGAGCAAAATCAACCTATGTCAGGACTTGTAATAAGAAAACTGCCAAAAGTTTTCATCTGAATAATGTTACCCCATTTTGTACCAGAAACCCCAAAACGGGTACCCTGGCAAATAGCGCAGGCCCATATTAGACGCCGCAGAACGCGGCTTCTAATCAGGGCCTACACTGTTTGCAAAATTTTCAGTTAATTTCAAAATAGTTTTTGAAGAAAAGATATCCTGAGTTCCCTAAATTTTGAAATGGACCTCTGACATATATAAGGTGGAAGATTCCATTTGGTACAAAATGGGTTAATATTAGAGATATGGAGTGAGCAGGTGAGTGATTGTTTGAGTTTTACGTATCACCAACAGCTTAGGTCATACGGAGACTGGACCTCGGTTTAAAGACTAATCCGAAAGTCTGGAGAAGCCCGGGATCGATCCTGCGGTCCCTGGTTTACAAGGCGAGCAACATGGAGGCTTCTAATTTGAGACAGGAAAGATGCCATTTTGAACACGGGTGAGTCTTAGTAAAACAGGCACATTCAGGCATTAGCTCCGTCTCTCTCAGAGGAAAATAGTTAACAACTCCTATAATGACCACCCCTCTAAACGCACTTTATAAAGCTAAAACTAGGATGTAGAGAGGTATACACCATTTTGCTTATTTTACCGCCCCCGCCCATAGGGGCTGGAAGAAATATATGGGCTGCACGATGCTTCAACACAGAGGCCCGCACACTAGTACTGGTAAACCGCTTAGAGGATCTAAGCCTGTCCAGGAACCGCGGTGCGAGGCGGACCGTCCATGCTAATAAACCCTATTGGTTTCATTGGGTGACAGGGTTTGAGATGTCATTTCATTTCAATGTCGGGTAAAAGTCCCACAAAATTATAAGCAACGTCTTCAAAATGACCTTAACAGCGTTGACGGGGACGTAAAACCTCAAATCAAAAAAAAAATGCTTATTTCTGCTCCAAGGCATAGGTTGTGGGTACTCGTTAGAACCGCCTCGGTGAGGCGGTTCTAACGAGCTCCCACAACCTATGCTGGAGTATAAACATGGAAAAATACCAGAAATTTCAACAGAAAAATATCCATTTTGGAGACATGAAGGAATGCACTTTGTCAACGGGATATGTTTACGTAATGAATAAGAGGATCATGAGGTCTTGATTGCTCCCCTGTGTATCATTTGATTCATATTTACCCTACCAAGATGACCGGTCCCGATAGCTCAGTTGGTAGAGTGCCCGCTCCGGGGAACAGGAGGTCACCGGTTCGATCCCGGGCCGCGACATACCAAAGTCGTTAAAAATGGTACTAGCTGCTCCTCGCTTGGCACTCAGATTTACGGGGTAGAGCTAGGACTGGTCGACTCAGTGTCAGGATAATGTGACTGGGTGTGCTATCATGTAATGTGTCTGGGACATGATACTTCAGTGAGGCAGCACTATAAATGTGAGCATTGAGCTCCCTGTCACAACCAGCCACCGTCGTGATTTGACTGAAAAATTGTTAAAAGCGACGTTAAACCCGAATTCACACACACCTACCAAGATGACATTGACGGTATTCGACTGGTAGGTTTCGTGTAATTTCCGTGAAATTCCTCGGAGTGTGGTGCCTAGATGTTATAGCTGGTCACACGGTCCAATCAAATATTTTATTTGTGTATAGCTCATAAGCGACCGTGGTGCACGAAAGGTTCGACTTTTCCTTCGAATAGAATCGTGCTCCACGATCGCTTATGTATTTGAAGAATAACCCATATTTGATTGGACCATGTGATCGGCTATTACAAAAAAGACACCACACTCCTGCGTGGAATTTCACGGAAATTTCACGAAACTTCCAGGTCGAATTCGGCCATTGACTGTCATTCCTTACAAATGTTCATGTACACCTGAGCTTACTACATATACGAGCTTAAAAGAGTGTCTCGAAAATTCTCTGTCTAACTGCATGCGGCACCCTATTCACATTTCATATTGCCTTGAATTAGTTAGTGTCATTATTTAGCAGCCTTTGACTAGCAAATGGTGCATATCAAGTTTCAAGGTCACCGGCCTGTTGTTTGCTAACTTTTATTTTATTTTATTTATTTATTTTTTTTTTATCTTTTACCACAGCAGGACAGTTTCAAAGAAAAATGTTGAAATATATTCGATCGAAGTTAGCATTGGCCAGTATGCCAAAAAAACTAGATCAGGTTGTTCTGAAGAATACTTGGAAAGGGTTCATATACAGATATTGCAGCATCTTCAGTGGTTCTTCGACTTTGGCCGCATGGTTACCTCTAATGCAGCTCCATTTGCAATATGTCTTTAATCATCACGCCAGATTTAAATAATATTTGTTTTTGATCGATTACGGTGAAAAAATTTACAAGTGTTCTAAGGCTTCCGAGTAAAAAATGAGTGAGCGATGGCGAACGATTTTTTTTATACGAAAGCCTGAGAACATGAGTGAAATTATTTTTACGTAATCACTCAAAACAACAAAGCAAATTGTTTATTGCATTTTCAGTCATGTTTTACCATTGAATTTTTAATTCAACCATTCTGATTTCCAACCTAAATAGTTCCAGTCAGGGCATGGATTTCAGAAGGCTTGGTTTAGTTTCAACAGCAGTCGCCATCTTGTTTTCATTTCAATGCAAAAAGCATCTTGTGCTTGAAATACAGATGCAACACTGTCATGACAGTAGAACTGAACTCTTAAGAAAATCATACTTTATCTTCGTGTTGCAGATCTTTCCTCAAAAACGGCAAATGGACGCGAAAATTGAAGTCTGATGTCTATGATTTTATCAGAATTTCCGCCAAATGTTAACTATTGCTATTGTTGTTACAAACGATTTCAGCAACGTCGCCTCGCAATTATGACGTCAAAACGTTCGAAGGGAAATAATTCACTCAGTGATAATTCACTGAGAAAACTCAGCACATCACTATTGAAAATGTAATAAAAATTAATTTACCTCTCATCATGCTGTTCACGACAACCCCTATCTTTAGAAACAGTGTAGATCCAGATCAGATGGCTTCTGAAGAAGCCATCTGATCAGGATCTACACTGTTTGACATGCAATTCATGAATTTGTAGGAATAAATTACATCAAGTAATCTGATTGGTTCAAAGTCAGAAACGGGTGTGGCTAAACTGAATAGTCAGCAAGAGAAGGGTTAAACGTATTCTGATCCAGACTTTTTTCGGACCAAGGTTAGAGCATGATCCTTACCTCTGGCATTTTCAGAGTTCCATATGGTCCATACTCTGTTCAGACTATGGAGTCATTTTTGCACATTTTCCTTTGTGTTCAGTCCTCAAGTTTTTGTTATATTTTAAAATTTTGCAAGTCTCGCTACTTTGGACATCTCCTTCCTGATGCCCGGAACTTCCGTGGAGTGTGCACCATGTTTGCTGATGTTGGCTCTGTGGGGGACGCCTATTAGTCCTGATGTAGGCGTCTCTTGACTGATGCCTCCAGTTGACCTGTCTCATGATCTGCGTCGGTCGGTGTGTGCTCGGAGTGGGATGTGTTGTGTTTGCCGGGACTTGTCCATCATCCGTTTCGGTTTCAGAACTTTGGGGTTGAGACACACTGATGAATCTTAAATATCAGAAAGGCCTCTGTGTCACTAAATTTGACATAGTTACGCCTTAATTATAACTAGGAATTCTCTTCTCTGCTGTGGCGTCAGATTTGTTTGTTTGTTTGATTTGAGGTTTAACGTCCCCGTCAACACTGTAAAGGTCATTTTGGAGACGTTGCTTCCAATTTTGTGGGACTTTAACCCGACATTGAGATGAAATGACATCTCAAGGCCTGTCACCCAATGAAACCAATAGGGTTTATTAGCATGGACGGGCCGACTCGTACCGCTTTGCCTGGGCAGGCTTAGATCCTCTAAGCGGTTTACCAGTACTAGTGTGCGGGTCGGTTTCAGCTCTGCGTGGAAGCATCATGCAGCCCATATATTTCTTCAAACCCCCTTGGGTGGGGGCCGAAGATTACTATTGGATCATAAACCCTGATTAATTATTGTTTAATTGGTACTTATGTTAACGGTCTTGACTCATTGTTAAGAAACATGAATCCACGTGAATCAATTGGTTGCATAAATTGTCTAGCTGACAAACATCAAAGGACAACTTAAAACTATTTCTTCTTTGTTTCCGTCTTCTGCGTTTTGTCTTTTCAGAAGACCACAATTGTCCCAACGTTCTGTTGAAGCTAATTGCAGTATAGAGTATCGTCGTGAAACGCTCCGTTAATTGGAAATATGAGAAATGCTTTCTGGACTTACAGAATGCCCTATAAATGATTTGCAATTTGCATGATATTGATGCAATAAATTCTTTGACGCTTAATTAATCTATCTGCGCGTCATGTCTTATTGCTTGTTAGCATGTTTATTTTGCACGAGGCTTAAAGGTACGTTTATGAAAACTTCTAATAACCCATTTGACCCATCAGAATGATTGATAGTCCTGTCTGAGATATAATAAAATTTAAATGCACTAAAACATTGAATGGAAAATGCCTTTGCACCAACACAACATTAATTAACACGGACGAAATGAGAAAAGATTAACTCCGACAGCAATCGATCAAGGGAAATGTATCAATCTTGGGAGGCCACTCTTTCATATATATATTTGTCTCCGTTTCCTCTTTCACATGTCTTTTCTTTAGAACTATTACTTTTATTGATGTTGATGTTTTTCAAGCGGCCTCATTGCACAAGAAAACGTACAGTATGTCACGTGATGTGTCTTTCATGTACAAATGGCTCATTTCATATGAGCCTCGCCAAGCGAATTTGTGTCTTCGGGCATTCCGTCATGACAAATTTTAACTGCGCATGCCCAGCCATTCAGAGGGGCCAGGGATTTGGCTTTCTGTCTGAAGGTTCCTCTTGATTCACTGCTTGTATGAGCAAGCAGCGAAGGTTATGGCGAGACTGCGCGGATGCGCAGGCTCGCCTGAACCTTCGCTGCTCGCCTAGGCGATAAGTACCAAAATCGCTTGACGGGGCCCATATGATGATAGTTCCTTCAAAGTTCTGTTGACGGTGCACACAAAGCTTAAGTGTCCATATGAACACTAGACGCTTAGTGTCCAATTTGCCAAATTGACAATAGGCGTCGAACATGTAGATCGAAATATAGTATCAACCGCTTGTATTTTTATAAGGATAACAATAGTTACGTACGTATTGATCAGACATTTTTTTGTTTGTTTTACCTTCCTTTCAAGATTATTTCACTTATATCGAGCGATCGTTAAAAAGACGTGGGCGAGAACTGGTGTAGCCTGAGAAAAAAAAACACCTGACCTTCCGTTGCAGAACTTGGCGTCTCACATGTGACCCGAGCCACTTGATCAGAATTTAACAAGCAATGGGAAAAGTAACGTATAACGCATTGCCGGAGCTGGCCGGGAAAAATTTATTTCTGTGACTATTGCAAGGTTCAGTGATTTTACCTTATATCTTGAAGACTTTTTGGTGCTTGATCATCAAACTTCAGGATCATGAGATTGTACGACCCGACATTTGACCTAAAACATATATGGTCCAGTGATTTTGCCTTACATTACGCTAGCACACCCGTGTTATATAGTGCATTTTTAACATCACCAAAATGGATACTTTTCGGATGAAAATCCATGATATTTTTCTTATTTATACTGCACACATAGGTTGTGAGTGCTAGTTAGAACCGCCTCATTGAGGCGGTTCTAACGAGTACCCACAACCTATGTCTTTGAGTAAAAATACGAAAAATAAGGTATACCCCCGTAAACCCCAGTTTTATCTATACGAAGTGGGGTGTAAGGGGGTGTTCGTTTCACGGACTTGTTCACGTGATGTATTATGAAGACTTTCTGATCTATGCACACAATACCTTGGTATAATGAGTCAGTATGACCCGTTATTTGACCTCAAAACCAATGTAGGTCATCATGACCTTTATTTCATGTTCCAGTGATTTTGCCTTATATTCTAAAGACATTTTGATACATGAACAGCATACCTCGGTATTATGAGTCAGTATGACCCGATATTTAGCCTCAAAATAAATGCAAGCCACCATGACCTATATTTCATGGTCCAGTGATTTTGCCTTATACCCTGAAGATTTTATGAATTATGAACACCATACCTTGGTATTTTGGGTGAGTATGATCCAAAAGTTGACTTAAAAATAAATGTAGGTTATTTTGACCTATATTCATGGTCAGTTGTTTTGCGTTATATCATGAAGACGTTTTAAGGAGGGTTGGGAGTAATTTGTTTGTCTTTAGCTTTTTTATTTGCTTATGTTTTGTAGTTTTATGTCTCTGCTTTCTTTTGCCGGTATAAAAATATAGGCACACCATGCTTCTTTCTGGCTTTTTTGCGTAAAAGAGGGGTGCTGTTTTCGAAATTATCGAATCTTTCATTAATTATCCCTTTCATTGACAAAGTATCGATAACGAGTGTGCAAAACAATATTTCCCAGTTTGCTTAAAGAAGACACAATACAGGATAATGTCATGTTTTCCTGCTTAGCTATAAAAGACAAACTCTTTGACAGATTTTTGTCAAAACAATAATTTTAATAGGGCTTTTTCTGCATTTTTTTTTTTTTTTTTTTTTTTGCTATTCTGATTTGCAATTTTCGCTATATTTGATAAAAGAATGCATTCGTCGTTTTTAGATGTCTCTTATTTTCACATATATTATATAGTAATAATAGGTATACGAAATAGGCATAGAATTTTCTTCTGTTAACATGCATCTGGTTGAAGTAATGCAGAATAAGTTACCCAACCCACCCCCAATAAAAATGACAAAAAATTACCAAGATATAGTTTAAATGACAACAACAAGGATCGTATCATCATTATTGCACATACTTTTCCTACTTAATGTGATAAGAATCAAACTCTTTCATTTGAAGTGAAACACACTTTCATTTATAAGCTTGATGGTGTAAAAATTTGATTTTTCTGGCCAAACATGCATTTTCTGACATTGCCATATTGGCTGTTTGTTCATGTTTAAAGTATATGAGGTCATTAACATTGTTACAGGTGGTTCAAATAATGTTAGATATATGTTATTAATTCACCTTGGACAGAGTATTGGACAGTTTTATCTTACTTTGTTGCCAATGTATTTTCCCACCCCCTAATGAATCACTCGAAGAATGTATCATCTCAATGTCGGGTAAAACTCCCATAAAATAGGAAGCAACGTCTCAAAAATGACCTTTACAGTGTTGACGGGGGTTTTAAACCTCAAATTAAACAAAAACCAAACAAAATGTTGGTCACCATGACCTATATTCCATGGTCCAGTGATTTTGGCTCATATAGTCTAGTCATATAGCTGAATTAGTCTAGTGTGTAGTAAAGGTCATCACGAGAACACGCCTTTATAATTTGACCCCCTTCAACCCCACTTTTATATAGTTAAACTGGGGTTTACAGGGGTAAACTTTATTTTTCTTATTTCTGCTCTAAAATATAGATTCTGTGTATTCGTTAGAACCGCCTCGATGAGGCGGTTCTAACAAGTACACACAATCTATATTTTGAGCAGAAATAAGAAAAATATCACAATTTTTCCTCTAAAAATTTCGATTTTTTCGGAGGTCAAGTTTCCAATGTATTTATATAGGCGTGTTTTCGTAATGTTAACAAAAGGTTGCGCATGTTCCAGAATGTCGCAAGTTCCGACAGTTTTCTCTTCTTTACTAAGGGCGATGGATGCATCTTCGGGGGAGATAAATGCCTTATCTCCCATGTAGGGCTGGCTAATCGGGGCTGAAAATATAATCGATTATCATTCCTGTCATTGCGATTGATAATCGATTAATAATCACTGAAGATTTGGTCATAATTTTACCTGTCTGGCTTTCTGTCTGAGCATGACTCCTACCATATGCTGTACTTTGCCATATGTATTGGAACGGACAGACCTGAGCAAACATTGTAGACCCAGTTGAGACGCCGCAGAACGCGGCGTCTCATCTGGGTCTGCACTGTTTGCCACTCTTACAGCTTTTTTAGGCACAACTTTGGGTAACAAATTGTACTTATCAAATAATCGATTGCAAGCAAATCAGTAATGATAATCATTTTTGTGGAGTTTATCGATTAAATGATCGATTATCCGATTAATCGTGTCAGTCTTACAGTCCCATGTAAATATGGTGAGTGAGTGAGTGTTTGGGTTTTACGTCCCACCAACAGCTTAGGTCATACGGAGACGGGGCCTCGGTTTAAAGACTCATCCGAAAGTCTGATGAAACCCGGGATCGAACCTGCGATCCCTGGTTTACAAGGCGAGTAGCGTAACTACTTCACCACGGGGGCTTCTATGTCAATATAGTGTGGTAGGATATAGTGTAAAAGTAAATGAGATACCATGGCAGCAGACCCCATTGACTTTGCCAGTATGTATGTACACTCATTTGAAGCGACGTTTTATGGGCCACTATGAGGCTTTTCTAATGAGAACATACAAAATGCCTTTATTTTTAAAGAAGACGTATATAATATCCCCATTTTATCATATGACGTCGCCACAGATTATGTAATAACGCCATGAAATAAATTCGATAATCGACTGGTGGATTAAATATATGCAAATTAGTTAGATGCGTTCCGTAAGGTCACATGTACGACGTCCATAACGACGTCGCGTTTATTAATGGCGGAATGTTGACATTTTTGTAAATCAGTCGTGTAAATAATAAATAGAATCTTGCATTCGTGCTCATGTATTATTGAATTTATTAAACTCGCTAAGGAAATGGCATAAATGCTCGGCAAAGTCTCGCATTTTATCCTTTTTTCTCAACTCGTTTAATAAATTCAATTATACATGAACACTCCTGTAGGATCCTCTAAACCAATAATTTATTGAACTCATTGAGGAAAATGGATAAAATGCTCGACACAGCCTCGCATTCTTTCCCTTACTCACAACTCGATTAATAAATTCAATAATGCGTAAATAAAATACGTTTTAAACGTCATAAATAGAATCTTGCATTCGTGCTCATTTTGGAGACGTTGTTTCCAATTTTATAAGATTTTTACCCGACATTGAGATGAAATGACATCTCGTCCTGTCGCCCAATGAAACAAATAGGCTTTATAAGCTTGGACGATCTGACTCGCACCCCATCTCTGCGTGGAAGCATCATGCAGCCCATCTATTTCTTCAAGCCCCGATGGGCGGGGGCCGTTCACACTGTTTTTCCTTGTGTTTTCTACACCCATTGTCCTATAGAAAGAGGCCACCTTACGGACTGAAGGTTTCAATTTTGTCAGTGTAACATCTCCGAGAACATAAAAACCAAATTTAGTGTTTTAACAACAACGAGGACTCGACAGAGTGAAATAACCGAAATACTGAAGCACAAAGTAAAATTTGAAATAAAACGGAATTTTCTATCTACCCCTCAAACCCATGTAAGATTCTTTTTCTTGGTACCCTTCATTTCTGGGAGTGTATTTCTTATAAGATTCTTTTTCTCGGTAAACTTCATTTTCATTAAGAAAACATGTCCATGTAAAATATTAAGGAGAATGGGAACACCTTGCACATTTATCCGCCTTTTTCAAAGGGAGACGACGTTCTGGACTCCCTGTTCGCTTTTCTATAGGCTCAGTCCCACTGAAAAAGGGGTCTACTCTTAAAGGAAAGAATTTGCTCCTAAGGAGCAAATTCTTTCCTTTAAGAGTTGAGAGCAAATTCTTTCCTTTAAGAGTTGACCCCTATTGATATGGGAGACAGAACTACTTTGGCAGGACTTGCCTCCCCTGATGGTGTATCTATTCCCCGTCAGTCTGTCTTTGTGTTTTTCAACACCCATTGTCCTATAGAAAGAGACCAGCTTTGGGACTGAAGGCTTCTAACTTGTTAGTGCAACATCTCCGAGAACATAAAAACCAAATTCAGTGTTTTAACAACAACGAGGACTCGACATAGTGAAAAAACAGAAATGCTGAAGCACAAAGTAACTTTTGAAATAAAACGGATTTTTCTATCTACCCCTCAAACCCATGCAAGATTTTTTTTCTCGGTACCCTTCATTTCTGGGAGTGTATTTCTTATTAGATTCTTTTTCTCGGTACCCTTTATTTTCATCAAGAAAACATGTCCATGTAAAATATTAAGGAGAATGGGAACACCTTGCACATTTTTTCGCCTTTTTTCAAAGGGAGGCAACGTTCTGGACTCCCTGTTCGCTTTTCTATAGGCTCAGTCCCACTGAAAAAATGGTCTTCTCTTAAAGGAAAGAATTTGCTCCTGAGTGCTCCTCATGAGCAAATTCTTTCCTTTAAGAGTTGACCCCTATTGACATGGGAGACAAAATACTTTGGCAGGACTTGCCTCCCCTGATGGTGTATCTATTCCCCATTAGTCTGTCTTTCTTTGTGTTTTTCAACATTCATTGTCCTATAGAAAGAGACCAGCTTTGGGATTGAAGGCTTCTAACTTGTCAGTGCAACATCTCCGAGAACATAAAAACCAAATGCAGTGTTATAACAACAACGAGGACTCGACAGAGTGAAATAACTGAAATACTGAAGCACAAAGTAACTTTTGAAATAAAACGGATTTTTCTGTCTACCCCTCAAACCCATGTAAGATTCTTTTTCTCGGTACCCTTCATTTCTGGGAGAGTATTTCTTATAAGATTCTTTTTCTCGATACCCTTCATTTTCATTAAGAAAACATGTCCATGTAAAATATCAAGTAGAATGGGAACACCTTGCACATTTTTCCGCATTTTTGTCAAAGGGAGACAACATTCTGGACTCCCTGTGCGCTTTTCTATAGGCTCAGTCCCATTGGAAAAGGGGTCTACTCTTAAAGGAAAGAATTTGCTCCTCAGGAGCAAAGAATTTGCTCCTCAGGAGCAAATTCTTTCCTTTAAGAGTTGAACCCTAATGTCATGGGAGACAAAAATACTTTGGCAGGACTTGCCGCCCCTGATGGTGTATCCATTCCCCGTACTTCATAAAGTTTCAGTCTGACTTTCCTTGTGTTTTTCTACACCCATTATCCTGTAGAAAGACACCACCTTACGGACTGAAGGCTTCTAACTTGTCAGTGCAACATCTCCGAGAACATAAAAACCAAACAAATTCATTGTTTTAACAACAACAGCGAGGACTCGACAGAGTGAAATAACTGAAATGCTGAAGCCCCAAGAAACTTTTGAAATAAAACGGATTTTTCTATCTACCCCTCAAACCCATGTAAGATTCTTTTTCTCGGTACCCTTCATTTCTGGGGGTGTATTTCTAAAAATGCAGTCACTTAGACTGTCGACGTCAGCCATATTTGGTGACAATAATGTGACGTTCTTGATTCTTTATTTGAATTTGGGTTTAACGTCCCCGTTAACACTATTTAGGTGAGTGGATGAGTGTTCGAGTTTTACGTCTCACCAACAGCTAAGGTCATACGGAGACGGGACCCCGGTTTAAAGACTCATCCGAAAGTCTGGAGAAGCCCGGGATCGATCCTGCGACACCTAGTTTACAAGGCGAGTAGCATAACCACTACACCACGGAGGCTTCTAACACTATTTAGGTCATTTTGGAGACGTTGCTTCCAGTTTTGTGGGACCTTTACCCGACATTGAGATGAAATGGCATCTGAAGCCCTGCCGCCCAATGAAACCAAAAGGCTAATATGCAGTGGACGGTCTGACTCACACCACTTGGCCTGGGCAGGCTTAGTCCTTCTAAGCGGATTACCAATACTCATGTGTGATCAGTTTCAGCTCTGCGTGGAAGCACCATCCAGCCCATCTATTTCTCTAAGCCCCGGTGGACGGGAGCGAATAATGTGCCGTTCTGACGTCATTGTACGTGTAGTGAGGACAAACTTAATGACTGCGCGCACGTGACGTCCTATTCAACCAGTGCACACCAAACAAGTGACAATTTTTCAATTTTTATCCTATCCTTGGATTGGATAACTTGTGTAAGATAAGAATTTCTATCCTATGGTTAAGTCCAGGATTTCTTTAACCGGGGTGCAAGAATTTATCAGTCTGCAGTTTAGTGGAATGGGAACACCTTCAAGGAGGGCAACTCCTGCAAAAGTATTTTCGTCTCCTATGTCAATAGGGGTTAACTCTTAAAGGGAAGAATTGCTCCTGAGGAGCAAATTCTTTCCTTGAAGAGTAGACCCCTTTTTCAGTGGGAGAGGGCTGATAGAAAAGCATACAGGAAGTCCGGAAAGTTGTCTCCCTGTGAAAAATGGCGGGAAAATGTGCAAGGTGTTCCCATTCCCCTTAAGCCCCTTCCTTCTTGTAATGAGATAATGCATGTTAATTTGGAACGAAACCATTCCAGATTTGAGAACGACAAACAAATTAAACGACATTCCTTGAAAATTAATACACAAATTACAAGGAACTGTTGTCATTTTCACTTGGATTCGTTGACAGGCGAGTTAATGTTTGGAATCGATCAAGTAAAGGTCAAGCCAATTATCGTATCATACAATTATTAGGTTACACGTGTTGCACTTTTAGTCCTATTTTTTGCTAAACACATAGATTTTAGTGCTCCTTAGAACCGCCTCATGACGAGCACCAACACTCTATCTTTGAACAAGAAACTAGAAATATAGGGGAAATCGCAAATTTTCATCAAAAATATCAGTTTATTAGAAAGTGGGGTTTAGGGTGTTCATTCCACGGATTTGTTCACGTAGAGACAATCACTTCACCAGTGCTGTCAGTGCTTGGATTTTCACTATGACTGTCAAAGATAAAATTCTCTTGACTCGGCGTGTTTCTTGTACGAAAAATTACACTGAAATTCCGCTGTTTAGACAAGCTAAAATTATAACTAAATTAAACAGATTCAGTCGGTCTTTCGTTGTGTTTTCTACACCCATTATCCTCTAGAAAGAGACTACATTTGGGACTGTTCCAAAGTGGTCTTACTATAGGAATTTTACTGTACTCGCACGTGATAATGTAGTTTTGATTTAATTGTATGCTCAACTGATAGGTATTCCATTAATAAGTCTAATAACTCAATCCGACCTTTGGTTCCGGGTGAGACGTTGCTTCGAGAATTTCAAGGATACCAAAATGGAAACATTTTAGCGAATCTCAATCTCCATGTCACCCCAATATCTCCCATAAAGTTTCATTTCAATCCGACCTTTGTTCGGGAGTTGATGTCGTTTGAAGAATTTCAAGATGGCCACCGGCATCTTGGGACGGTTTTAACAAATTAGGATCTTCATGTAAACACGACGCCTGCCATTAAACCTGATGTCGTTTGAAGACATTCAAGATGGCCGCCATTCTTTGATACCCGAATGGAACTATTAAGCAAAAATTTATTATGAATATCGATGCGGCCCATTATAGCGGCAAGCTTGGCCGCCCATCAAGTTTTAGCTTAATCCAACGTTTGGTTCGAGAGAAGTCTTTTAGAAAATTTCAAGATAGTCACAAAGGCGGACATCCTGGTTATCGGACGGAACAATTTCAGCAAATCTTAATATCTCCATGTCAGGAGGCATCGTGGCGACATGGAGATTCAGATTTGCTAAATCGTTCCGTTCCGATATGATGGTCATCTAAAAACCCTTCAAACAAAATCTCCTCCTCAAGCAAAGTTAATCGAGCTGAAACTTGAATGGAGGTATAAGGGCGACATGGAGGTTCAGGTTTGCTAAAATCGTTCCGTTCTTATATCTAAGATGGTGCCATGGTGGCCATCTTGAAAATATTCAAACGAAATCTCATCCAAAACCAAAGGCCAGATACTAGCTAAAAATTTATGAGGGTGGTGGTGGGGGGTGGTGCATTAGAATGACTTGTAGATTCAGATTCGCTACAATCATTCCGTTCCGATATCCAAGATGTCCACCATGGTAGCCCACTTGAAATTCTTTAAATAACATCTTCTCCACAGTCAAATGTCAGATCAAGGTGTAACTCGACGAGAGGCATCGGGGCGACATGGAAATTCAGAGTTGCTAAAATCGTCTGTTTCCGTGGGCATCTTGAAATTTATCAAATGACATCTGCTCTCTAACCAAAGGTGTGATTGAGCTGAAAAAGGCGGTCATCTTGAAATTCTTCAAATGACATCTCTCAAACCAAAGGTCAGATCCAGCTGAAACCTGATTGGAGGCATCGGGGTGACATGGAGATTCATGTTTGCTAATATCCCGGATGGCTGCCGCGGTGGCCATATTGAAAATCTTCAATAGCATCTGCTCCGGAATGGTAAGACGCATTGAGGTGAAATTTGGTGGGATGTAGTTGGGTGATATGAAGATTCAGAATTGCTAAAATCTGTGCATTCTGATATCCAAGATGGCGGCCACCTTGAAATCTTTCTAAGCACATGTATAGTGATCGCCAAAAGGATTTTCGGGGATGGGCATTTCAAGTGTTATCAATATATGTCAGGTTCGCTGAGTCCACAAATGCTTTTTGCAAGCGGCCATGTACACTACAGCTAACTTTGTGTTGCTGTTGAATTCACATGATGACTTTTTTCTTATTAGAGTATTCCTAATTATCGATGCATTTGGGGCAGTTAAAATATAAAATTAGTTTGTTCACTTCATTTAGCATATATATCACTGTTTTTCTTAAATATAGATCTTTGCTGACAATGATTAATTAATATTATAATGCAGTTTTGATGATTTTAGGCATGGCGCTTATTATCTACAATCAAACTTTTCTGGCAACACATATTTAGGTCAAGATATAAATTAAAAAAAAAATGCCTATTATGAAACTGACCGAGATGTGATAAATCGACTGAACTTCATCTAATGTAAATGTAATAAAAAATGCTTACTATCAACAACCACTATAAACAGGATTTGAAAATATGGACGATGAATTAATTCATTACGCCAAAAAACACCCATGAGACATAATGCATTTTTCACATCTCCAAAATGGCTATCCATGATATCTTATTTCTGTTCCAAAACATAGGTTGCGGGTACACGATTGAGGCGGTTCTAACGAGTACCCACAACCTATGCCTTGGAGCAGAAATAAGAAAATAATGTATACCCCCATAAACCCCAGTTTTCTCTATTTAAAGTTGGGTTTAGGGGTGTTTATTACACGTACTTGTTCAAGAAGTTTGCTGGGGAAATTTACAAGAAGCAGTATAATAATTAAACGTAAGACAAAAGTGATACATAGAGGATCTTACATGAGTGTTCATGTATTATCGAATTTATTAAACGAGTTGAGGAAAAAGGATAAAATGCGAGGCTGTGCCGAGCATTTTATCCATTTTCCTCAACGAGTTTAATAAATTCAATAATACATGAGCACGAATGAAAGATTCTATTTATCATATGACATTTAAAACGCATTTTATTCACGATTATTTACAAAAAATGTCAAAATTCCGCCATTAGTAAACGCGACGTCATTAAGGACGTCGTACATGTAACGTTACGGGACGTATCTACCTAATTTGCATATTTAATCCACTAGTGGATTATCGAAAATATTACATGGCGTTATTACACTCTCAGACGCGACGTCATATGATAAACACATAAACCGCTATTTTGAAAATTTAAGTGAATCAACGCGCTATCAGTACCACGACTGGTAGACCAGTAAGGGGTAACCGCCAGTAATGCACTCAAAATCCATACGGGAACTTCCGGTTATGCCTTCCGAGATCACAAATATGTCAACAAACAGGCGAGTGTTCCCCATATATGACTTTTAGTCATTTTTGTAAACATGTTTTGAGAAGTCGGGCAATGCTATTCTCAACAACTTTCATTTCTGCATCAGAAAAGATGGGTGTGGACATGAAAAGGCAAGCGGTCAGTTTTTGATTTAATTTCTCCCTATGGAAGGTAGTCAGATATTTCTGTTTTGACCTGTTTTCTGGTGCCGAATGAAGGCATTTTCAGCTACCCGGACGATGCGAAACCAATCCAACATGCCAAATAACACGTAATTCAAACTACTTTCATGTTGACATACATAAGTTGCAAAATTTCCGCAGAATGTGTTCCAGGAGCTTTAATATTTGTGCCGATACCGAGTACCCCTTACGGGAGCATTACCCCTTACGGGGACAGAAAAAGCCATCTAATGGGTGTCTGATTGAAATGCGTTTCTTCATTCAATAATTCACACAAACGATTCATCAAAGCCCTGAAGACACTGCATTTGTTCGGTACGACTGATAATACTGTTAACTTTATTCAGAACGATAACTTAAAATCGAAATTCGTGCGCTCGTATAAATTTCTCTTACGAATGTTCCAAATTCATGTACTCGAACGAATTGCTGAAAGTCTGATATTGTTACATTTTCAAAGCATTTATCTGATATGCTCGTATAGTAGAACAAATCTCATATTTAATACGCATTTTACTATACGCCCCCGCCCATCGGGGCTGGGAGAAATAGTGCTTCTGCGCAGAGCTGAAACCGGCCGAACTTGAGTACTGGTAAACCGTTTAGGTTAAAAGTTGCCCAGGAAAACTGCTGTGAGTGGGAACGCTCCGTAAACGTTAGCGATTATATATATATATATATATATATATATATATATATATATATATATATATATATATATATATATATGAAAACTAACAAAAATGTCCCGAAACAAGATAATTATATGTAAAAAGTAAACAACATTAGCACATGGACTGTTTAATAGTATCTTTAATAATATATATATATATATATATAACCAGTGCTTCAGCTGAAGTGCACGACCCGCCGGATGCTTTTAGCTTTATGAGTGTAACCATATATGGGTATGGCGGCCATTTTGGTCATGTGACCTGGACCTTAAACGGTTCCCCAAATAAATGCGCCTTATCGTGTGTGTGTGTGAATTCGGGTTTAACGTCGCTTTCAACAATTTTTCAGTCATATCACGACGGTGTCTGGTTACGACAGGGAGCTCAATGCTCACGTTTATAGTGCTGCCTCACTGAAGTATCATGTCCCAGACACATTACATGATACCACACCCAGTCACATTATCCTGACACTGGATCGACCAGTCCTAGCTCTACCCCGTAAATCTGAGTGCCAAACGAGGAGCAGCTAGTACCATTTTTAACGACTTTGGTATGTCGCGGCCCGGGATCGAACCCGAGACCTCCCGTTCCCCGGAGCGGACACTCTACCAACTGAGCTATCGGGGCCGGTCGCCTTATCGTAAGGAGCAAAAATATATCTTATACTTTAGTACTGTATTCTGAATCGTTTGCAGGATAAAATGCATTCTCACTTTTCCAATACAAAAGCATATGTGTCAAAGTTTGACCTAGGCACAAAGAAGGTCAAGGTCAACCCAGGGTCACCAATTTAGCAATTTATGATGGGCCTACGTGTCAGATGCTATTTATCAAGTTTCGTGGAAATCTGCCCAGTGGTTCTGGAGAAGACTATTTTTGAAGGGTTTTTACCATATATGGCTTGGCGGCCATTTTGGTCATGTGACCTGGACCCCATGAGCAAATTTTGGTTTCCCCCCTCCCATAGAGGCTCCATATGAAATTTGACTTCAATCAGCCCAACGGTTTCCGAGGAGAAGCAGTTCGAAAATTTTCACATTTTTCGCCTCGGCGAGGCTATACTAAATGGAATGTAATATTTCGCAAGTTCATTGGTCAGATCTCATTGATATCTATCAGTATGCCAAAAATTGTTTAAATATTCCAAGCGGTTAAGTCACTATCACCAATTTTCACAAACGGGTTACGGACGGACAGACAGACCATACATGGCTTAGCGGCCATTCTGGTCATGTGACCTGGACCCCATGAGCAAATTTTGGTTTCCCCCATCCCATAGAGGCTCCATATGAAATTTGACTTCAATCGGCCCAATGGTTTCCTAGGAGAAGCAGTTCGAAAATGTTCACATTTTTCGCCTTGGCGAGGCTATACTAAATGGAATGTAATATTTCACAAGTTCATTGGTTAGATCTCATTGATATCTATCAGTATGCCAAAAATTGTTTAAATATTCCAAGCGGTTGATTCACTATCACCAATTTTCACAAACGGGTTACGGATTTTTCGCCTCGGCGAGGCTTTACTAAATGGAATGTAATATTTCGCAAGTTCATTGGTTAGATCTCATTGATATCTATCAGTATGCCAAAATTGTTTAAATATTCCAAGCAGTTAAGTCACTATCACCAATTTTCACAAACGGGTTACGGACGGACAGACAGACAGACCATATATGGCTTGGCGGCCATTTTGGTCATGTGTCCTGGACTCCATGAGCAAATTTGGTTCCTCATCCCATAGAGGCTCCATATGAAATTTGACTTCAATCGGCCCAACGGTTTCCGAGGAGAAGCAGTTCGAAAATTTTCACATTTGTCGCCTCGGCGAGGCTATACTAAATGGAATGTAATATTTTGCAAGTTCATTGGTTAGATCTCATTGATATCTATCAGTATGCCAAAAATTGTTTAAATATTCCAAGCGGTTAAGTCACTATCACTAATTTTCACAAACGGGTTACGGACGGACAGACTGACAGAATGACAGAATGACACAATGATTTTAGGGCACTCTTAGAAAATCAACCGACTTCAGTCGGTCGCTTTTTCTGCGGGTCGTGCAATTGAAGGCTCTAGATATTGGATTTACGAAGTGTCTGTTCAAGTGAGATTTGATGTTGTTTCCGTTGGTCCGAACTTATAAATTGTGGATACTAGATAGAACCGCCTCGATTAGTCGGTTCTAATGAGTACCCATAATATATGTTTTTGAGCCAAAATAAGAAACATAATGTATTACCCTGTACCTATGTAAAATAGGGTTTTGCAAGCAGACTTAAAACGTTTATATTTTCTTGTCCTTTGGGATAATTGGTTCCATTGTGGAATTTTGAAAATATTTGATGGTCACTGATGAGGCCTTATTGGCTGAAACTAGCTAGTCTGGCCGAGAAAAAAATGTACATTCCATATTTTTCCAGTTCTGTAGTGGATTCCTTGCTTCCAATGGTAACTCTTTCTAGAACATTGGTCTTTTGAGCATTTACATCTATAAGAGTCATTCGGTTTCCAGATATTGGGCTATAATCTGAACACTGATGTTATTTTCCTGTGTTGTTCCAAATATAGATTGTGGGTACTTGTTACAATTCGGTCTCGTTCAGGTTTTTCAAACGAGTACTCACAATCTATGTTTTTGGGCCAAAGTAATAAAAAAAATGTACTTCCCCGTAAGTCCTACTTTTCTCTATGAAAAGTGGGATTTCCAGGAGTTTAATATACAAATTTTGTTAACGTGATTTCGATCGCTCTTGGGCGATTAAAGAAGAAAATCCCAACTGACCAAAATAATGTTTTTTCATCATTTTATTGCAAGAAACAATATTTCAGATATAATTAAAGCATTTCAGACTAAAATTCAGTATGTTCCCAGATTTTAGTTAACCCTTTACCACTCAGATACGTGTTTTTACGTGTCTGCAACCCCCCCCCCCCCCCATTTTAAGCCCGAGAAGCACATAAAATCTGCATTTCTACCCCTGGATAGTTAAGTTTGCTTTAGGATTTGTTGGGCAAAAAAATGACCTGTTTTTTCACGCGCCTCCCCACTAAAAATATTCCTGGGGGAGTTTGAAGGGGGGCGTTGCCCCCCTCACATCCCGAAAAATTTTGGGTTTATGGCCCAACCGGCCGCTAAAATTTATATCTGAGGGTGTCTGGGGTCAAACATGCCTGAAAATTGATGCTGATAAAACATGCTGCAATCAATGAAAATGGTTAGTGCCAACCACCTTAATGGTTGCCTTGACAGCTGTGTGAAGATTAAAATGTGGTGCAAAATTCATGTGAAAACACACTTTTTGCCAACTTTGAGATGCCCCCTCTTTACCATGACAACAATGATCAAGTCATGAAAGGTTGCATTTGAAAGGCTACTGCCCAATGAACATTCATACCGAGTTTGGTGTAAAACAGACCATCCATTATGAAACAATGGCTAGTTGAAGTTGCTGTCAGGTGCAACACTGTGAAATTCAGTGAAATTCACAAAATCCCTGAGTGGTAAAGGGTTAAATCTGTAAAAAAACATTCGGTTTTCAGATTTTGAGCTAATATAAACAGGGAATACGGTTGATACCATGCTTAGGGAAATCGTTGTGGTTCGAGCCTCGCTTTGACGAGTCACATGTGATCCGCAAGTTCAGCAACGGAAAGTCATGACTTTTTCTCCGGGTACTCCAGTTTTCGCCCAAGTCTGATTAATAAGTGGGGTATTCTCAATACAGCCGTAAAACGGGAACCAAATTTAACCAGTCTGTTGCACGTGGGTTTGAATTTGTGTGTTTGATTTGAAGTTTAAAGTCCCCTCCAACAATTTACAGGTCATTTTGGAGACTTCGTTTCCAATTTTAACAAGAAGGCTCCGTGCTGTAGTGGTTACGCTACTCGCCTTGTAAACCAGGGATCGCAGGATCGATCCCGGGCTTCTCCAGACTTTCGGATGAGTCTTTAAACCGAGGTCCCGTCTCCGTATGACCTTAGCTGTTGGTGGGACGTAAAACTCAAACACTCACTCACTCCGATTTTGACAGGTAGAAGAAAGTTGTTTTATTGAAAGACTGTCTTTAAATTTAAAGACTTTTTAGTCTGTAAATTTAAAGACTGACACAAATAAAATCATGAAAAGGTGTAAAACGGAAAAATCGCACTTTGCTGTTTATAGGATTTTGGCCGTTATCTATGGAATATTTAATTATGTGTAACAGCAAATTATATATATAGTTGTTTCTATTTAATTAAATTCCTTCCACCATAATTGAAAAGTTCTCAGAAAAACAGGTTTTGTAATAAGATTCGTTGGTAAAATGCACTGCCGGCCTCGGTGGCTCAGTCAGATGCGCGTCTGACTGGTGATCAGGAGGACGCGGGTTCGATCCCGCCGGGGTCGGCAACATTCTTTCGTGGAGATTTTCATGAAATCTTTTCTACGGTCATTCTCTCCCTTCCGCTGATTCAAGAAGGGTAGTTGTCAGTTTCTGGCGAAAGAATGTGCACTGTACTGGTTAACCGCTTACATATAAGCCTGCCCAGAAAAAGTGTGGATAGGTAAACTGACCGGCTCAAAAATGACCTAAAATAGTGTTAACTGGGCCGATAAACTCCAAAAACAAACAAACAATTGGTAAAATGAACTCAGGAATGAATGTGTATAACGATTTTATCATTTTGTCAATATACCGACCACTCGCTTCGACAGTCAGTTTTTTCTGACAACTAAAATTGATGAAAGTTTCAGACGGACCACAGCAGTAAAATGTCCGAAAACGAAATGACGTCAGTACGAAACTCATCTTATGTTCGACCTTTAACATATATTTCCTCCCTGACTGCGAACTTTCACGGCATTTGTGGTCTAAGGGAAGGAACTGTGTTGTTTTATTTCTTAATTATTTCTATCATTAAAACGATATTAAAAGACAATACAATACATGCAGCCTGTAGCAACGCACATTTTATTAATGAGATGAAGACTGAGGCTGCGTATGAGAATGCGATTTTTTTCGTGTTACATCATTGTCATGATTTTCCGTTGTGTTAATCAGTGTTAGTCTTTAAATACAGACTAAAAAGTCTTTAAATTTAAAGACAGTCTTTAAATTTAAAGACAGTCTTTAAATAAAACAACTTTCTTCTACCTGTTTAAGGATGTTCACCCGGCAATGAGAAATGAGCAATGAGACGGCCCCCGCCCAACGGGGCTTGAAAAAATAGATGGGCTGCATGATGCTTCCACGCAGAGTTGAAACCGACCCGCACACGCCTGAGTGCTGGTAAACCTCTTAGAGGATCTAAGCTTGCCCAGTCAAAGCAGTTCGAGTCCATGCTTATAAACCCTATAAGTTTCTTTGGGCGGCAGGGCTTGAGAGGTCATTTCATCTCAATGTCGGGTGAAAGTCCCACAAAATTGGAAGCAACGTCTCCAAATTGACCTTTACAGTGTTGACTAGGACGTTAAACCTCAAAACAAACAAACAAAACCAGACAATGAGATGAAATGGCATTTCAAGCCCTATCATCTAATGAAACAATAGTGTTTATATGTATTGATGGTCCGACTCACACCGCCCTTCCTGGACAGGCTTACAACCTCTAAGCAGATCGATCAATGCATATAAGCCTTCTGGTTTCATTGGGCGGCAGGGCTTGAGATGTCAATTCATCTCAACGTCGGGTAAAAGTCCCACAAAATTGGAAGCAACGTCTCCTAAATGACCTAAATAGTGTTGACGGGGACGTTAAACCCCAATTCAAACAAACAAAACCTCTAAGCGGTTAACCAGTACTCATGTGCGGTCGGTTTCAGCTCTGCAAGGAAGCATCATGCAGCCCTATATATTTTTTCAAGCCCTATGGGTAGGACCTTTATTCAATGTGGCAAGTTCAATATAAGCTCAGTAGAGTTCTTATAAATGCAATGTAAATATACGTGCCTTATTCCTTTTAGCTTCCTAGCTTTACCCTTGTAATGCGTATATCATAAGTTATGGTCTGAGCCCAATCATTTTACAGGGACACACAGACTGGCGTTAATGGGCATGCTTACACACATATCAAACTTGAATTTATTTATATGGGTTACATATCCATACTTTTCCTGTGCAGGCTAATACGTAAGCGCTAACCAGTACATGCATTTTCACCAGAAACTGACAACTTTCCTTCTTGAATCAATGAAAGGGAGAGTATGGCCGTAGAAAAGATTTCATGATCAATCTCATCAGAAATGACAAACAGTGTAGACCGTGACCAGACTGCTCCTCCAGGAGCAGTCTGATCTGGATCTGCACTGTTTGCCTGTCAGTCCCAATACTAGCATGTAGGATCATGACGGTGTTTAATTTTAGTCATTACTGATGATGTACAAACTTAATCGGAGCAGCTTTGTACATGTCAGAAAGTGTAAACAGCTTTTTCTAGTTAAAATTTAGGACTCCTGAATTTAGGATGGGACCCTTGAGGCTGAAAGGACTCTCAGAATTTTGAAATGAGGGAAAACCCTGTGACACTTCGTAAATCCAATATCTAGAGCCTTCAATTATTATTATATATAGCTAAGTTTACACAATCGTTTCATTTCAGAGACGTTGCTTACTTTTGTGTGGGACTTTTACCCGGCATTGGGATGAATGGCATCTCAAGCCCTACCGCCCATAGAAATCGCTATCGATTAAGGAGCGTTCCCACTCTCAGCAGTTTTCCTGGGCAGGCTTAAACCTAAACGGTTTACCAGTGCTCAAGTTCGGCCGGTTTCAGCTCTGCGCAGAAGCACTATTTCTCCAAGCCCCGATGGGCGGGGCGTATAGTAACATGCGTATTAAATATGAGATTTGTTCTACTATACGAGCATATCAGATAAATGCCTTGAAAATGTAACAATTTCAGCAATTCGTTCGAGTACATGAATTTGGAACATTCGTACGAGCAATTCATACGAGCGCACGAATTTCGATTTTAAGTTATCGTTCTGAATAATCAGTCGTACCGAGCAACTGCAGTGTCTTCAGGGCTTTGATGAACCGTTTGTGTGAATTATTGAATAGAAGAAACGCATTTCAATCAGACACCCATTAGTTGGCTTTTTTTTCTGTCCCCGTAAGGAGTAATGCTCACGTAAGGGGTTATCGGTCCTCGTAATTCATAATCGGCACAAATATTAATTTTGCAACTTCTGTATTTCAACATGAAAGTGGTTTGAATCACGTGTTTTTTGGGCATGTTGGTTAAGTTTCCCATCGTCCGGGTGGCTGAAAATTCCTTCATTCGGCACTAGGAAACAGGCCAAAACATAAATATCTGACTACCTTCCTCAGGGAGAAATTAAATTAAAACTCGACCGCTTACCTTTTCATGTCCACACCCATCTTTTCTGAT
The DNA here is from genome assembly GCA_963580285.1 of Lucinisca nassula. NCBI lineage: Eukaryota > Metazoa > Mollusca > Bivalvia > Lucinida > Lucinidae > Lucinisca > Lucinisca nassula. Next base: position 150,247,450 of record OY757014.1, read on the forward strand.
GCAGAAATGAAAGTTGTTGAGAATAGCATTGCCCGATTTCTCAACCTTTGTTTACAAAAATGAATAAAAATCATATATCGGGAACACTCACCTGTTTGTTGGCATATTTGTGATCTCGGAAGGCATAACCGGAAGTTCCCGTAAGGAATTTGAATGCATAACCGGCGGTTACCCCTTACGAGACTACCAGCCGTGAGTACGTTTAAAATTAAACTAAATAAAACATATCGCCAGCAAGTTACAATTATAATACTAAGAGAAAACAAACGTTAACAAAGCGCTTCTTCAGGTTGCGTTTTGAAAGCATTTTGTTTAGCGTATCCACGGAAAGAGTATTTTAATATATACGCATTATATGCGTTTTGTTTCATTTCTTTTTCATATGGGAAAGCAGATGCAAACGATACATTAGCCCAACAAAACTATACATCCCCGCTCTTGACATTACGATAACTAATCCGTGCGACATAGTGCATTTTTCACATCTCCAAAATGGCTACTTTTCTGATGAAAATCCTTGATATTTTTGTTATAAATGTTCAAAACATAGGTTGAGGGTGCTCGTTAGAACCGCCTCAATGAGGCGGTTCTAACGAGTACCCACAACCTATGTCTTGGAGCAGAAATAAGAAAAATAATATTTACCCCCGTAAACCACAGTTTTCTCTATTTAAAGTGGGGTTTAGTGGGGTCTTCATTTCACGGACTTGTTCACGTGATGAATCCTAAATCAGACTGAGCTGTTCAGAAATTTAATCAGAGGTATCAAGGCAACATGAAGATTCAGAATTGCAAATTGCAATGTGATCTGATAGACAATAAAAAGCGAAACGATCAAAATCAAAGCTGGCCACCGAGCAACACAATGTAATATATCATGATAAGCCTCCTCTAGGTGAGCGATGTCTGGCCCACTTGGGCCTCTAGTCCTATTACTCAAACCAACATTCTACCCGTATAAACTGCAAGTTTACTGTGCCAGTTTTTCAAGGTTCATTTTGTTGACCCTAATGGATTCAAGTTCTTGATTTAACTGAATTCTAAGAATCGGCAGGTTTCGGACTTGTCCTGCGCAAGGAAGAAATTCTCACTTTGCACAACACCGGTACAATTCTAGAATTGCACAAGGGACTGGTTGGTTATTTGTCGATTAATTGTGAGTGAAATTTATCTCTGAGCAATGAACACGTTACATATTGCCGAACCTGGCTGGGATCGAACACGCGAAATCGAAGGAACAAACAAAACATGTATAAAGACCAGTTTCAATCATACATGAGCCCCGCCAAGCGAATTTGTGTCTTCGAGCATTCCGTCATGACAAATTTTAACTGCGCATGCCCAGCCATTCAGAGGGGCCAGGGATATGGCTTTCTGTCTGACGGTTTCTCTTGATTCACTGCTTGTATGAGCGAGCAGCGAAGGTTCTGGCGAGACTGCGCGTATGCGCAGGCTCGCCTGAACCTTCGCTGCTCGCATAGGTGATAAGTACCAAAATCGCTTGACGGGGCCCACATGATATCTATGTTCAATTAATTTCATGTATCTTAACACCAAATGTGACAGTCGGCTGCGCGTTTGACTGGTGATCTCGGTGATCTGGTTGATTTGTTTTTTTTTTTTTTGTTTGTTTGTTTGTATTGGAGTTTAACGGCCCAGTCAACACTGTTAAGGTAATTTTGGAGCCTGTCAGTTTACCTACCCACACTTTTCCTGAACAGGCTTATACTTAAGCGGTTGACCAGTACAGTACACATTCTTTAGCCAGAAACTGACAACTGACCTCCTTTAACCAGCGGAAGGGAAAGAATGATCGTAGAAAAATTTCATGATCAATCTCCACGAAAGAATTTTGCCGACCCCGGCAGGTATCGAATCCGCGTCCTCCTGATCACCAGTCAGACGCGCATTCGACTGAGCTACCGGGGTCGGCTCTGATCTTGTTGAGCTCTGATCTTGTTGAGAGATGCATTTTGCATCTGCCGATGTCTGTACGACCGTGAATTGGTACAGTGCATGGTTTCATTTAAGATGCATTGATAGAAGCCTTGATCAGCACCTTCATTTCCATTCAAATGCAATTAGTTGTTGAAGTTGGCACACAGTAATAATAACTGAAAATTGCCATCATTGTCGGCAGGTCTACTACACATTACATTCTTTCATCTCGCTAAACAAAGCATATGCTTAGTGAGCCTTTTCTTCACATTCTATGGTTTTGAGCAGTGTACGGGTAAGGATGTGCGCATTTTCAAAGCTCAACTTTTCTCTGCATAAAGTGGACTTGACAAACGACGCCCCTTGTTTTGGCGAACCCCTGTAGATAATAACGTTTGCAAAACAAATATTACGCTTTTTGCATTTATCTCAAAAGTACCAAAAGTAATTAATAACTCTCGGTAATCCATCAATCACATTTTTCATGAAAGTCAAACCTTGCAATTATATATAAAAACGGTCTCAGAAATAGTTTATCCGTCACCAGCATAACAAAAGATAAATGGCTTGTGACAGACGTCTGTCAGCAGCAAGTTTGTTTTGGCTAGTGACAGACGTCTGTCAGCAGCAAAACTTTACGTGAATAGGCTAGTGACAGACGTCTGAATCTCCTATATCCATAATATTTCATTCGGTTACTTCTTAGAACAGCCTCAGACAAAGCACTTGAAGCCAATAAACAATACAGCACAAAAATATACTACCAGTCTAGTGCAGTCTTCACATCAATCCGTAACCATTATGGCTGATGTATTGCATTTGCAGCAAAGTCTATACAATAGACGTTTTATTGACATTAAGTACAATTTTGATTCAGTAACTGGGTTTGACTTATTGTCTGGTGTATATATATCATTATTTAGCTTGCCTTAAGCATCCTATTTTAGCTTTGTTTACATAAGGTTCCACTTTATTGGAAAAGGTCATGTTTACTGCGTGTTATCCCTACCAATGGGACAATACAGACTGCAACATGGTCTCCAGTGCAGATTGAAGAACACGGATTTGTAGGAAACGTGTTTTCAGTATCTAGATTCCGATCATATATCTTGACCCTAGATCCTGAATCTTGGTGATGCGTGGGATGCAATGCAGCTGCTATTATAGGGATCAACCATGGTTTTTCATGCATTAACATTTGCCGGATCCCGAGGAAGCTGTTTGAACATGAGGCCGCTAGGCCGAATGTTCAAATATCTTCCGAGGGATCCGGCAAATGTTAATGCAATGAAATAACCATGGATGATCGTTGTTCTTGAATTCGACAGCAAATTTTGATGAAAACGCCCAAAACCTCCATATAAATTCCATATAAGCTCTTCAAATGCGATAGGCAAACCAAAATGGCGGCCAGTTCAGAATGTTGTTTACAATGACGTTGTCATGCAGTGACGTCATCATAGAACTCTAAAACGCTACGTTCAGGGCGATAACGTTACGTCGCTCAACGTAACGTAAACAAAGCAAGGCCCGTCTTGTGATATCAAAAGTACAAAATCTATTTTCAAACAGCACGCGGTTTTCTAGATTTGAACATGGTTTTTACTGTTTGAGCCCGGCTTTCGGTCCATTTGACAATGGCTTCAAACAGCCATGCGCATAGGTATTTATGCAAGAAGACATTTTTGTCACATCGTGAAAACATGTATATTGTGACCACATTGGATATGCGGTTGCCAATCGACACAAAGTAACTAAGCATAGAAACTTTTCAGTGCTAAAGTTCACCTGATTATCACTGATGTGCTAATCCAGTCAACGCTTACTTATAGAAAATAGCCCCCGTAATTTTATCGCTGTGAGGTCATATTGTAAACCTAGATCAGACGCAGCAGAACGCGGACTCTGGTTATGGTGTACACTGTTTGCAAACAGTACGGGAATTTAAAGGTCAGACAACCGCAGAACGCAGCGTCTGATCAGAGTCTACATTATCTGCTTACAGTACTGGAAAGTAAGAGTACATCACGAGAACAAGTCCGTGAAATAAAGACCCCCTTAACCCCACTTTATATAGAGAAAACTGGGGTTTACGGGGCATACTTTATATTTTTCTTATTTCTGCTCCAAGACATAGGGTGTGGGTACTCGATAGAACCGCCTCACTGAGTCGGTTCTAACAAGCACTCTCATCCTATGTTTTGAGCATTTATAACAAAAAATATCAAGGATTTTCGTCAGAAAAATAGTCATTTTGGATATGTTAAAAATGCACTAAGTCGCACGGGTTAGTTATCGTAATGAAAGGAAATCGTTTAACAGTCGAAGTCACCGTTCAGGATTATTTTTCCAGCCTACAGTCAGAGACAATCGACCCACCAGTGCTGTCAGTGCTTTGATTTTACACTGGTTCCGTCACTTAAGTTACAACCTTCCTAAATTACCAAGGATCTTCTGGCAGTCTGTGTAGTTTGCTTTTGTGCTCGCTCTGACATTACGATAACACATCCGTGTGATATAGTTTATTTTTTCATACCTCAAAAAAAGGTAATTTTTTCTGATGAAAATTTGTGACATTTTTCTTATTCATACTCAGAACATAGGTTTTGGGTGCTCGTTAGAACCGCCTCATCGAGGCGGTTCTAACGAGTACCCACAACCTATGTCTTGGAGCAGAAATAAGGAAAATAATGTTTACCCCCGTAAACTCTAGTTTTCTCTATATAAAGTGGGGTTTGGGGGGTCTTCTTTTCACGGACTTGTTATCGTAATGAGTGTTTTCCTACGAGAAAAATGTTCGGAAAACAAGTACAGTGAAAAACAGGTTTTGGGGTTTTTTGTTTTTGTTTTTTTAATGAAATTTGGCTCTTTTGTTTGGTTGATATGGCAACTTAGAGTTTTCATAGACTTGGGGAATGGGGAAAATTGAAATCTGGCATTTACTGTCAAGCCTTTGCAGATATTTTAACAAAATTTTCATAGAAACGTTCCTTTAGCAATGTTATATCTACTATTGGTTTTATGGTTTTAGGCTGCTGTTCATTTTTATGGGTTCCATGGAAACATAATTGAAAAAAAAAAAAAATCATCTCAGAAACCATATGCTCTGTGAGGTTGAGACTCTTTGGATACACTGTTCAGATTCTGTGTCTTTTTTCATAAAACTTGGCTCATCAGTTTAGTTGCTAAGGCAACATAGAATTTCTATACACCTATAATGAGGGAAAATGAAAAAAGTTACATTTACTGCCAAACCTTTTGAAGATATTTTGAAAATAAAATACATAGAAATGTTCCTAAAGCAATGTTATTTCTGCCATATGGTTTTCGTCTACAGCTTATTTTATTGGTTGCATCAGAAACCAAAATGACACACACACACACACACACACACACACACACACACACACACACACACACACACACACACACACACACACACACACACACACACTACTTAAAAACATCTTAGACACCATAAGCTTTATGAGGCTGAGACTTTATAGAAATATTTACAATATTATAATGTTATTTATCAAGTAATTTCGTATTGGTCCAGTTATAGGTCCGAGGACTGCTGTATTGGCCCGAGGCCACTTCAGCTGACCGAGGACCTGTAACTTGGTCAATACGAAAATACTTGATTAATGACAATTTTATTAGTTGACACCATTAAAAACAAGATATTAATTTTTGACCTCAGGGTTAATACGGATGACCTCCGAAAATACAGGATAGTCAATTAATAATAGCCGCTACAGATTATTCTTTATCATATGACGTCGCGTCTGAGCGTGTAATAACGCCATGTAATATTTTCGATAATCCACTAGTGGATTAAATATGCAAATTAGCTAGATACGTCCCGTAACGTTACATGTACGGCGTCCTTAACGACGTCGCGTTTACAAACGGCGGAATATTGAGCAAAGTGAAGTTGGTTTGTTTTTCGTTTTTCGTTTTTCGAAATTCACTTTCTGGTGAAAAAAGGTGAAGTTGGTTTGTTTTTCGTTTTTCGTTTTTCGATATTCATTTTATGGCGAAGATAGGTGAAGTTAGTTTGTTTTTCGTTATTCGTTTTTCGTTATTCGATTTGAAGCCGCATATCGTATTTTAACATTCGAAATCCTATTTTTTGAAATTCGAATAGGGACCGAATATCGCGTTTTGACATTCGAAATCCTATTTTGACATTCGGATTGGGGAAGAATATCGTATTTTGATATTCAAAATCCTATTTTGACATTCGGATTGGGGCAGGATATCGTATTTTGATATTCAAAATCCTATTTTGACATTCGAATTGGGACCAAATACCGTATTTTGATATTCAAAATCCTATTTTGACATTCGAATTGGGGCAGAATATAGTATTTTGATATTCAAAATCCTATTTTGACATTCGAATTGGCCCCGAATATAGTATTTGGATATTCAAAATCCTATTTTGACATTCGAATTGGGACTGAATATCGTATTTTGATATTCAAAATCCTATTTTGACATTCGAATTGGGACTGAATATCGTATTTTGATATTCAAAATCCTATTTTGACATTCGGATTGGGGCAGAATATAGTATTTTGATATTCAAAATCCTATTTTGACATTCGAATTGGCCCCGAATATCGTATTTTGATATTCAAAATCCTATTTTGACATTCGAATTTGGACTGAATATCGTATTTTGATATTCAAAATCCTATTTTGACATTCGGATTGGGCAGAATATAGTATTTTGATATTCAAAATCCTATTTTGACATTCGGATTGGGGCAGAATTTAGTATTTTGATATTCAAAATCCTATTTTGACATTCGGATTGGGGCAGAATATAGTATTTTGATATTCAAAATCCTATTTTGATATTCGGATTGGGGCAGAATATAGTATTTTGATATTCAAAATCATATTTTGACATTCGGATTGGGGCAGAATATCGTATTTTGATATTCAAAATCCTATTTTGACATTCGAATTGGGACCGAATATCGTACTTTGATATTCAAAATCCTATTTTGACATTCGAATTTGGGCAGAATATAGTATTTTGATATTCAAAATCCTATTTTGACATTCGGATTGGGGCCGAATATCGTATTTTGATATTCAAAATCCTATTTTGACATTTGAATTGGGACCGAATATCGTATTCTGATATTCAAAATCCTATTTTGACATTAGAATTGGGGCAGAATATAGTATTTTGATATTCAAAATCCTATTTTGACATTCGAAATGGCCCCGAATATCGTATTTTGATATTCAAAATCCTATTTTGACATTCGAATTGGGACTGAATATCGTATTTTGATATTCAAAATCCTATTTTGACATTCGAATTGGGGCAGAATATAGTATTTTGATATTCAAAATCCTATTTTGACATTCGAATTGGCCCCGAATATCGTATTTTGATATTCAAAATCCTATTTTGACATTCGAATTGGGGCAGAATATCGTATTTTGATATTCAAAATCCTATTTTGACGTTCGGATTGGGGCAGAATATAGTATTTTGATATTCAAAATCCTATTTTGACATTCGAATTGGCCCCGAATATCGTATTTTAATATTCAAAATCCTATTTTGACATTCGAATTTGGACTGAATATCGTATTTTGATATTCAAAATCCTATTTTGACATTCGGATTGGGGCAGAATATAGTATTTTGATATTCAAAATCCTATTTTGACATTCGAATTGGGGCAGAATATAGTATTTTGATATTCAAAATCCTATTTTGACATTCGGATTGAGTCAGAATATCGTATTCTGATATTCAAAATCCTATTTTGACATTCGAATTGGGACCGAATATCGTATTTTGATATTCAAAATCCTATTTTGACATTCGAATTGGGGCAGAATATAGTATTTTGATATTCGGAAATCCTATTTTGACATTCGAAATGGCCCCGAATATCGTATTTTGATATTCAAAATCCTATTTTGACAATCGAATTGGGACCGAATATCGTACTTTGATATTCAAAATCCTATTTTGACATTCGAATTGGGGCAGAATATAGTATTTTGATATTCAAAATCCTATTTTGACATTCGAATTGGGACCGAATATCGTATTTTGATATTCAAAATCCTATTTTGACATTCGAATTGGGACCGAATATCGTATTCTGATATTCAAAATCCTATTTTGACATTAGAATTGTGGCAGAATATAGTATTTTGATATTCAAAATCCTATTTTGACATTCGAATTGGCCCCGAATATCGTATTTTGATATTCAAAATCCTATTTTGACATTCGAATTGGGACTGAATATCCTATTTTGATATTCAAAATCCTATTTTGACATTCGGATTGGGGCAGAATATAGTATTTTGATATTCAAAATCATATTTTGACATTCGGATTGGGGCAGAATATAGTATTTTGATATTCAAAATCATATTTTGACATTCGGATTGGGGCAGAATATCGAATTTTGATATTCAAAATCCCTATTTTGACATTCGAATTGGGACCGAATATCGTATTTTGATATTCAAAATCCTATTTTGACGTTCGAATTGGGGCAGAATATAGTATTTTGATATTCAAAATCCTATTTTGATATTCGGATTGGGGCAGAATATAGTATTTTGATATTCAAAATCATATTTTGACATTCGGATTGGGGCAGAATATCGAATTTTGATATTCAAAATCCCTATTTTGACATTCGAATTGGGACCGAATATCGTATTTTGATATTCAAAATCCTATTTTGACGTTCGAATTGGGGCAGAATATAGTATTTTGATATTCAAAATCCTATTTTGATATTCGGATTGGGGCAGAATATAGTATTTTGATATTCAAAATCATATTTTGACATTCGGATTGGGGCAGAATATCGTATTTTGATATTCAAAATCCTATTTTGACATTCGAATTGGGACCGAATATCGTACTTTGATATTCAAAATCCTATTTTGACATTCGAATTTGGGCAGAATATAGTATTTTGATATTCAAAATCCTATTTTGACATTCGGATTGGGGCCGAATATCGTATTTTGATATTCAAAATCCTATTTTGACATTTGAATTGGGACCGAATATCGTATTCTGATATTCAAAATCCTATTTTGACATTAGAATTGGGGCAGAATATAGTATTTTGATATTCAAAATCCTATTTTGACATTCGAAATGGCCCCGAATATCGTATTTTGATATTCAAAATCCTATTTTGACATTCGAATTGGGACTGAATATCGTATTTTGATATTCAAAATCCTATTTTGACATTCGAATTGGGGCAGAATATAGTATTTTGATATTCAAAATCCTATTTTGACATTCGAATTGGCCCCGAATATCGTATTTTGATATTCAAAATCCTATTTTGACATTCGAATTGGGGCAGAATATCGTATTTTGATATTCAAAATCCTATTTTGACGTTCGGATTGGGGCAGAATATAGTATTTTGATATTCAAAATCCTATTTTGACATTCGAATTGGCCCCGAATATCGTATTTTAATATTCAAAATCCTATTTTGACATTCGAATTTGGACTGAATATCGTATTTTGATATTCAAAATCCTATTTTGACATTCGGATTGGGGCAGAATATAGTATTTTGATATTCAAAATCCTATTTTGACATTCGAATTGGGGCAGAATATAGTATTTTGATATTCAAAATCCTATTTTGACATTCGGATTGAGTCAGAATATCGTATTCTGATATTCAAAATCCTATTTTGACATTCGAATTGGGACCGAATATCGTATTTTGATATTCAAAATCCTATTTTGACATTCGAATTGGGGCAGAATATAGTATTTTGATATTCGGAAATCCTATTTTGACATTCGAAATGGCCCCGAATATCGTATTTTGATATTCAAAATCCTATTTTGACAATCGAATTGGGACCGAATATCGTACTTTGATATTCAAAATCCTATTTTGACATTCGAATTGGGGCAGAATATAGTATTTTGATATTCAAAATCCTATTTTGACATTCGAATTGGGACCGAATATCGTATTTTGATATTCAAAATCCTATTTTGACATTCGAATTGGGACCGAATATCGTATTCTGATATTCAAAATCCTATTTTGACATTAGAATTGTGGCAGAATATAGTATTTTGATATTCAAAATCCTATTTTGACATTCGAATTGGCCCCGAATATCGTATTTTGATATTCAAAATCCTATTTTGACATTCGAATTGGGACTGAATATCCTATTTTGATATTCAAAATCCTATTTTGACATTCGGATTGGGGCAGAATATAGTATTTTGATATTCAAAATCATATTTTGACATTCGGATTGGGGCAGAATATAGTATTTTGATATTCAAAATCATATTTTGACATTCGGATTGGGGCAGAATATCGAATTTTGATATTCAAAATCCCTATTTTGACATTCGAATTGGGACCGAATATCGTATTTTGATATTCAAAATCCTATTTTGACGTTCGAATTGGGGCAGAATATAGTATTTTGATATTCAAAATACTATTTTGACATTCGAATTGGGGCAGAATATAGTATTTTGATATTCAAAATCCTATTTTGACATTCGAATTGGCCCCGAATATCGTATTTTGATATTCAAACTCCTATTTTGACATTCGAATTGGGACTGAATATCGTATTTTGATATTCAAAATCCTATTTTGACATTCGAATTGGGGCAGAATATAGTATTTTGATATTCAAAATCCTATTTTGACATTCGAATTGGCCCCGAATATCGTATTTTGATATTCAAAATCCTATTTTGACATTCGAATTGGGACCAAATATCGTATTTTAATATTCAAAATCCTATTTTGACATTCGAATTGGGGCAGAATATAGTATTTTGATATTCAAAATCCTATTTTGACATTCGAATTGGCCCCGAATATAGTATTTTGATATTCAAAATCCTATTTTGACATTCGAATTGGGACTGAATATCGTATTTTGATATTCAAAATCCTACTTTGACATTCGGATTTGGGCAGAATATAGTATTTTGATATTCAAAATCCTATTTTGACATTCGGATTGGGGCAGAATATAGTATTTTGATATTCAAAATCCTATTTTGACATTCGGATTGAGTCAGAATATCGTATTCTGATATTCAAAATCCTATTTTGACATTCGAATTGGGACCGAATAGCGTATTTTGATATTCAAAATCCTATTTTGACATTCGAATTGGGGCAGAATATAGTATTTTGATATTCGGAAATCCTATTTTGACATTCGAAATGGCCCCGAATATCGTATTTTGATATTCAAAATCCTATTTTGACATTCGAATTGGGGCAGAATATCGTATTTTGATATTCAAAATCCTATTTTGACGTTCGGATTGGGGCAGAATATAGTATTTTGATATTCAAAATCCTATTTTGACATTCGAATTGGCCCCGAATATCGTATTTTGATATTCAAAATCCTATTTTGACATTCGAATTTGGACTGAATATCGTATTTTGATATTCAAAATCCTATTTTGACATTCGGATTGGGGCAGAATATAGTATTTTGATATTCAAAATCCTATTTTGACATTCGAATTGGGGCAGAATATAGTATTTTGATATTCAAAATCCTATTTTGACATTCGGATTGAGTCAGAATATCGTATTGTGATATTCAAAATCCTATTTTGACATTCGAATTGGGACCGAATATCGTATATTGATATTCAAAATCCTATTTTGACATTCGAATTGGGGCAGAATATAGTATTTTGATATTCGGAAATCCTATTTTGACATTCGAAATGGCCCCGAATATCGTATTTTGATATTCAAAATCCTATTTTGACAATCGAATTGGGACCGAATATCGTACTTTGATATTCAAAATCCTATTTTGACATTCGAATTGGGGCAGAATATAGTATTTTGATATTCAAAATCCTATTTTGACATTCGAATTGGGACCGAATATCGTATTTTGATATTCAAAATCCTATTTTGACATTCGAATTGGGACCGAATATCGTATTCTGATATTCAAAATCCTATTTTGACATTAGAATTGTGGCAGAATATAGTATTTTGATATTCAAAATCCTATTTTGACATTCGAATTGGCCCCGAATATCGTATTTTGATATTCAAAATCCTATTTTGACATTCGAATTGGGACTGAATATCCTATTTTGATATTCAAAATCCTATTTTGACATTCGGATTGGGGCAGAATATAGTATTTTGATATTCAAAATCATATTTTGACATTCGGATTGGGGCAGAATATAGTATTTTGATATTCAAAATCATATTTTGACATTCGGATTGGGGCAGAATATCGAATTTTGATATTCAAAATCCCTATTTTGACATTCGAATTGGGACCGAATATCGTATTTTGATATTCAAAATCCTATTTTGACGTTCGAATTGGGGCAGAATATAGTATTTTGATATTCAAAATACTATTTTGACATTCGAATTGGGGCAGAATATAGTATTTTGATATTCAAAATCCTATTTTGACATTCGAATTGGCCCCGAATATCGTATTTTGATATTCAAAATCCTATTTTGACATTCGAATTGGGACTGAATATCGTATTTTGATATTCAAAATCCTATTTTGACATTCGAATTGGGGCAGAATATAGTATTTTGATATTCAAAATCCTATTTTGACATTCGAATTGGCCCCGAATATCGTATTTTGATATTCAAAATCCTATTTTGACATTCGAATTGGGACCAAATATCGTATTTCAATATTCAAAATCCTATTTTGACATTCGAATTGGGACAGAATATAGTATTTTGATATTCAAAATCCTATTTTGACATTCGAATTGGCCCCGAATATAGTATTTTGATATTCAAAATCCTATTTTGACATTCGAATTGGGACTGAATATCGTATTTTGATATTCAAAATCCTACTTTGACATTCGGATTTGGGCAGAATATAGTATTTTGATATTCAAAATCCTATTTTGACATTCGGATTGGGGCAGAATATAGTATTTTGATATTCAAAATCCTATTTTGACATTCGGATTGAGTCAGAATATCGTATTCTGATATTCAAAATCCTATTTTGACATTCGAATTGGGACCGAATAGCGTATTTTGATATTCAAAATCCTATTTTGACATTCGAATTGGGGCAGAATATAGTATTTTGATATTCGGAAATCCTATTTTGACATTCGAAATGGCCCCGAATATCGTATTTTGATATTCAAAATCCTATTTTGACAATCGAATTGGGACCGAATATCGTACTTTGATATTCAAAATCCTATTTTGAAATTCGAATTGGGGCAGAATATAGTATTTTGATATTCAAAATCCTATTTTGACATTCGAATTGGGACCGAATATCGTATTCTGATATTCAAAATCCTATTTTGACATTAGAATTGTTGCAGAATATAGTATTTTGAAATTCAAAATCCTATTTTGACATTCGAATTGGCCCCGAATATCGTATTTTGATATTCAAAATCCTATTTTGACATTCGAATTGGGACTGAATATCGTATTTTGATATTCAAAATCCTATTTTGACATTCGAATTGGGACCGAATATCGTATTCTGATATTCAAAATCCTATTTTGACATTAGAATTGTTGCAGAATATAGTATTTTGATATTCAAAATCCTATTTTGACATTCGAATTGGCCCCGAATATCGTATTTTGATATTCAAAATCCTATTTTGACATTCGAATTGGGACTGAATATCGTATTTTGATATTCAAAATCCTATTTTGACATTCGGATTGGGGCAGAATATAGTATTTTGATATTCAAAATCATATTTTGACATTCGGATTGGGGCAGAATATAGTATTTTGATATTCAAAATCATATTTTGACATTCGGATCGGGGCAGAATATCGTATTTTGATATTCAAAATCCCTATTTTGACATTCGAATTGGGACCGAATATCGTATTTTGATATTCAAAATCCTATTTTGACATTCGAATTGGGGCAGAATATAGTATTTTGATATTCAAAATCCTATTTTGACATTCGAAATGGCCCCGAATATCGTATTTTGATATTCAAAATCCTATTTTGACATTCGAATTGGGACCGAATATCGTACTTTGATATTCAAAATCCCATTTTGACATTCGGATTGGGGCAGAATATCGTATTTTGATATTCAAAATCCTATTTTGACATTCGAATTGGGACAGAATATCGTATTTTGATATTCAAAATCCTATTTTGACATTCGAATTGGGGCAGAAAATAGTATTTTGATATTCAAAATCCTATTTTGACATTCGAAATGGCCCCGAATATCGTATTTTGATATTCAAAATCCTATTTTGACATTCGAATTGGGACCGAATATCGTACTTTGATATTCAAAATCCTATTTTGACATTCGAATTGGGGCAGAATAAAGTATTTTGATATTTAAAATCCTATTTTGACATTCGAATTGTGACCTAATATCGTATTTTGATATTCAAAATATTATTTTGACATTCGAATTGGGACCGAATATCGTATTTTGATATTCAAAATCCTATTTTGACATTCAAATTTTGGCAGAATATAGTATTTTGATATTCAAAATCCTATTTTTGACATTCAAATTGGGGCAGAATATAGTATTTTGATATTCAAAATCCTATTTTGACATTCGAAATGGCCCCGAATATCGTATTTTGATATTCAAATTCCTATTTTGACATTCGAATTGGGGCAGAATATAGTATTTTGATATTCAAAATCCTATTTTGACATTCGAAATGGCCCCGAATATCGTATTTTGATATTCAAAATCGTATTTTGACATTCGAATTGGGACGGAATACCGTATTTTGATATTCAAAATCCTATTTTGACATTCGAATTTGGGCAGAATATAGCATTTTGATATTCAAAATCCTATTTTGACATTCGAATTGGCCCCGAATATCGTATTTTGATATTCAAAATCCTATTTTGACATTCGAATTGGGACTGAATATCGTATTTTGATATTCAAAATCCTATTTTGACATTCGGATTGGGGCAGAATATAGTATTTTGATATTCAAAATCCTATTTTGACATTCGAATTGGCCCCGAATATCGTATTTTGATATTCAAAATCCTATTTGGACATTCGAATTGGGACTGAATGTCGTATTTTGATATTCAAAATCCTATTTTGACATTCGGATTGGGGCAGAATATTGTATTTTGATATTCAAAATCCTATTTTGACATTCGGATTGGGGCAGAATATAGTATTTTGATATTCAAAATCCTATTTTGACATTCGGATTGGGGCAGAATATCGTATTTTGATATTCAAAATCCTATTTTGACATTCGAATTGGGACCGAATATCGTATTTTGATATACAAAATCCTATTTTGACATTCGAATTGGGGCAGAATATAGTATTTTGATATTCAAAATCCTATTTGGACATTCGAAATGGCCCCAAATATCGTATTTCGATATTCAAAATCCTATTTTGACATTCGAATTGGGACCGAATATCGTATTTTTATATGCAAAATTCTATTTTGACATTCGAATAGGGACTGAATATCGTATTTTGATATTCAAAATCCTATTTTGACATTCGGATTGGGGCAGAATATAGTATTTTGATATTCAAAATCCTATTTTGACATTCGGATTGGGGCAGAATATCGTATTTTGATATTCAAAATCCTAATTTGACATTCGGATTGGGGCAGAATATCGTACTTTGATATTCAAAATCCTATTTTGACATTCGAATTGGGACCGAATATCGTATTTTGATATTCAAAATCCTATTTTGACATTCGAATTGGGGCAGAATATAGTATTTTGATATTCAAAATCCTATTTTGACATTCGAAATTGCCCCGAATATCGTATTTTGATATTCAAAATCCTATTTTGACATTCGAATTGGGACCGAATATCGTATATTGATATTCAAAATCCTATTTTGACATTCGAATTGGGGCAGAATATAGTATTTTGATATTCAAAATCCTATTTTGACATTCGGATTGGGGCAGAATATAGTATTTTGATATTCAAAATCCTATTTTGACATTCGGATTGGGGCAGAATATCGTATTTTGATATTCCAAATCCTATTTTGACATTCGAATTGGGACCGAATATCGTATTTTGATATTCAAAATCCTATTTTGACATTCGAATTGGGGCAGAATATAGTATTTTGATATTCAAAATCATATTTTGACATTCGAAATTGCCTCGAATATCGTATTTTGATATTCAAAATCCTATTTTGACATTCGAATTGGGACCGAATATCGTACTTTGATATTCAAAATCCTATTTTGACATTCGAATTGGGGCAGAATATAGTATTTTGATATTCAAAATCCTATTTTGACATTCGAATTGGGACCGAATATCGTATTTTTATATTCAAAATCCTATTTTGACATTCGAATTGAGGCAGAATATAGTATTTTGATATTCAAAATCCTATTTTGACATTCGAATTGACCCCGAATATCGTATTTTGATATTCAAAATCCTATTTTGACATTCGAATTGGGACCGAATTTCGTATTTTGATATTCAAATTCCTATTTTGACATTCGAATTGGGGCAGAATATAGTATTTTGATATTCAAAATCCTATTTTGACAGGAATCCGCCCTCTGTGTACCTAGACCACTGATAGAGCATAAGCTATTTTATTGCATTTTGTATTTACTTATGGTATTATTTAAGAAATAATCTCCACGTACCGTGTGTTATCGTGATTAACACACGGTGTTGGAGGGCAGATTGCGAAATATTAATTCACGACGGCGAAGCCGGAGTGAATTAATATTCGCATCTGCCCGACAACACCGTGTGTTAATCACGATAACACACCGGGTGCGTGGAAATTATTTCGATTCTAACATGATGCTAAACTGAAATACAGTAGTAACAAAGCGTTATCTTGGGGACTATTTTGCAGCGGATGTCGACAGAAGGAAATGTTTACATGCAACGTCACGATGACGCCAAATTGCACGCACCACGTTGACGACGTGAATTATCGCATATTTGCAAACGCTGACGTTTCCACTGGGTTCAATGGGAAAAACGTTAACGTCATGTTAGAATATATCATATTAATTAATAAACATGAAACCATAATTTGAATATCATTTGTTACAACAGTTAAACTACCTTCTGATTTGTCCGTCTTAAGTGGTATTTCAAACAGAAATTCAGGGGCATCCATATTTGGTAAAAGGCCAGCACTTTCAAGTATAATTCAGGTTACACTAATTAACAATGTGTCCCCTGATTTGTCAGCTTTACGGGGTCTTCTAAACAGAAATTCAGGGCTATCCATATTTGGTCGAAGAGCGTATTTGTTAATGAGGTTTTCCCAAATGGTATTGCTATGCAAATATATGAGTTTATACAAACAGGCGGGTAAAACAAAGTACTTAGATGAACATTTCGACTATAGATACATACATGTTGGCTAATTATAAAATGAGAACTTAACGAACTCTTTTTTTAGATAATTTATAGGTGGGGTTGTCGTTGTCTCGTGTGAAGCGGTAGTTCTCAAGTTGGCCTCGGGGTTCAACTGTAGGGGTGTTTTTGCTCCAGTGTTACAGTGGCGTTGTGCAATTTAATGGATGTTACAAAGCGTGTTTACCGTCCATTCCTCATCCTCGAGTCACTCTGGCTTTATTTTGATTCTTTGTTACCCGGGTTGATACATTGCAGATTAAGGAAAAATTCTAAACCCGCCCCGGTTGAGTAAAATGTTTTACTGACCGTTCCAAGTTTATGGTACTGATGATCAAATTATATCACAGGATGAAACACTAACGTGGCTGCAGTTATATGATTGATTCATGTGCAGCAGTAGATCACGCTGCGCTGTGCATCTGGTCGGTTCACCTGGGACTTTCCTGTGAGACAGATAGTAGATAGCTGTTAACGGGCTGTTGCTCTGTTGATGTTTCTGGATATAGCCTTTATTATTCTCTCTGTCTTCGTGGCTGCAACTTCCATATATACATGTACTGGTTGTCATGAAAAATTTAGTACCGTTTGCCTCAACTGAGATCTTTTAATGGTTTGACATACACGTCTGTAGTGTGTACCCATTATACACTATCGTACTTCACATCTTTGATTTAATAGTAGTGCTCGCTCGATGATTGAGGTTTGGTTCTGCATTAAAGTCTACAGTGATACAAAATACATGATCAAGAAATGCGACTATGATTTGCCACTTTTCTAATCTATATAGATCTACTTCGAAGTCCCAGAACCGTGCATAAGAGTATAAACAGGTATTATGGTGTATGAAAGTATAAGTATATCGATGTACCAAAAACAAATGGGCATACACACAGACTGCAGCTGTCAACGTCTACTAAAATATGTTTAAACTGCTGTTGGAAGAGCAAAAGGTGAGTACCCGCATCCGATTTCTTGATCATGTATTCTTAGCCCACCTGAGCCGAAGGCTCATCGGTGAGCTTATCATATGGCAAGGCAAAATGTCTCTGTGTGTGTGTGTGTGTGTGTGTGTGTGTGTGTGTGTGTGTGTGTGTGTGTGTGTGTGTGTGTGTGTGTGTGTGTGTGTGTGTGTGTGTGTGTGTGCGCGCACATTTTCAAACGTCTTCTCCTCTGGAACCGCTAGGCCGATTGAAGTCAAATTTCATGTGGAGGCTCCTTGGGATGGGGGAACGAAAGTTTGTATTTTTTGTCCAGGTCACATGACCAAGACCTCTTCTTTTCATGGAAGAGGTCAAAACCTCTTCAAACTATTCTTCTTCGGAACCGCTGGGCTGATTTTCTTGAAACTCGGTATGTAGCATCTGGGACATGGGCCCATCATAAATTATATAAATGGTGACCTTAGGATGACCCTGACCTATTTTACGCCAAGATCAAAATTGGTAACACGGGCATTTGTGTGGGAAAAAGTCAAAATGACTATTATCATGCAAACCGTTCAAAATAACACCACTAAACCATATATTTTCTTGTTCCTTATGATGAGGCGCATTTTGTGACATGGATTTTGGGACCCTGGGGCCCCGGGGGGCATGCCCCATCCCCTTTTTGCACAAAATATTTAATATCTTGGAAATGGTTAAGATCCCCACCCATAAACCATTATTATATATTCTTGTTCCTTATGATAAGGCGCATTCAGTGACATGGACATTTGGACCCTGGGGTACCGGGGGTTCCCGGGGGGGGGGGGGGGGGCATGCCCCACTCCCTTTTTTGCATAAAATGCTTTATATGTCAGAAAGTGTTACGATTTTCACCCATAAACCATATATATTCTTGTTCCTTATGATAAGGCGCATTCAGTGACATGGACCTTTGGACCCAAGGGGTACCCGGGGTCCCGGGGTACATGCACCACCCCCTTAATAGCATAAAATGCTTAATAGGGAAACGGTTAAGATCTCGACCATAAACTATATATATTCTTGTACCTTATGATAAGGTGTTTCAGTGACATGGACCTTTGGACCCCGAGGTCCCCAGGTGGGGGGGGGGGCATGCCCCACCCCCTTTATTGCATGACACTTCATGAAATGTTTTATATCTCAGAAACCGTAAAGATCCCCACCCCTTAACCATATATATTCCTGGTCCTTATGACAAAATGGCATTCAGTTACACTGACCTGGGGTTCTTCTTGACCAAAGGTCACATATTAAAGTCTTTGAAGACTTCCTTAGAAGTCAGGTGAGCGCTTCAGGACCAATGTTCCTCTGGTTATACATGTTATATATATTCATGATATTTATGCGCGTACATTTTTGGATATATCCGTCCAGCATGTTTATCCAAAGCTGTGTTATATTAACCCAATTAAGCCGCATGTATTCTTCCAACCCTGTCATTCAGACGAGTCAACTGTTCCAAAAAGGGGTGTCGGGTTGATTTTATCTTGATTATGTTACCTAAAAGATATTTCGTTTGTGCAAACTGTGTACTAGACCCTGATGAGATGCCGCATCATGCCCTGGACCCTTTTTATAGGACGCAAGGCTTTAAAAACCGTGTTACATGTATAGGGAGGTTATGACGCATGCTATTCTATGTCTTTTGGTTTTATTCAATAAATTATAGTATGAAATCCTTTTAACATTCGATAGTTATGCACCATTGGGGACTTCCTTTATGACAATTCGAAAGTTTCCTTTTATTAGCTTTACCGTAGGTAAAGCTTATCTCACAGGGGTCTCTCCGGCACCCTTCCTTCCTCCCGTCCTTCATTCCGTAAACTTTTTCTCGTTATCGCATCTCCTCCGAGACCACTGGTCGGATTTCTTTGAAACTTGTCTGGGATATGACCCTCAAGGTCTAGTTGTGCAGCGCCGAATTTGGTTCCGATTTTGATTTTGGTTATGACGTAAGTGCTGTTAAACAGTCTGCATGCATCGTGTTTGACCCAAGTGACGGTCAATCATTATGCTTTCCTCTTTAATTGCACGTCGGTGGCCCGGGGTTCAAACTCCATGATGGCGCAGGCATAAAGCTATTCATTAGTTAGTCTGAGCCGGAATTTCAAAATACTATATTCTGCCCCAATCCGAATGTCAAAATAGGATTTTGAATATCAAAAAACGATATTCGGTCCGAATTCGACTGTCAAAATAGGATTTTGAATATCAAAATACGATATTTGGTCCGAATTCGAATGTCAAAATAGGATTTTGAATATCAAAATACGATATTCTTCCCCAATCCGAATGTCAAAATAGGATTTTGAATATCAAAATACGATATTTGTTCCCAATTCGAATGTCAAAATAGAATTTTGAATATCAAAATACGATATTCGGTTCCAATTCGAATGTCAAAATAGGATTTTGAATATCAAAATACGATATTTGGTCCGAATTCGAATGTCAAAATAGGATTTTGAATATCAAAATACGATATTCTTCCCCAATCCGAATGTCAAAATAGGATTTTGAATATCAAAATACGATATTTGTTCCCAATTCGAATGTCAAAATAGAATTTTGAATATCAAAATACGATATTCGGTTCCAATTCGAATGTCAAAATAGGATTTTGAATATCAAAATACGATATTCGGGGCCAATTCGAATGTCAAAATAGGATTTTGAATATCAAAATACGATATTCGTTCCCAATTCGAATGTCAAAATAGGCTTTTGAATATCAAAATACGATATTCTGCCCCAATTCGAATGTCAAAACAGGCTTTTGAATATCAAAATACGATATTCTGCCCCAATCCGAATGTCAAAATAGGATTTTGAATATCAAAATACGATATTCGGTACCAATTTGAATGTCAAAATAGGATTTTGAATATCAAAATACGATATTCGGGGTCAATTCGAATGTCAAAATAGGATTTTGAATATCAAAATACTATATTCGGGGCCAATTCAATGTCAAAATAGGATTTTGAATATCAAAATACAATATTCGGGGCCAACTCGAATGTCAAAATATGATTTTGAATCTCAAACTACTATATTCTGCCCCAATCCGAAAGTCAAAATAGGATTTTGAATATCAAATATTCTGCCCCAATCCGAATGTCAAAATAGGATTTTGAATATCGAAATACGATATTCGGGGCCAATTCGAATGTCAAAATAGGATTTTGAATATCAAAATACTATATTCTGCCCCAATTCGAATGTCAAAATAGGATTTTGAATATCAAATTACGATATTCTGCCCCAATCTGAATGTCAAAATAGGATTTGGAATATCAAAATACTATATTCTGCCCCAATTCGAATGTCAAAATAGGATTTTGAATATCAAATACGATATTCCGTCCCAATTCGAATGTCAAAATAGGATTTTGAATATCAAAATACGATATTCGGTCCCAATTCGAATGTCAAAATAGGATTTTGAATATCAAAATACGATATTCGGGGCCATTTCGAATGTCAAAATAGGATTTTAAATATCAAAATACTATATTCTGCCCCAATTCGAATGTCAAAATAGGATTTTGAATATCAAAATACGATATTCGGTCCCAATTCGAATGTCAAAATAGGATTTTGAAAATCAAAATGCGATATTCTGCCCCAATCCGAATGTCAAAATAGGATTTTGAATATCAAAATACTATATTCGGCCCCGATCCGAATGTCAAAATAGGATTTTGAATATCAAAATACTATATTTTGCCCCAATCCGAATGTCAAAATAGGATTTTGAATATCAAAATACGATATTCAGTCCCAATTCGAATGTCAAAATAGGAATTTTGAATATCGAAATACGATATTCGGGGCCAATTCGAATGTCAAAATAGGATTTTGAATATCAAAATACTATATTCTGCCCCAATCCGAACGTCAAAATAGGATTTTGAATATCAAAATACGATATTCGGGGCCAAGTCGAATGTCAAAATAGGATTTTGAATATCAAACTACTAAATTCTGCCCCAATCCGAATGTCAAAATAGGATTTTGAATATCAAAATACGATATTCTGCCCCAATCCGAATGTCAAAATAGGATTTTGAATATCAAAATACTCTATTCTGCCCCATTTCGAATGTCAAATTAGGATTTTGAATATCAAATACGATATTCAGTCCCAATTCGAATGTCAAAATAGGATTTTGAATATCAAAATACGATATTCGGTCCCAGTTCGAATGTCAAAATAGGATTTTGAATATCAAAATACGATATTCGGGGCCATTTCGAATGTCAAAATAGGATTTTAAATATCAAAATACTATATTCTGCCCCAATTCGAATGTCAAAATAGGATTTTGAATATCAAAATACGATATTCGGTCCCAATTCGAATGTCAAAATAGGATTTTGAATATCAAAATACGATATTCTGCCCCAATGCGAATGTCAAAATAGGATTTTGAATATCAAAATACGATATTCTGCCCCAATCCGAATATCAAAATAGGATTTTGAATATCAAAATACGATATTCAGCCCCAATTCGAATGTCAAAATAGGATTTTGATGTCAAAATACGACATTCGGGGCCAATTCGAATGTCAAAATAGGATTTTGAATATCAAAATACTATATTCTGCCCCAATCCGACTGTCAAAATAGGATTTTGAATATCAAAATACGATATTCAGTCCCAATTCGAATGTCAAAATAGGATTTTGAATATCAAAATACGATATTCGTGGCCAATTCGAATGTCAAAATAGGATTTTGAATATCAAAATACTATATTCTGCCCTAATCCGAACGTCAAAATAGGATTTTGAATATCAAAATACTATATTCTGCCCCAATCCGACTGTCAAAATAGGATTTTGAATATCAAAATAAGATATTCAGTCCCAATTCGAATGTCTAAATAGGATTTTGAATATCAAAATACGATATTCGGGGCCAATTCGAATGTCAAAATAGGATTTTGAATATCAAAATACTATATTCTGCCCCAATTCGAATGTCAAAATAGGATTTTGAATATCAAAATACGATATTCGGTCCCAATTCGAATGTCAAAATAGGATTTTGAATAACAAAATACGATATTCTGCCCCAATCTGAATGTCAAAATAGGATTTTGAATATCAAAATACGATATTCTGCCCAATCCGAATGTCAAAATAGGATTTTGAATATCAAAATACTATATTCTGTCCCAATTCGAATGTCAAAATAGGATTTTGAATATCAAAATACGATATTCGGTCCCAATTCGAATGTCAAAATAGGATTTTGAATATCAAAATACGATATCCTGCCCCAATCCGAATGTCAAAATAATATTTTGAATATCAAAATACGATATTCTTCCCCAATCCGAATGTTAATATAGGATTTCGAATGTCAAAATGCGATATTCGGTCCCTATTCGAATTTCAAAAAATAGGGATTTCGGATGTTAAAATACGATATGCGGCTTCAACTCGAATAAGGAAAAACGAATAACGAAACACAAACTAACTTCACCTATCTTCGCTATAAAGTGAATATCGAAAAACGAAAAACAAACCAACTTCACCTTTCTTCACCAGAAAGTGAATATCGAAAAACGAAAAACGAAAAACAAACCAACTTCACCTTGCTGGAATATTGACATTTTTGTAAACAATCGTGAATAAAATGCGTTTTAAATGTCATATGATAAATAGAATCTTGCATTCGTGCTCATGTATTATTGAATTTATTAAACTCGTTGAGGAAAAGAGATAAAATGCAATAATACATGAACACTCATGTAAGATCCTCTATTTAGCTCACCAGAGCCGAAGGCTCCGCGGGGAGCTTATAGGTGGGCGCATGGGCAGTTGTCGGTTGTCGCCTGTCAGCTGTTGTCAGCACATTCAAATGTCATCTCCTCTGAAGCAACATGGCCGACTGGGTTCGTATTTCATCAGTAACATCTTTGGGCTAGGGGCTGTCTTGGTTTAAATAAAATACATGGCTGCCAGTGTGTAGTGCCCACCTAAGCTCTGGTGAGCATAGAGGCCCATGTGCCTTTTATTAGCCATTTTTCCAGTCGTCCAGTTCATAAAAGTGCAATGTCACGTTGACCTGATAAAGCTCACTTGTCTTGAGATAGCATATCTTTATCAGGTCAAGGTGTTACAAAGCAAATTTTTAGGAGAAACTGATAAAAAAAGAAAGGCAAGCATCAAGTAACAAAAATAACATTCTAGTAACAAAAGTTCTGGCAGCACAAGTGGGTTGACTGTCTCTTTGTGTAGGCTGGAGAGGGGTTAAACTGTTTCGTTAATTTCTTACATTCCTGTGCTGTATACAAACAGTCCTTTCGGTGTCTGATTCGGGTCTTAACTGTTTGCCAATGCCCCAGCACATGCTCCTAGTCAATGTTTTATAATCTGCTTTCATTTACACATCACTCTGACGTCACAGCGTCAAGAATAGCACGGCTATAAATAACCGTTGACCGGATTTCCTACATATCAGTGATAGTCACGTGGACTTCAGCACTGAAAAGCTTTTATGCTTTAGTAACTTTGAGTCCACTGACAAACAAACAATCGACTTAAAATGGCGAGAAGTCTATTGTGTTCGTTTACCTTAAACTCATTTTATCAGTTACCCCCTGTATAAATTGCATTGTAACGCATTGACCTGATAAAGATATGCTATCTCAGGACAAGTGAGCTTTATCACGTCAACGTGACATTGCACTTTTATGAATGAACCGGACTACTGGAAAATGACAAAAAAAATGTTATTGTGACTGAGAAAAATGGCAAAATTACTTGAAAAAAAAAAATAGAATAGGTAACACATGGTCGCCTGATACTAAATATATCGACCAACAGAATGCTTGGACGCACTGAGGACCATCAATAACTGACCGTAAATTGCTAATTTAAGAGTGTACAAAGGGATAAACTGATAAATAGAATACAAGGTTCATGTCATTTGATATCAAGTTTATCAGGCTTGGCTTTGAGGACGCATGCCTCGAGATTCTACAAGCGTTCTCGAAGCCTTGCCTGATAAACTTGATATCAAAAGACACCAACCTGGTATTCTCGATTTATTACCAAATCTACTATATACGTGATATGATGTATTTTAGCTATAGGATGAGTTTGAACCAGAGCTACATATCACCGTCCAATAATGTTTTACTATAAAACGGTTCTTTTGGACGTCTTTGGTCTGTATTATATATGCATTATTCTAGCACAGCGCGCCTATATATATGGAACAGTATTAAGGTAAAAACTCAATTATGCAATGTGCAATTACAATATGAATTGTTGAAACCGCACTTTGCATTATGAACCTTTCCATATCTTACTGCTTTATTCGAATATGCAACATGCACATTCTAATTTGAGACCTTTGTATTTAAATATGGCATTTGGAGGTCCTATTTTGCATTATTCAGTTTCGATTCTGCTGTGGTTAGACGGGGTACCAGTCATTGAGGTGACGGTAACATTCGGTAATGTCCGTGGATTTGCCGTATTTTTTCCGATGACAAGCGTCCGTTTGAGAAGATCGCATTCGCTTTTCCAGGGGCCAAATTCAAGCCAGCAGCGATAAATTTTATCCAGCTATTCAATAATTCGGATATTTACAATAATGTGTACGTTTGCATCTTTAAAATAAATTTTACAGCGCGGTTCCTTATTTATGAGAAACAGGATTTTTATTTAAAAGTTAATACTTGTCTGACGAGGGGAAAATACTCTATCGTTGAACATTTACTAAAATTACGATGAGGGATTAGTCTGTGCCGAATCCGTGGATTTGAAATGAGCAATTATTGTTAAAATTGATTAATTCATACAATTTTCATAAATCTGATCCTTCTGAGGTGTTACTTATAAAGATATTATTTACTAATTGCAACCTCACTCAAAACTCAAATGTTTGGATATTATAAAAGTATGTATATGTCCGCACAGCGTATCGCCGAACGGTGGGGTAACCCCTATGTGCTTATGACGCCCGTTTAGCTTCAAAACCAGTTTGTCTCTGATCACCGGCAACGGGGATTCGTTCCCTGGGACTTCACCAGCTGACCATACCGGGAATTTGGAAAACAACAACTATTTCCCCAATTCCCATTGTAATTCTGATGTAAATACTTCATCCATTAACATGAACAGTACTTACTCATTCTCAGCCCCGACCCGCAACCATAGAAACGCACCTGTGGTCACAATGACAGCTGTCCTATTCATATGTCCGTCTGTCTGTCTTCATAAGTTAGACTGGGGCAGGATAGCTTTCATCCAACAGAATCACAACGCGAAAATATTAGCTGGTCGTCTGTCAGTTCGTCCGTCCGTCCGTCGGTCTGTCTTCAGCCAGCAAAACCTTGCTGAGCTAGTGTCGCGACTGTCTTAACCAGCCTACTACATATTTTTTCAAGTTCTACATGTAATGATTTGGCAAATGAAGTGGCTGAATCCAAACCATTTTGTACTTACATGTATTTCCATGTATTAGGTCTACACCAAAGTTTTTTTTCTTCTTGTTTTATTACAGTTAGACCGCGTACAGCGTACCCAGGTTTACCTGGCGGAACTTAACGACATTATTTATTTATTTATTTATTTATTTATTTACTTATTATTAAAGTTTACAGAATCTAGAAAAAAAAATGTTTTTGATGCATTAGATTTGTACATTTTACCGCCGAAAAATACAACAACAAAAATTGAAAGATGAAAAGTCGTGATGATATTTTTCTGACTGTTGCTTAATTTACCTGCTCTAATTTACCACGTGCTTCATGTGCAGATCTCTGTTTATGTATGGAACGCCAGCGTGGTAATAACTTACATTTATTTCTGTAATACGATGGGGCTTGATAGAAGGTTCCGGGTCGTTTCGCCCGTGGGTCGTTTCGCCGGGTCGTTTCGCCCTGAGTCGTTTCGCCCTAATTTTGGGGGTGGGTCGTTTCGCCCTTACCTGGTGAGTCGTTTCGCCCGTGAGTCGTTTCGCCCGTGGGTCGTTTCGCCGCAATTATATTTTAAGGGAGTGACAGACGGAATGGATGAGTAAATGGACATATGGATGAATAAATAAATAAATGGGTAAATGGATATGTGTGTTGGTAGATGGACGGACGTACGGATGAACGGGCAGCATTTTTAATATACGGAGATAGATAAGTTAATGAATGAATGGAGAGTATTGGTAGCTGGACACACGGAAATGAATGAATGAATGAATGAATGAAGTGATGCTTGTGTAGACGGACGGACCGTTTCTAACGAGCACCTGAGCAGAAATATGAAAAATATAAGAATTTTTGATCAGAACATTTTTTATTTTTTTTATTTGGTGATAGAATTTTACAGTATTTGAATAAGCATGTTTTCGTAATGCAAACTATTAAACAGACCAGTACGATAGTACAGCCGTGCGACATAGTGCAGGTTTTCACATCTCTAAAATAACTACTTTTATTTTTACCTTTTTATGAAAAGCTGTGGTATTTTTTCTTATCTATACTGCGAACATATGTTTAGGCGGTTCTAACGAGTACCCACAGCCTTTGTCTTGTAGCAGAAATAGCAAAAATAATGTATACCCCAATATACCCCAGTTTTTGCCATTTAAGGTGGGGTTTAGGGGGTGTCCTTTCCACGGACTTGTTAATGTGATGCTATAGTTTCATGTTATGCTTTGTTATATATTTATAATGTAAAATATGTGTTTTGTAACGCATAAAATTATGGGAAAAAATGATAAGAAAGTATAAAACGTTATGTTTCTATTCCTACCAAGGTTGAGCTACAGTAGAGTCTGTATAAAAATTAAACCAACATTTTACACATGACACTTAATGTGTAATATTAATTATTACTCTACATTTTTGTTAACTTTTATTCAGACACCACTGTTTAAAAATATTTTGTTCGTTGAAATTGATGTTTAACGTCCCCGTCAACACAATTAACGTAATAATGTAACCAGTTATATCATGTCATTATTTGTGCAGAAAGAACAACTGATAAGTAAATAAAATATCATATTAGCATGTCTATGCAATAACGTCCCCCTAAACCCAACTTTATACAGTGAAAAATGGGTTTTTCACATATACTTTATTTCTCTTATTTCTGATTCTATAACATAGATAATTAGACGGTTCTAATCCAAAATCTATGTTTTGAGCAGAAAGAAAAATATGTCACATTTTTTAAATATAAACAGTCATTTTCATAACCATAAATCCCACTTTATTGCAAAGACTTGTTAACCTTATGTGAGCTCGAATATCTTTCTCAAAATGGTGGTAGCGCAGTTGCTCAAACCTGAAGTAGAAGCCGTCAGAAGGTCGTCCAGCTGCACCAAACGAGGGCAAAACCATGTTTGCCGGAACTCCCAATAC
Organism: Lucinisca nassula; assembly: GCA_963580285.1. Classification (NCBI taxonomy): domain Eukaryota; kingdom Metazoa; phylum Mollusca; class Bivalvia; order Lucinida; family Lucinidae; genus Lucinisca; species Lucinisca nassula. The sequence goes on from OY757014.1 coordinate 150,276,178, forward strand.
CCCCATCAATCCCTTTACATACCAAAAACAAACATAACCTCAATCAATAGGGCTTGAAAAAATAAGGGCGAAACGACCCACCTAATCAGGGCGAAACGACCCACGGGCGAAACGACCCAGGGCGAAACGACTCAGGGCGAAACGACCCACGGGCGAAACGACTCATGGGCGAAACGACTCACGGGCGAAACGACCCGAGACCTTGATAGAACATCACGAAAGTATTTAAATCATGTATCTAAATAGAAGAATGGTTTAAATGCTCTCACCCTTTCACAAAATGCTTAATTACCATGTATTGCTATACTGTTGTTGGTAAACTCCTGTTAGAATGATGTTCACCTTGTTGCCTGTTATATATAATGCTTGTTAATCCTCGTATGTCATATTGTTGACTTGAGTGAATAAAGTTCTGTTCTGTTCTGTTCTGCTTAAAATATACATTTTGGGTACACGTTAGAAGCGCCTCTTCGATGCGGTTTTAACGAGTACCCACAATCTATATTTTGGAGTAGAAATGAGAAAAATAATGTTTACTCCTGTCAAACCCAGTTTTACCCTATAAAAGTGGGGATCAAGTGTGTGTGTGTTTGGGGGGGGGGGGGGGGGGGGGTAGAATTATAAAGATGTTATTTTATGGTGGGATGCGCTTGGTATGTGAGTGCGTTTTTAGTTTCACGTCTCGACAACAGCTAAGGTCATACGGAGATGGGACCTGGGTTTAAAGACTCATCCGAAATTCTGGAGAAGCCGGGGTCGATCCTGCGATCCCTGGTTAATGAGGCGAGTAGCATAACCACTACACCACAGAGGCTTCCAGCGCTTGATATGTTACATTGTAGCAGGTGCGGGTTTTCCACCTGCACTCCGGTATGAAAGAATTTGCTGCGCGTTGTGTTTTTCTCAAACAAGAGGGCCATGATGGCCCTGGATCGCTCACCTGACCCATATGATAGAGTTACAAGTGGGCCTCTGGGAGGGCCATTACTGACCCCAGGGCTACAATGTGCATAATGTTGAGGGAGGTCTAAAAAGGTGAAGCTTCATACCAAATATCAACAAAGCCTATAATTTGAACAATCTTGGCAAAGGTCCACTAGATGAAGCTACACACCAAATATCAAAGACCTGGGCCTTGGGGTTTCAGAGACCATGTTTTAAAGATATTCCCTACATAACCTATGTAAAACCAAATGGCCCCGGGGCGGGGACATTTTTGGCCTCAGAGCTATAATTTACACAATCTTGATAGAGGTCCACTAGATGAAGCTTCACACAAATATCAAAGACCTAGGTCTTGCTGTTTCAGAGAAGAAGATTTCCAAAGATTATCTCTATATATAAGTCTATGTAAAACCAAAGGGCCCCAGGGCAGGGGCTATAATTTGAAAATCTTGGTAGAGGTCCACTAGATGAAGCTCCATACCAAATATCAAAGACCTAGGCCTTGTGAATTCAGAGACAAAATTTTTTCAAGATTTTCCCCATATAAGTCTATGTAAAACCAAATGGCCCTGGAGCGGGAGCATTTTTGGCCCGTGGGCTATAATTTGAACAATCTTGATAGGGGTCCACTAGGTGAAGCGTCATACCAAATATCAAAGACCTGGGACATGTTGTTTCAGAGAAGAAGATTTTTTAAGATTTCCCTATATAAGCCTATGTAAAACCAAAGGGTCTCGGGCGTGTGCATTTTTGGCCCCAGAACTATAATTTGAACAATCTTGGTAGGGGTCCACTAGGTATAGCTTCATACCAAATATCAAAGACCTGGGCCTTGCGGTTTCAGAGAAGAAGATTTTTAAAGATTTTCCCTATATATGCCCATGTAAAACCAAAAGGCCCCGGGGCGGGGGCATTTTTGGCCCCAGCAATATAATTTGAACAATCTTGGTGGGTCCACTAGATGAAACTTCATACCAAATATCAAAAACATGGCCCTTACGGTTTCAGAGAAGAAATTTTTTAAAGATTTTCCCTATATAAGCCTATGAAAAATCAAAGGGCCCCGGGGCGGGGGCATTTTTGGCCCCAGCACTATAATTTGAACAATCTTCGTAGGGGTCCACAAGATGAAGCCTCATACCAAATATCAAAGACCTGGGCCTTGCGGTTTCAGAGAAGAAGATTTTTCAAGATTTTCCATATATAAGCCCATGTAAAACCAAAGGGCCCCCGAGCAGGGTCACTTTTGGCCCCAGGGCTATAATATGAACAATCTTGGTAGGGGTCCACTAGGTGAAGCTTCATACCAAATATCAAAGACCTAGGCCTTGCGGTTTCAGAGAAGAAGATTTTTAAAGATTTTTCCTATTTAAGCCCATGTAAAACCAAAGGGCCCCGGGGCGGGGGCATTTTTGGCCCCAGCACTATAATTCGAACAATCTTGGTAAGGATCCCCTAGATGAAGCTTCATACCAAATATCAAAGACCTGGGCCTTACGGTTTCAGAGAAGAAGATTTTTAAAGCTCTTCCCTATACAAGCCCATGTAAAACCAAAGGGCCCTGGAGCGGGGGCATTTTTGGCCCCAGCACTATAATTTGAACAATCTTGGTAGGGATCCACTAGATGAAGCTTCATACCAAATATCAAAGAACTGGGCTTTGCGGTTTCAGAGAAGAAGATTTTTACAGATTTTCCCTATATAAGCCCATGTAAAACCAAAGGGCCCCAGAGCGGGGTCATTTTTGGCCCCAGCACTATAATTTGGACAATCTTGGTAGGGGTCCACTAGATGAAGCTTCATACCAAATATCAAAGACCTGGGCCTTACGGTTTCAGAGAAGAAGATTTTTAAAGATTTCCCTATATAAGCCCATGTAAAACCAAAGGGCCCCGGAGCGGGGGCATTTTTGGTCCCAGCACTATAATTTGAACAATCTTGGTAGGGGTCCACTAGATGAAGCTTCATACCAAATATCAAAGACCTGGGCCTTGTGGTTTCAGAGAAGAAGATTTTTTAAGTTTTTGGTGAAAAAAAATCTATTTTTGGCTCCTATGACCTAGATGTGCAACGGACCGGAACCATTTGAACAACTTTGAAAGGGGACCACCTAAGGATCATTCCTGTGAAGTTTGGTCAAAATCCGATCAGTGGTTTAGGAGGAGATGCCGTTTGAAGAAATTGTTTACGGACGCACGGACGCACGCACGGACGCACGGACTGACGACGGACGACGGACGAAAAGTGATCCCAAAAGCTCACCTCGTCACTACGTGACGGTGAGCTAAAAAGTGGAAACCTTTGCGTTTTGTCACTTGAAGCCAAAAATCTAGTATAAAAAGTCAGATAGTTTTCTATTTTCTTATAAATTAATGAATGCATTTAACACAAACAGTTACGAACATCTATATAAACATGTGACAAAACAAACTGGGAATCAGACCCCCGGCCATCGGGGCTTGAAGAAATAGATGGGCTGCATGAACTGAAACCGACCCGCACACCAGTACTGGTAAACCGCTTAGAGGATCTAAGTCTACCGAGCCAAAGCGGTGCTTACAAACCCTATTGGTTTCATTGGGCGACAGGGCTTGGAGATGTCATTTCATCTCAGTGTCGGGTAAAAGTCCCACAAAAGTGGAAGCAACGTCTCCAAAATGATCTATACTGTGTTGAAGGTGACGTTAAACATCAAATCAAACAACAGAACCAAAATGCCTAGTTTTAGAATTCCGTTGGATATGCCCTAAATCAGAAATAAATGTTAGAGGGAACGTAAGTCGTTTCTCATCTGAAAGCATTTTCACAAAAGAGAGTTGTAACTATGTTTGCTTCAGGTGATCATAAAGGAGCAGTCTCACCAAGGTCTACACGACATTTGACAGGAGCCTTTCTGTGCCATACAAAATTATTATAAGTATTTACAACAAATTTATATTTTAGAGGTGCAATGGCCTGAACACATTTGCGATATATTTAGATAAAACTTGGACACAAAACAAACACAGCAAAGCTGATTCCTGGTCTGACATATAAAATAAAAATTATGTGTAAATGATTTTATCGGGAAGGGTTTAATGTCCCCAAATCGTCCGTTTTATGCCAAAAATATAGTTCTCTCGTTTCTTTCACTCCTCCGTGTCACCAATACGCTTGCAGATTCTTTTCGGTATCTTCCGAATACAGGCGGACGTTTACGGAAAAACGATCACAGCGCCACTTAACGAGAATAATGAGAACTAGAAGAAGCAGAAGCGGAATATTTTGCACAATTGTAACTGAATATAGCATAACAGAATATCAAAATTGCATATTGCAATCTCAATGTTGCATAATTGAGTTTTTACCTAAATACTGTTCCATATATATAGGCAATGGAAAATTACTGTGTTTTATTCTACAACATTGAGCTTCCGGTTCCGGTGGAGAGCATGTGGCGATAAAAATTTGTGATGAAGAAATTTTAAGAAGTTTCAAGTTCCAGAGGAAGAGGAAGGCTGTATTGGGTGTAGAGTTTTAGGGTGTATAAGTCCCCTTAGCCCCTTAAAATGTCTGGAAGATCGACAGGTGGTGCAACGATGTCTAATGATCATTCCTATGGGCGACCTCGTGGGTCAGAAGTCGCGAATTCAGATGACACTAGTGCTCAAGATATTAATACTTGCCCTGTTTGTAACAAGGATGTTAAGGATGGGGAAAGAGCTTTGTGCTGTGAGAGATGTAAAGTATGGAAGCACATCACATGTGCTAAAGTCAGTGCAAATGATTATAAGGTTATCAAAAAGCAAGCTTCCTTGATGTGGTTTTGTCCAGATGATTGTTTGAAGAAAGCAGAGTCTTATTTTAGTGGCTCAGAGAGTTCAGGCTTATTGGCCCTGAACAATAAGATAGATATGTTGATTAAGAATTTCACTGATCTCAAGTTGGCTGAAACTCATAGGGAAGAGATTCTAGATAAGAAAATAGAAAATAAGGTTAAGGAGATCTTGCAGGATCAGAAAGAGTTAGAGAATAGGAAATGTAACCTTATTGCGTTCAGGGTGAAGGAACTTGATAGTGCGTCCAGAGAAGAAAGTTTTAACAATGATACATTAATGATAAATGATATCATGAATGAGCTGAAGATAGAATCTCCCATAACAAACATTGTGAGACATGGGAAGGAGCAAAGAGGTAAAATAAGGCCACTCCAGTTCACAGTTAAAGATGTTCAAACCAAAAATGAAGTTCTGAAAGGAGCTAAGGCTTTGAAGAATAGTGCTGATACCAGATTGAGGGAAGTTTTCATTGTTCCAGATAGGACTCCCAAGCAGAGGGAAGAGTTGAAATCATTGCTAATGGAGGTAAAGGAGAGAAGAAGTAAAGGTGAGAATGTTGCTCTCATAAACGGTATGATCAGGTCATTTCCAGGTAATCCTTACACAAGAATAGAGTCACAAAGGCCTCAGGAATCAAGGTTATTTCCAGGGAGATCAGCTACCCATGAAGATTCAGGGGGGCAGCGGCCAAATGTGGATGGGCGGGGGTCTCAAGGACCCAGGCCCGTCTTGCAGTAGTTCTGAAAATAAAACTAGCAAAGATACTGTAAATAATGTAAATGCGTTCTCAACATGTGTTACTTTTAATTCGTTTCCTTGCATTTATTCAAATGTTCAAAGTATTGGAAATAAGTTTGGTGAATTTTCGAGTTTTGTTGAAACGTTTAAACCGTATGTTATTGGTTTGACAGAAACTTGGCTATCCTCAGATATGGTCAGTGCTGAATTTAATCTGAGTGGCTATGAGCTTTTTCGCTGTGATAGAAGTGATGGTAAAGGAGGAGGAACTATGTTATATTTGCTTGATAAGATGCAATCTGAATGTTGTAAAGAAATAGATGATATTGGATTCCAAGAATCAGTCTGGAGAATAATTAAGCTAAATGATACTAATCAGATACTTGTAGGAGTAGTTTACCGTAGTACAAGTAGTTCTGTTGAGAATAATGATAAACTTTTGGACATATTTCGAACAGTTGGATCTATAAAAGGTATAACACATATGTTGATCATGGGTGACTTTAATATGCCAGAGATTAAGTGGAACAGTATGTATACTCAAGCAGGTGAAGGCTCATTACCTTGCAGATTTTTTGATTTAACACAGGACATTTTTCTGTATCAACATATTGCTGAAAATACAAGATTCAGGATAGATCAGGAACCGTCAATGTTAGATTTGGTATTTACCAATGAAGAGACTATGATTAATAATATAGAATATGAACAGCCACTTGGCAAGAGTGATCATGTTATGATATCATTCACATTTCATTGTGGAGACTGCTTTTCAGAATTTGAGACAGCTAATTCTCCTAAACCACTATGGCATAAAGCGGACTTTATTTCTATAAATGCTGGATTTGATACGATAGATTGGGATTCTGAATTTGATGGTCTTGACGTTGAAAGTTCTTGGGATTATTTTAAGAATAAATTTGATGATTGTGTGTCGCAGTTTGTTCCTGTCAGAACAAGTTCTGAGTGCAATAAACCAACAAAGCAACCATGGTTTCGTAAAAGAGAGAAAGAGGCTGTGCGTAAAAAGGCTGCTTTATTCAGGAAGTATCGTAGATCAGGCACTTATGTTGATAAACTTGAATATATTAAGCAGAGAAATTTGACAGATGATATTATCAAAAAGGCCAAACAAGATTATGAATCTGAGATAATGAGATGTGTAAAGACACAACCAAAAAAATTTTATAGTTACGTTAGAAGTAAACAGAAATGCAAAGATTCAGTGAGAAATTTGGAGAAAAAAGATGGAAGTATTGCCAAGGATGACACTGAGAATTGTTGTATATTGAGTGACTTCTTTAGCTCAGTCTTTACAAAGGAAGATGATATTTCTAAATTACCTCAGTTTGCAAAGCGAACTGATTTTGAGGTAAATAGTATTATTGTAACAGAAGGGAAAGTTTTGAAAAAACTTGAAAGTCTGAAGGTGGATAAGTCCCAAGGTCCGGATGGAATTAATCCGAGAATTCTTAAAGAATGTAGGAAAAGTATGGTTAAGCCTTTAACTTTGATTTTCCAGAAATCTGTGGAATGTGGAATATTGCCAACAGCATTTAAACATGCAAATGTTACTCCCATTTTCAAGAATGGTTCACGGAGTTCACCATGTAATTATAGGCCTGTAAGTCTTACAAGTGTGCCTTGTAAGATTCTAGAGTCCATAATAAGGGATGAGATGTTAATTCATTTGGAAAAGAACAATCTTTTGTCAGAGCATCAACATGGCTTTACAAGTCACAAGTCTTGTCTCACAAATTTGTTAGAAACGTTGGAGGAGGTAACTTCCGCATTGGATAATGGTGAAGGAATAGACATGGTTTTCCTAGACTACAAAAAGGCCTTTGACAGTGTCCCTCATAAGCGTTTAGTATATAAGCTATCTAAGTATGGTTTTGGTGAAAAGTTTACCAATTGGATATCAGACTTTTTAAGTAGCAGAACCCAAACTGTTCATATCAGAGGTCATTTTTCTCATCCAGCGAAAGTAATAAGTGGAGTCCCTCAAGGGTCAGTCATTGGACCCCTTTTGTTCATTTTATATGTAAATGAAATACCGGAACTAGTCCAAGGTACTGCTAAGCTCTTTGCAGATGATGCAAAGATTTTTGATAAAGATTACAATAAAGACTCTCTTCAGAAAGATTTAGATATACTTTATAAATGGTCCAGTCAATGGCTATTAAGATTTAATGAATCAAAATGTAAGATAATGCATATTGGCAGAGATAATCCAAGAAAAGATTACACAATAGGAAGGACTATATTACAACAGATATCAGAAGAACGAGACCTAGGAATATATATAACAGAAGACTTGAAGCCTAGTTTACAATGTGTTAAGGCAGCCAAGAAAGCATCTTCTGCTCTTGGTATTATTAAGAGATCTTTTACTAACTTTGACGCTTCTAGTTTTGCCTTAGTATATAAGACATACGTTCGGTGTCATATGGAATACTGTGTACAGGCATGGAATCCGTATTACAAGAAAGATATAGAAGTTTTAGAGAAAATTCAGAAACGAGCAACCAAGTTGGTACCAGAATTGAGGAACCTATCATATTGTGAAAGATTAAATAGATTAAAGTTAACTTCTTTAACAGATAGACGCAAACGGGGTGATTTGATAGAGGCTTATAAGATAATAACTGGAAAGGAGTATATAAAAAGAGATAAATTTTTCAAGTTTTCATCAGATCAGTGCAGTAAAACAAGAGGCAATTCTATGAAATTATATAAACCTAGACTAAACAAGAGTATTCTACAAAGAGTTAATTTCTTCAGTAACCGTGTAGTGAATTCTTGGAATGCGCTTCCAGAATACGTGATTTCAGCTGGCTCAGTCAATACCTTCAAGAATCGACTGGATCGATACCTCCAATCCAGATATGGGGCACAAGGGGCATCGCCCATTAATTAACTCCCCCATTAGCCTAAAGTAAAGTAAAGTAAAGTAACATCACGGCAAGGCAGAGCTTGACGAGTGACGTCATTAACAACTGTCAATTTATGACGTCACTAGTCGAGTTCCTTGACGTTAGACGGTGTAACGCCACATTCTAGCATCGAAAACGTTAGAAAAGGATATAAATGCATGTGTTTTAGTCGATAATTTTTAACAATGGCGTAAAGTTGTGAGATTTTGAAGGAAACAACAGCATTATTACCGATTTTCAGCCTGTTAGAATCGAAATAGATCAGGTCTAGTTTGTGATTTGTTGAGTAATAAATCACAGTTTGTCGGTCAGTTGTAAGTAGACAAATCACGTTCGCTACGCGCCCGTGATTTGATCTACTTTACAACTGACCTCCAAACTGTGATTTGTTACTCAACAAATCACAGTTAGAGCTGATTTATTTCTTAATTAGAATCCATCTTTGAACCTTGGTATATCCGAAACAGCGTTATATAGAACCAAGTGAAAACACGATTAATATACTCTTTATGTGTGTTATGTCAAAATTAAAGTCATAATATATGATAACTGAAAAGTTTGCTTGTTTGTTTGTTTGTTTCTTTCTTATTTTGTTTTGCTCTAGATTTGAAAATATCTTTACTTACTTACTTACTTACTTACTTACTTACTTACTTACTTACTTACTTATTGGTCTTTTATACAGTGCAAGAAAACAGTTATCATGGCCACTTGGAGTACAGTAAAAATATCCTCTATTAAGACCACCTAAAATTAAGACTAATTCTGCTTTAAAAAAGCTTATTTAGAAGGGTGCAGTTATTCTTTCATCGAATTTCCTGCACACAATGTCCTCTGGTCAGGGACCACCTTTGGAACTGTTCAAAAGTGGTCTTACAGACCACTTTTGAACAGTCCCAAAGATGGTCTTAATATAGGAATTTTACTGTGTAGTCAAAACTATTGCCCCTCGGTCCTGTGGAGGGCCTGATGCACTGGTGCGCCTTCGACCTCGGGCAATAGTACATCAGTGGTCAACAGCACCTCGGGGCAACAGTTTTGACCATACTCCAAATTGCCGTGAATTAACTGTTTACTGTAATTTACGATATGCTATCGATCTTATTAGAGAGATTTTCAAACCAGAACATGATCATAAAAGCACTCGCTTTTCTGTGCTAAGAACCCATATCGCATATGAGCCCCGCCAAGCGAATTTGTGTCTTCGAGCATTCCGTCATGACAAATTTTAACTGCGCATGCCCAGCGATTCAGAGGGGCCAGGGATATTGCTTTCTGTCTGAAGGTGCCTCTTGATTAAATGCTGGTATGAGCGAACAGCGAAGATTCTGGCGAGACTGCGCGGATGCGCAGGCTCGCCTGAACCTTAGCTGCTCGCATAGGCGATAAGTACCAAAATCGCTTGACGGGGCCCATATAATCTGACATTTAGTAGCTATGACATTCTTATGCGCTTCTGGACCAAAGTCGACAAGACTTAATTTTCTCCGACGGTAATAAAGTAGCTCTGCATCGGAATGTATTACCTCTGTTATTTAGTTTGTACTTTCTGACAGCTATTCTGGGCTGTGAAATTACACATCATTTTGGGTTGAAATGGTCGTTATAGCAAAAGTAATTGACACGTCTGGTAGATTAACTTCTTGTATGTATATCTTCGAACAAAGTCGGATCGAATTTAATTTTGTCAGTCTTGCAATAAAGTACGACCTTGATGTTAATGTCTAATAAAAGTATACGCTAAAACACATGTGTCCTAAAATGACAGCGTTCTGCACTCCAAAACTAGCGTTTTCACATGAAAACATGAAACATTAAATCGATTTTACGCGGCTTAATTCCGTCGCGATTTAGACAAGTAATTTGTTCAGTCCAAATGAAAATGGAAGTGAAAGCAATGATCAAGAATCGATACAATTAACCCATAGCTTAACGCAAAGACACCAAAGGGAAATAAATTTAAACATGAAATAACTAGACCTTAAAGGAAACATCAATAGCGGAAAGCAAAAAGGACAGTTACTGTCCCACAAAATGGCCAATTGGCTATCCAAAATTAAACATACATGTACAAGCGATACACACACTCAAAGACAAACTATAACAAAAAATGAACCGCGACAGAAGAAGGCTTCCTAACTGAACAGTGCAACATCTCCGAGAACACAAAAATCAAACAACCACAGAGATGAAACAACTATGAGGACTCCATAGCAACAAACCACTGAAATGCTAAAGCAAATGAAAGCCATCAGTTAGAAGATGAAACAACGATGAGGACTCCATAGCAACAAACCACTGAAATGCTGAAGCAAATGAAAACCATCAGTTAGAAGATGAAACAACGATGAGGACTCCATAGCAAGAAACCACTGAAATGCTAAAGCAAATGAAAATAACCAGTTTGAAGATGAAACAACGATGAGGACTCCATAGCAACAAACCATTGAAATGCTAAAGCAAATAAAAACCATCAGTTAGACTCCAATAGGCCCAAAGAGCATCAGGTACCAACCAACACTACATAAATAAGCCTTTACACTGGAACCGTCATAGAATCTGAGGTCTGACCCACTGGCATGCAATTAAAGAAGAAAGCACAGTTATCGACCATGACTGGTTTAACTACATGCATGCAGTCTGTGGTATAATATTTATGTTGTACGCAATCTTTTTTATCATATGACGTCGCGTCTGAGAGTTTAATAACGCCATATAATATTTTCGATAATCCACTAGTGGATTAATTATGCAAATTAGCTAGATACGTCCCGTAACGTTACATTAACGACGTCCTTAACGACGTCGCGTTTACTAACGGCGGAATATTGACATTTTTTGTAAACAATCGTAAATAAAATGCGTTTTAATTGTCATATGATAAATAGAATCTTGCATTCGTGCTCATGTATTATTGAACACTCATGTAAGATTCTCTATATATCGAAGAATGATTTTACGAAACTGGGTAGTGACAACTGAAATCATTGCAAGTATATATTTTTCTGAATCTATAAACTAAGTCACTATAAAATTCGGGCTCCGATAGACCTTGTCGCAGAAAAGATTTAAGTCCAACATTGAATTTTAAAATTAAATGGGAATGACGTCAATGAAATTTAGAAAAGGTTTTTCGTAGTTTATGATACCGATAACCCTGATTTAGAAGTTTAGCCGTTAACAATTTCTTATTCTGAGTAAAATGGCCACTTCAGCTAAAGATAGAAAATGTCAACAATTTGCTTTATAAGCCAACTCCTTCTTTCAGTCAGTCTTTATAGAGATGTTGCTTAGGTGACACACTACCAAATAGCAAAACTCCTCCCGCTCTGATAAACAAGATGGCTGTCACAGCTAAAATATAAAAAAAAAATCTTTATACAGCAATTCCTCCTATAGAATTGGGCCAATTCAATTCAAACTTCATAGGAATTTTGCTTAGGTTTGGCTTCGATGAATAAAATGGCTGTCAGAGCTAAAAATAGAAAATCATCAACAATTTGCTTTAAATGTCAACTCAGCCGAAACCCTTTGGCCAATTTCAACCAAGATTCATAGGAATGTTGCTAAGGTGACCCTCTACCAAAATAGCTAAACTCCTTTGACTCAGATGAACAAAATGGCTGCCAGAGCTTAAAATAGAAAAAAGGTCAACAACTTGAGTTAAATGCAAACTCCTCCTAAATCCTTGGGTCAATTTGATTCACAGGAATGTTGTTTCTATGCCCCTCTACCGAATTAGCTTAACATCACGTGAACAAGTCCGTGAAATGAACACCCCCTTAAACCTCACTTTATAAAGAGAAAACTGGGGGGTTCGGGGGTATACATTTCTTTCTTCTCCAAGACATAGGTTGTAGGTACTCGTTAGAACCGCCTCAATGAGGCGGTTCTAAGGAGTACCCACAACCTATGTTTGCAGTATAAATAAGAAAAATATTACGAATTTTCATCAGAAAAGTAGCCATTTTGGAGATATGAAAAATGCACTTTATAGCACGGGTGTGTTTTTTTAATGATTATTTAACTCTGATTAACAGGATGGCCGACAGAACTTTCAGAAGCTTTGTGACATATTTGAACTCAGGTGAGCGATTCAGAGACATCTTGGTCCCCTTGTTTTCATATTTTGATCAAAACATCGATTGTGACTACTCATAAGAACCGCCTCATTGAGGTATTTCGAATACACACGCTAAACATCACCTTAACAAGTCCGTGTAATGAACACCCCTCTACACCCCATTTTATATAGAGAAAACTGGGGTTTACAAGGGTATACATTACTTTGCTTATTTCTGTTCCTAGACATAGGTTGTGGGTACTCATTTGAATCCCGTCAATTAGGCGGTTCTAACAAAACCAACAACATACGTTCGGAGTAAAAACATATTATCATCTGAAAATAAACGTTTTGATTGCACTATGTCACACTGTTGTATCATCGCAATGTCCATTTTTTTAGCATTAAGGGGAATAAGAACAACTTCAGGGGAGGCAACTGTTGCAAAAGTATATTTTGACTGCCATGTCAAAAGGGGACAACTCTTAACCCTTATCTTGCTGTTCACGACAACCTCTATCTTTACAAACAGTGTAGATCCAGATCAGATGGCTTCTGAAGAAGCCATCTGATCAGGATCTACACTGTTTGACATTCAGTTTATGAATTTGTAAGAATAAATTACATCAAGTAATCTGATTGGTTGATAGACAGAAATGGGTGTGACTTACATGAATATTCAGCAAGAGAAGGGAAGTTCGCATGGTGTATACAGTGATTACATCAAGTAATCTGATTGGTTTAAAGTCAGAGACGGGTGTGGCTTAAATGAATATTCAGCAAGAGAAGGGTTAAAGGAAAGAATTTTCTCCTGAGGAGCAAAATTCTTTCCATTAAGAGTAGACCCCTTTTTTCCGTTGAATAGAGTTTATAGAAAAGCGAACAGAAAGTCCCGAAAGCTGTCTTCCTTTTGAAAAATGGCGGAAAAATCTGTCAGGTGTTCCCAATTCGCCTTAGATATAGAAACGGTTCGTACTTTGATGACTCGAATACCGATAATCCGTTGATCATGATTGATTCGAACTCAGTAATGAGTCCCTAGGGAATTTTGCAGATAGCCCTGGATATCCATATATTTCGGACAAAAAGGGAGGTTTTTTTTTTTAAATTATTTTATCTTGAAAGGTTTTGTTATGTGCACTCATCAGAATCGCCTCGATGAGGCGATTCTAATGAGTACACACAACATATCTTAAGACAGAATTGCCCCCAATTCCTAGATGCCTCCGTGGTGTAGTGGTTACGGTACTCGCCTTGTAAACCAGAGATCGCAGGATCGATCCCGGGCTTCTTCAGACTTTCGGATGAGTCTTTAAACCGCGGTCCCGTCTCCGTATAACCTTAGTTGTTGGTGAGACGTAAAACTCAAACACTCACTCACTCGTCCCTAATTCCTACTGATCTGGTGTTATGATTAAACCTCGGTGACTCGAAATGCCCCTATCTCATGGTCCAAAAGGTGTTCGAGCCATTGAAGTTTGATTGTCATCGGATAAACATGTACAGTAGAACTTCGATGGCTCGAACACCGATGGCTCGTTTGCCATGGCTGGGTTGAACTCATACTTGAACCCCTAGGGAAATCTTCAAGATAAGAAATGGTGGGGGATGATTAAGGAGATTTTAGTCTTTTATCTTGCAAATGTGTGCTGTGTGTACTCATTAGAATCGCCTCGATGAGGCGATTCTAATGAGTACACACAGCATACATATTCATTATAGAACACCGAAAATCGCCCCCGCCCATAGGGGCTTGAAGAAATATATGGGCTGCATGATGCTTCCACGCAGAGCTGAATCCGGCCCGCACACTAGTACTGGTAAACCGCTTGGAGGATCTAAGCCTGTCCAGGAACCGCGAGGCGTCCATGCTAATAAACCCTATTGGTTTCATTGGGCGACAGGGCTTGAGATGTCATTTCATCTCAATGCCGGGTAAAAGTCCCACAAAATGGAAGCAACGTCTCCAAAATGACCTTTACAGTGTTGACGGGGACGTTAAACCTCAAATCAAACAAACAAAGAACACCGAAAAGATGTCTAAAAGTATCTCGTCATGCCTCCTGACAGTAACCTCAGTGTCTCGAACTACCCCTGTCTCGAACAGATTGTCGAGGTCCCAAAGGTGTTCGAGCCATTGAAGTTCGACTGTACATGTGCATTTCATTTCTGACACTTTAACACCTCGGTTAAGAATCCGTGATTTTGTTTGATTGATTTGATTTGAGGTTTAACGTTCCCGTCAGCACTGTATGGGTCATTTTGGGGACGTTGCTTCTAATATTGTGGGACTTTTACCCGACATTGAGATAAAATGACATCTTAAGCCTTGTCGCCCAAAATGAAACCAATAGGGTTTATAAGCATGAACGGTAGGACTCGCACCGCTTTCCCTGGACAGGCCTAGATCCTCTAAGCGGTTTACCAGTACTCGTGCGCGGACGGTACAGCTCTGCGCGGAAGCATCATGCAGCCCATCTATCTTTTCAATTCCCGATGCCCGGGGACCTAAAGAATCAGTGTTAAGTTCGCATGGTGTATACAGTGAAACAACGATAACTCAAACACGGATAGTTCGTTAACAACGGCCATTTCGAACTACAGTCGAACTTCGATGGCTCGAACACCGATGGCTCGTTTACCATGGCTAAGTCAAACCCGTTCTTGAGTCCCTAGGGAATTCCTCTGCATAATAATTGTGGGGTAATGAAGGAGATTTTCGACTTTTATCTTGCAAATATATGCTGTGTGTACTCGTTAGAATCGCCTCAATGAGGCGATTCTAATGAGTACACACAGCATACATTTATGTTACAGAACACCGAAAGAAAGTCCAAAAATACCCCCGTTATGTTTTCTGGAAATATGCAACAGTGGCTCGAACTACCGCTGTCTCGAACAAATTTCCATGGTCCCAAAGGGGTTCGAGCCATTGAAGTTCGACTGTAGTTTTGTAGTCCTTGATAATAAATATTTCCCCCAACGGATCTTACATGAGTGTTCATGCATTATTGAATTTATTAAACGAGTTGAGGAAAAGGAAACAATGCGAGGCTTTATCGAGCATTTTATCCCTTTTCCTCAACGAGTTTAATAAATTCAATAATACATGGGCACGAATGCAAGATTCTTTTTATCATATGACATTTATAACGCATTTTATGCACGGTTGTTTCACAAAAATGCCAATATTCTGCCATTAGTAAACGCAACGTCGTTAATGACTGCGTACATGTAACGTTACGGGGCACATCTAACTAATTTGCATATTTAATCCGCTAGTGGATTATCGAATTTATTACTTGGCGTTATTGCATTCTCAGGCGCGACGTCATATGATAAAACCATAATATATGTATTTTTAGCTCACCTGAGCCAAAGGCTCATGGGGAGCTATTGTGATCGGTCGCCGTCCGCCGCCGTCGTCGTCGTCCGTAGGTTTGTCCGTCCGTCCACAATTCCTTTAAACAACATCTTCTCCTAAACCACTGGACAGATTTTGACCAAACATGGCAGAAATGATCTTTGGGTGGTCCTCTCTCAAAGTTGTTCAAAGAGTTCCATTCCATGCAGAACTCTGGTTGCCATGGCAACGACAAGGGGGAAATAAGAAAAGCCTTTAAAAATCTTCATTTCTGAAACTAGAAGGCCCAGGTCTTTGATATTTGGTATGAAGCTTCATCTAGTGGACCTCTACCAAGATTGTTCAAATTATAGCCCTGGGGCCAAAAATGCCCCCGCCCCGAGGCCCACTGGTTTTACATAGGCTTATATAGGGAAAAAGCTTTAAAATCTTCTTGTCTGAAACCAGAAGGCCCAGGTCTTTGATATTTGGTATGAAGCTTCATCTAGTGGACGTCTACCAAGATTGTTCAAATTGTAGCCCTGTGGTCAAAACTGCCCACGCCCCGAGGCCCACCAGTTTTACATAGACGTATATAGGGAAAAAGCTTTAAAAATCTTCTTGTCTGAAACCAGAAGGCCCAGGTCTTTGATATTTGGTATGAAGCTTCATCTAGTGGACCTATACCAAGTTTGTTCAAATTATAGCCCTGGGGCAAAAAATGTCTCCGCGCCGGGGCCCACCGGTTTTACATAGGCTTATATAGGGAAAAAGCCTTAAAAACCTTCTTCTCTGAAACCAGAAGGCCGAGGTCTTTCATATTTGATATGATGCTTCATCTAATGGACTTCTACCTAGAGTGTTCAAATTATAGCCAGGGGGTTGGGGGCAAAAAAGGTCCGCACCGGGCCCAGCGGTTTCACATAGGCTTATACAGGGAAAAAGCTTTAAAAATCTTCTTGTCTGAAACCAGAAGGCCCAGGTCTTTGATCTTTGGTATGAAGCTTCATCTAGTGGACCTCTACCTAGATTATTCAAATTATAGTCCTGAGGCCGAAAATGCCCCCGCGCCGGGGCACACTAGTTTTACATAAGCTTATATATGGATAACCTTTAAAAATCTTCTTGTCTGAAACAGGAAGACCCAGGTTTTTGATGTTTGGTATGAAGTTTCATCTTGTGGACCTCTACTAAGATTGTTCAAATTATAGCCCTCGGGTCAAAAATGCCCCTGCGCCGGGGTCCACTGGTTTTACATAGGCTTATATAAGGAAAAAGCTTTAAAAATCTTCTTGTCTGAAACCAGAAGGCCCAGGTCTTTGATATTTGGTATGAAGTTTCATCTAGTGGACCTCTACCAAGATTGTTCAAATTATAGCCCTCGGGGCCAAAAATGGCCCAGCCCAAGGCCTACCGGTTTTACATAGGCTTATATAGGGAAAAAGCTTTAAAAAATCTTCTTGTCTGAAACCAGAATGTCCAGGTCTTTGATATTTGGTATGAAGCTTCAACTAGTGGACCTCTACCAAGACTGTTCAAATTATAGCCCTGGAGCCAAAACTGCCCCCGCTCCAGGGCCCACTGGTTTTACATAGGCTTATATAGGGAAAACCTTTAAAAATCTGAATCCAGAATGCTCAGGTCTTTGATGTTTGGTAGACCTGGGGCCAAAAATGGTGCTGCCCCGGGTTTTACATAGGCTAATATAGGGAATACATTTTAAAATATTCTTGTCTGAAACCCAATTTAAAGGCTTAGATCTTTGATATTTGGTATGAAGCTTCATCCAGGGACCTCTTCCAAGATTGTTCAAATTATAGATTAACAGCACAGCCAAGGGGTCCACATGTTTGACATAGGCTTATGTGGAGTGCTGTGGTGCAGTGGTAAAGCATCGGATTTGAGATCGAGAGGTAGCTGGTTCGATCCTCACAAGCGCCAAAGATTGTTTCCTTGAGCAAGAGACTTTATCCACATTGCTAAGTACTGGTTCCTACCCAGGAAAAGAGGGCTAAATGGAAGATTTGTGCTAAATGTGTTAACCTCTATAAATGAGGTTGATTATTATTACTATTATTATTATTATTATTATTATTATTATTATTATTATTATTATTATTATTATTGTAGGAAAAACCTTTAAGAATCTTTTTCTTTGAAACCAGAGGCCCAGGCCTTTTATATTTGATATTAAGCTTTATTTAGTTTACCTCTAACAAGGTTGTTCAAATTATAGACCTGGGGCCAAAAATTGCCCCACCCCGGGACCCACGTATGAATCTCGTAGCTCAGGTGAGCGATATAGGATCATGGTCCTCTTGTTTCTGATTCAATCTTGAAAAACACAACATACCATTATTTTATATAGAAGGTGGCTTAGAAATCAAAAAGTGACCCCCGTTATGCCTCATTATTTAACTTTAGTGATTCGAACTACCCCTATTTCGAACATATTACCATGGCCCCAAAGTTTTCGAGTTATTATCGTTCAAATGTATTTACAATTACCGATCACAAACATAATTAATGCAGGATTAAGAAGAGATTTTAGCTTCAATTCAATCTACAGTCGAACTTCATTGGCTCGAACACCTTTGGGACCTCCTAAATCTGTTCGAGACAGGGGTAGTTCGAGCCACTTAGGATAACTGTCAGGAGGCATAACGAGATATATTTATACATGTTTTCGGTGTTCTATAATGAATATGTATGCTGTGTGTACTCATTAGAATCGCCTCATCGAGGCGATTCTAATGAGTACACACAGCATACATTTGCAAGATAAAAGACTAAAATTTCCTTAATTATCCCCCACTTTTCTTATGTAGAGGATTTCGCTAGGGGCTCAAGAATGTGTTCGACTCATCTATGGTAAACGAGCCATCGGTGTTCGAGCCATCGAAGTTCTACTGTATGTTGCCCTTAAATCTTTCTACATGTAGTTTTTTTTTTTACGGCCCTTTCAAGATTATTTCACTCATATCGAGCCGATCGTTAATCAGAGGTGGGCGAAAACCGGAGTACCCGGAGAAAAGACACCTGACCTTCCGTTACAGAACTTGGCGTCTCACATATGACCCGAGCGAGGCTCGAACCACAGCGGTGAGAGACCTAATGATCAAGAGTCAGCGCTCTTAACCACTAAGCCACGGAGGCTCGTTACGTGTAGTTTGAAACCCCTGATAGAGTGTCTTTTGGACGGACGACCGTACAAGTATTACGAATGAAACGTCGTCTGCTGTTTCTGTAAAACCTATGTTTTGTTTGTTTGATTTGAGGTTTAACGTCCCCGTCAAAACTGTAAAGGTCATTTTGGAGAAGTTGTTTCAGTTTTGTGGGACTTTTACCCGACATTGCGATGAAATGACATCCCGAGCTCTGCCGCCCAATGAAACCAATAGGGTCTACAGCTGGTGTGTGGGAATGTGTGGCGGCGGTAAAACGTCTCCCTGCCCTACATCATAGTGTAGATTATATTTTCTTGTCCTTTGGGATCATTGATTCCATAGTGGAATTTTGAAAATATCTGAGGGTCACTGATGAGGCCTAATTGGCCGAAACTAGCTAGTCTGGCCCATAAAACATGTACACTCCATATTTTTTGGTTCTGTGGTGTATTCCTTGCTTCCAAAGGATAACCCTTTTATAGAACATATTTATAAGCATCGACGGGCCGACTCGCACCGCTTTGCCTGGGCAGGCTTAGATGCCCTAAGCGGTTTACCGGACTCGTGTGTGGGTCGGTTTCAGCTCTGCGTGGAAGCATCAAGCAGCCCATCTATTTCTTCAACCCCCGAAGGGTGGAGGCCGATAAAACCTATGTTAAATTGATTTTTCAGCTAATGGAAATAAACGAATATGCCCATCAGAAAATGATGATAAGTATTCCTCAAATTTACAAAGTAACAGATAAGTTGCTTAATTTGTGATAACTGAAGGATATTTTTCCTTAATTCTCCATAGAAACCTCGGCCCCCGCCCATCGGGGCTTGAGGAAATAGATGGGCTGCACGATGCTTCCACGCAGAGCTGAAACCGACTTGCACACGAGTTCTAGTAAATCGCTTAGCGGATCTAGGCCTGCCCAGCCAAAGCGGTGCGAGTTGTCCCGTCCATGCTTATAAATCCTATTGGTTTCATTGGGCGGCAGGGCTTGAGATGTCATTTCATCTCAATATCGGGTAAAAGTCCCACAAAATTGGAAGCAATGCCTCCAAAATGACCTTTACAGTGTTGACGGGGACGCTAAACCTCAAATCAACCAATCCATAGAAACCTATGTTGTGGGTATTCACTAGAACCGCCTCGTGGAGGCGGTTCTAATGAATACCCACAACATAGGTTTTTATGGAGAATTGACAAAAACTATTCTTCAATAATCACAAAATACCAACCTTATCTGTAACTAAGAATTAATGCTCTTCAAATGCGCCTGCACGACCAGCTAAGAGGGCTAGATGCGCGCGTGAGTGCAGGAAACTACCTCAGGGTCCCTTCAGTGTGTCTGAAAACAGCTAAGACTCCGGTGAGACTGCGTCGATGCGCAGGCTCGCCTGAGCCTTTGCTAGTCGTCTACGCGTTAGGTTTCCTTTTCTCATGGCCTGGCTTTAAACCGTTTTGTTTCCCCTTAGCACTATAGGTCTGAAATCTAGAAATGCTGTTCACGACCATTCCTTATTGATTTCCATCACGTTAACAAGTACATTCCAACCTGTATTAAGCAAGCACCTAAGGGATAACAAAAATATGTTTGCTTAAGACAGGTGCTTGCTTAAGACAGGTGAAATTTAACACATTTGGCTTTTTTGGGAACAAAACACCTGCTTGCTTAAGACAGGTTGCTTGCTTAATAGAGGTGGCCACTAAGACAGGTTTTACTGTACGTGAAATTAACATCCCTCTAAATCCCGGTTCTTTACAGAGAACTGGGGTTCAAAGGGGTATACATTTTTTCTGCTCCAAGACATAGGTTGTAGGTGCTCGTTAGAACCGCCTCAATGAGGCGGTTCTAACGAGCACCTACAACCTACATGTATGTTCGGAGTATAAATCAGAAAAAAATATCACAAAATTTCGTCAGGAAAAAATGGCCGTTTTGGAGATATGAAAAAAAAATGCATTATGTCACACGGATGTGTTGTCGTAATGCTGAGGGGAGTTTCCATTTTCGATGAGACTTAGTTTCTAAAAATAGAAACTGAGCATTACTCTAACAAGTCCGCATTATGACTAGTCTTGTAAGCCCCGTTTCATATAGAGAAAATTGGAGTTCACAATGCTATGCTCTATGACTTTATAGTTGCTCAGAAACATAGGTTGTGGGTACTCGTTGGGAGCGCCTCACTGAGGCGGTTCCAACGAGCACTAATAATCTATATTTAGAGCAAGAATAAAGAAAAATATCACACATTTCCAACGGAAATGAATTTGTTTTGTAGATATGAAAGGATGTAGCATGCACACGGGCTAGTCTGATGGAGTTTCAAATATTTGCTTATGTTCCTTTTATAAAGTCGCAGAATGTCACCTGTCCATTTGTTCTATTTATTTTGAGACCAAGGTTTAGTAAAATATTCTACAATAAAGCATTTTCCAAGGACCATTTTTAATAGCACTAACATTTTTCAGGAAATATGTTTGTGAAACGTTGAGCTAACGTTCAATGTATTTCTCTTATCACTTTCATTATGTATGCAAACCAAAGTCTTCCAAAACACGTATGATTCAGTCAAGACGGTAATGACAACTTGCAGACAAACTGTTTAAAGATATTATTCTTTGCATGTTGACATGAAATGAAATACCAGAGTTGGAGACACCTGTCTGTAAAGTCCGATGATTTCCAAGAAACTGTAATAATATTCGGTAGTGCATAAAACAAAGCATTACAAAAAATAAGCCGTTAACCATTGTAAATATTATTCCGAAAAAAGGAAAATTTTATGAAGTAAAATTGTGATATTTTTCTTATTTCTGCTCAAAATATAGATTGTGGGTACGTGTTAGAACCGCCTCATCGAGGCGGTTCTAACGAGTACCCACAATCTATGTTTTAGAGCAGAAATAAGAAAGGTGTATACCCCTGCAAACGCCTGTTTTACTATATAAAAGTGGGGTTCAAGGGGTTCAGAATTATCCAGGCATGTTTTCGTGATAGGGCTTAGCAGGTTTTTGTCTAAACCTCGACTAAACCAAGATGAGGGTTATGGCCATGTAAAATCGATTTAAGCCCCCTCCCCAAGTGAAATATTTTTTGCTGACCGTTCCAAGGCGGTTCTTCTGTCGTGGTTTATCATTTGTTATAGTATGTTTAGACGTATTGCTTATTTCTTATTTTTGATAGCCGTTTGGCCATTTTGTGTGAAAACGGCTCTCCGCCATTGATGTTTTCATTAGGTTTAGTTACTTTTTCTCTTAGGTGTCTCGGATGGGAGGAGTGTGATAATTGTATCAATTCCTGATCATTTCATTCACTTTTATTTTATTACATTTCGTAGTGCATAGGGATCATTACGGAACCCGGGAAGATACATGCATTTTCTTGTTTAATATCTTGTGGGCACAAGATGTTATCTTGTTCGCACACCATAGATCTTGTGCGGACAACATAACATCTTATGCGTCTGATTAAATTGTGCTAACAAGATAATATGTTGTGCGGACAAGATATTAAGTTTTGCGAACATATTTAAAATAAAATTGCATGTCCCTTCTCGGGTCCCGTAGACCATTGATTTTCGCTGTGGAATTATGAAAATATTTGTGAGTCAATGATATGGCTTTGTTGGTCTAAACTAGCTAGTCTGGGCCAGAAAACCCTATACACATCACAGTTTTCATTTCTGGGGTGTATTCCTGGTCTTTAAACGTCACGAAAACATGCCTATATACCTTTGACCCCCGTAAACCCCAATTTCATGTAATAATTCGGGGGTTGATGGGTTTATTTTTCTTATTTCTGCTTAAAAACATAGACTGTGTCTGCTCGTTGGAACCGCCGAGCCGAGCCGGTTCTAACGCGTGTCCACAGTCAATTTTTGAGAAGAAATAATATGATAAATATCACAATATTTGTCTATTTTTTTTTTTTTTTTTTTTTTTTGGTGGTGACATTTTTCAATATATTTAAATAGGCACATGTTCGTAATGGGATAAGGTTTCTGGAGTTTGAAAGTCCAGTCAATACTTTTAAGATCATGTCTGAGTCGCTCATTTTACATAACAACAACTATCCCGAATATGTTTCTAGGCTATACATGTACATAACATTGCACATTTTATCGACAAAACTTATCACGAAAACATGCCTCTATAATTTTGACCGTCTCAAACCCCACTTTTATATAGTATGAGTTTCTCGGTGAGGCGGATCTAACGAGTACCCACTATCTATGTTTACAGCATAAATGTTAAAAATATCCGAATTTTTCATCGGAAAATTATCAATTTTCGGCTGGCAAAATTCTCACTATATTTGATTAGGTATGTTTTCGTAATGAGGCTGACAATTGTCCTTCTTGAATCAGTGGAGTGGGCATAGTTTAGTACATTCTGGTCATTAGGTGACTTTTGGGAAATAAACTCTGGTCATGCCCACTGAGTAAAGAAAACCTTCCATTGATTGAAATGCTGCTTTTGGTAGACAAATTCCGATGAGATTTCCAGCGTTGGTAGGTTGTCGTATTTTCCCGATAACTTCAACCTGTTGAAGTAACATTACATCTCCAAAACGGCTACTTTTCTGATGAAAATCCGTGATATTTTGCTTATAAATACTGCAAACATAGGTTGTGGGTGCTCGTTAGAACCGCCTCAATGAGGCGGTTCTAACGAGTACCCACAACCCATGTCTTGGAGCAAAAATAAGAAAAATGGTGTATACCCCCGTAAATCCCAGTTTTCTATATAT
This sequence comes from Lucinisca nassula, assembly GCA_963580285.1. Lineage (NCBI taxonomy): Eukaryota > Metazoa > Mollusca > Bivalvia > Lucinida > Lucinidae > Lucinisca > Lucinisca nassula. The sequence goes on from OY757014.1 coordinate 150,299,930, forward strand.
ATATATAAAGTGGGGTATAGGGGGTCTTCATTTCATTGACTTGTTCACGTGATGAATACTTGTTTCATAACGATAAAAAGTTCATGTAATGAACATCCATGTAACCCTCTTTATATAGAGAAATCAGGGGTCTACAGTGCTATACAATATTTTCCTTATTTCTTCTCCGGGACATAGGTTGTTGGTACTCACAAACTATGTTTGGCGTACTAAAGTGAGAGGGAAGAAAGAATAATTCATCAAGAAATAACAAATTTTCAAGCTATGAAAGAATGCATTATGCCACACGATACTGTTATTATAACGATAATTTAACGCCCCGGCGGCGGCCTCAAAGTGACAGACGGCCCCCGCCCGTCGGGGCTTGAAGAAATAGATGGGCTGCATGATGCTTCCAAGCAGAGCTGAATCCGAACCGCACACGAGCACTGGTAAACCGCTTAGAGGATCTAAGCCTGCCCAGGCAAAGCGGTGCCAGTGTCCATGCTTATAAACTCTATTGGTTTCATTGGGCGATAGGGCTTGAGATGTCATTTCATCTCCATGCGGGGTAAAAGTCCCACAAAATTGGAAGCAACGTCTCCAAAATGACATTTACAGTGTTGACGGGGACGTTAAACCTCAAATCAAACAAACAAACAAAGTGACAGTATACGCCACTTGTAACGCGTGAAAGTGTGTGGACAAGTTGTGCTTGTACAACTTGTCCACAAACTTTCACGCGTAATAATAAATGAGCCGACGCACGACTGAACGATTGTACGAGCACATCTGGTGCGCCCCGCACATTGGGGCTTTGAGATATAGATTGGGTCGTGTGGTGCTTCCGCATAGAGCTGAAACAGTCCGAACTTGATTACTGGTTAACCGCTTATGTCTACCGGCCCCGATAGCTCAGTTGGTAGAGTGTCCGCTCCGGGGAACGGGAGGTCTGGGGTTCGACCCCGGGCCGCGACATACCAAAGTCGTTAAAAATGGTACTAGCTGCTCCTCGTTTGGCACTCAGATTTACGGGGTAGAGCTAGGACTGGTCGATCCAGTGTCAGGATAATGTGACTGGGTGTGGTATCATGTAATGTGTCTGGGACATGATACTTCAGTGAGGCAGCACTATAAATGTGAGCATTGAGCTCCCTGTCGCAACCAGACACCGTCGTGATATGACTGAAAAATTGTTGAAAGCGACGTTAAACCCGAATTCACACACACACACACCGCTTATGTCTAAAGCCTGCCCAGGCAAAGTGGTGCGAGTCGGACCGCTCCTTAAACCCTAGCGGTTTCTTTAGGAGGTAAGGCTTGTCATGTCATTTCATCTCAATGTCGGGTAAAAGTTCCACAAAATTGGAAGCAACGTCTCCAAAATGACTTACATAGTGTTGATCGGGGTGTAAAATATCAACACAAACTAACAAACAAACAAGCACAATATAAGGTCATCTTGCATTGCTCTAGGAAAATTAGTTTTTAGATGGATTCTTTAACCCATTTTGTACCGAAAATCCAAAAACGGATACCCTGGCAAACAGTGCAGGCTCAGATCAGAACGTAGCGTCCGATCAGGACCTCCACTGTTTGCTAAAAGTGCGGTCATTTTCCAAATAAAATTTGAAGGACACACAACCTGACACCCCTAAATTTTGAAATGGACTCCTGCTATATATAAGGAGGAATATTCCATTTGATACAAAAAGGGTTAAAGCTCCAAATATAGAAATACATCATGTTAACTAGCCAATGTAATGAACACCCTGTAAACCCTACTTTTTATAGAGAAAATCGGGGTTTTATTAGCCGAAACTACGTAGTATGACCCATCTTCTTTCTTATGAATATTTTCATTGCTCTTAAGGGAACTCATTTATGATTTTTATTTGCCTTCACTGCAGCTGGTGTTGTGCCGTGTGGCGGCCGTAAAACGTCTCCCCGTACATCAACCATAGTGCAGTTTATATTTTACTTTTGGTCCTTTGAGATCAGCGTGAATATTCTGAGAAATCAGAAATAAATTATTAGTTTAGACTCAAATTCTAGACAGGTTTTTAATTATTTGGACCGCATTTTGATTTACATCAGTCTTTGAATCGACTGCCTATTCGAAATTCGCAAAATTGCAGTATGCTTCCTCTGGCTTTCGTTGCCGGATCATTACAGGGTCACCGATGAGGCTTTATTAGCCGAAACTACGTAGTATGACCCATCTTCTTTCTTATGAATATTTTCATTGCTCTTAAGGGAACTCATTTATGATTTTTATTTGCAGTGTTATACAGTAAAATTCCCATATTAAGGCCACCTTTGGGACTGTTCAAAAGTGGTCTTTAAGACCACTGTTGAACAATCCCAAAGGTGGTCTCTGACCAGAGGACAATATATACAGAAAACACAAAGAAAGAACAACTGTAGGCTAAAAATAAGCTTTTACTTCATTCTAGGTATTTTTACTTTATATTCCTAAACAAAGGTTGTGTTTACTTGTTAGAACAATCTCAATAAGGTTGGAGTAATATCACAAATTTTCATTAGACGGACCTGTACATGCAAAGAAAGAATGCAATATGCTACACGGATGTGTTATCGTAATTTCTGTTCCTAGACATACATCTAGATTGTGGGAGGGCCCCGCCCATTGGGGCTAGGAGAAATAGATAGGGCTGCATGGTGCTTCTGTGTAGAGCTGAAACCGACCCCACACGAGTATTGGTAAACCACTTAGAAGGTCTAAGCCTGCCCAGGAAAAGTGATGCATGTTGGACTGTCCATGCATATAAACCCTATTGGTTTCATTGGGCTTGAGTCGTATCATCTCAATGTCGGGTAAAAATCCCACTAAAAGGTAGCAACGTCTCCAAAATGACCTAAATAGTGTTCACGGGAACGTTATACTCAAATCAAACAAACAACATTGTGGGTACGCCTTAGAATCGCCTCAATGAGGCGATTCTGAAGAGCGCCTACAACCTATGCTCTCAGTATAAATTACCATAATTAGACTAATATCATAAATTTTCATAAGACGAATATATGAAAGAGTACACTGTGTCGTATAGAATTTGTTATCATAATTTCTGTTCCTAGACATAGGTTGTTGGTACAGGCGATTCTGACGAGCACCTACAACCCGTGTTTTGAGTATTAGACTAATATCACAAGTTTTTATTAGACGGATACATGAAAGACTGCACTTTCTTTCTTTCTTTCTTTCTTTCTTTCTTTCTATATATACTGCCATACGCCCTCGCGGGTATTCTAGGCAGGTGTATGTTACATGTGGGTTTACGGCGTCCCGCAAACCCCCATGCTGACAAGACAACCGAGCGTGATCTCTGACAGGTGTACGGGCAGCTGTGGGGTAAGGCACAAGAAAGATATCAAATGAATGACATGAATTATTTACAGTATCTATATACAAAACTTACTAACACAAAACATCACAATTAGTTGCTTCTGTAGCCAACTCACGACGTCCGCCCAGAAGGCAAAACAATGTTCTGTGCTCGGAACGGGTGACGTCAATATGCCTACAGAAGCAAACAACAAAAACAACAACAAAATAAATAAAAAAAAAAAGAAACACCACAAGACGCGACTGGCCAGTTTATAACTTAGGGTGAATCCCCCTCTCGCGCAATATAGTGTAAACTAATTTGTCGACATTGTTGTCGACCACAGGTTGATATGTATTATTTAGCGATCGCGTACTAATTTGATTCGCCTGGTTATTTATTCGACCTGTTTCATTTAAATGGTCTCACATTGGTCTCACATTTCTACGACCTATTCATGTTGGTTCGTCCGCCCTTGCTGGACCCTAACCGACAGCGTCGTACCAGTACCTGCTGCTATTTCGCAGAGAGCAGCAGGTCACCACACATTGCTGTGTCTTTCAATATACTTTCACTGTCCCGTCACAATGTTGTGTGGATACGTTACAACTTGACCTGCTGCTAAAGTGTTCGCTTTTCTCAGGGTTTTTATATCTATGGATACTACCGGAAAATCATGCATACTCATATTTGCTCGCTAAAATCGTGGCGAGGTGGAGATACCGTCCACAATTAAAGCCAGATAGCAAAAATCGAGTAGATAATGGATTTGCGTTCATACAGTATATTTTCCATAGGAAAAAAATGATGAAACGACCCTATAAATCAATGCCATGACTCCTGCCAAAACGAACACCCACACAACACGTGACGGGAATGAAAATCATATATGGCACAATTTGACGGTTAGCGATTTTTAGGCAAATTTTATAGAACTCAGCCTTATAGCGACCCCCTGTATTGTAAAAACAGATCTCCACAAACCACTCATGCATACATCGTATGATATGTGCATGACTTGTGCATGGAGCAGCACATTTTGCCTACCATATTTCACCTAAAATATTTCACTCGCACCGCCCTACCATATACCTACTAAAATAATTTAGATATGCATAAGCACCAGAGAGGTTTCCTATTCCATCTCGTAACAGTGTATATTAAATACACTCCAGTTTTGCAGGATGAAAGCCTACACAGTAATCATGTAATTATGGTAGGGTTCTTTAACCTGCACAGGGGATGGTTCTCCCTGCACAGGGGGCCTCCAGTTTACGTCTCGATCCGAAGGACGGTGCACTTTATGACATTCATCCCTGCAAATGATGCCAATGGAGCGTGTTCGGACACCGAAATTTTATCGCCGCTGTCGGGGATCGAACCCGGGACCTCTAGCATCAGAGGCAAGTGCACTAACCACTGAGCTAGCACTATATCGCAAGGATGTGTAATCTTAATGTATGTTTTTAACAATTAAAAAATGCATCATGAAAACACGCCTACATAATTTTGACCCCTTGAAGCACAGTTTTATATTGTAAATCTGGGGTTTACAGGGGTAAAACTCATTTTTTACATATCTGCTCGAAAATATAGATTGTGGGCACTCGTTAGAACCGCCTCGATGAGGCGGTTCTAACGAGTATCCACAATCTATGTTTTGAGCAGAAATAAAAAAATATCACAATGTTTCATCTTAAAATGTTCTTTTTTATGCGGTAAAATTTACAATGTATTTGCATAAGCGTGATTTCTTAATGCTTGCCACGGACTTGCTTAACTGGAGTGTAAACGCACCGAGGGGAGTAACTTTTTCATAGCTAGATTTGTTGTCCTTTGAAAGAAGACGCCATTTTTCTATTCTGATCAGAGAAGTTAAGTTGATAGGAACAAAAAAGAAACCACTGACAAGTTTCTTCCATTCACGAGGAACAAATAATACAAGGGATCTAATCCAGACACTAAATGTAGTAAGAACACTTGCTGAGTTGTATGATATTTGTTGCCGTTCCATCACAAAAACACGCCTACCCTTACTGGGTAAACCTTATTTTTCTTATTTCTGCTCTAAAATATAGATTATGAGTACTCCTAAGAATCACCTCGCCGAGGCGGTTCTAACCAGTACCCACAATCTATGTTTTGAGCAGAAATATGAAATATATCAGGATTTTTATCGGAAAACTGTCATGATTTGATGGTATAAAGTAAAATTCCGCTATTAAGACCACCTAAAATTAAGACTAATTCTGCTATAAAAAGCTTATTTAGTATGTTGTATATAGTTATTCTTTCTTTGTGTTTTCTGCATGCCGTGTCCCCTGGTTAGCGACCACCTTATGGACTGTTCAGAAGTGGTCTTAAATACCACTTTTGAACAGTCCCAAAGGTGGTTTTAATATAGGACTGACAGCACTGGTGAGTCGATTGTCTCTGAGTGTAGGTTCGAAAATGGTCCTGAACGGGAACTTAGGGACTTTTCATTTAACCCTTTAATTCCTGTACTTTGAGCAAAGAATGTAGATCCTGATCGGACACCGCGTCTGATCTAGACCTACACTGGTTGCCAAACCCGTCCGGATTTTATAGATAACCCTCTTACGCAATACTCTGACCTCACACCGATAAAAAACAGTTCTGCTATTTTCTATAAATAGCAATTACCTACATTTCCTTCAAATCAGTGACATTCGAGTGAGCATCAGCTATGAAGACCTCCTGTGCTTAATAACTTTGTGTCGATTGACAAACAATCGGCCCAAAAATGACGGCATGCTTGCTGCCATCGCATTGTTTTTTTTTTTGTTTTTTTTTTTGTTTGTTGTTGTTGTTGTTTTACTTTTGGACTGTTCTGTCAAAAATGGAGGGGGTCTGTTTACGCCGGCCTAACATATTCGAAACGAATCTGGTTAACACGCCTCATGTGGCAAAGCGCATCCTTTTATATCTGTATAAGAGAATCCATTTCAATAACACAAGCGTATACATACGAGGACTGTTCAAATATGAATGCAAGTAGAACGTTTTCTCATGCACTAATGCGAAAATCACCTGGAAATAAATATCACAGCGTAGAAAAACATTTTTACCTATACATTGATACCAAACCTGTTAAAATCCGTCCACTTTAGCCATGTATATCGTTCGATAAACACTGTCTACTCTTGAATACTAATACAAAACATGGTTGGAAGAAGGTCAGAGTACGCCGTTGAAATACGGTCCTATATTAAAAATCGTTGTATTCTTGGTATACGGTGCAAAGACATTTTTGATGAAATATGTTCGGTTTATGGGCATAATGAAATGTCTTTTCCGACAGTTTTTCGTTGGTGTAAGAAATTCAGCTGTGGGCTAGGCTCAACAGAAGATGCACCACATGATCGTCGGCCGAAAAGAGCAACATCTGCCAAGATGGTTGCTAGAGTGAAAGAAATAGTTGCTACCGATGCACGATACACCACTAGGCAAATATCTAATATGGTTGGCATCTCATTAGGAGCAGCTCATACAATTCTGAAACGGGATTTGAAAATGAGAAAGATCTGTGCTAGATGGATTCCCCATCTGTTGACAGATGAGCAGAAAAAGACACGCGTTCAGTGCGCCAAGAAGTTGCTTAAAAAGTTTCCAAATTACAATACACAGTCTTTCGCTAATGTCGTCACAGGTGACGAGACATGGGTTCACTTTTTTGAGCCAAAACGAAAGATTCAGAACAAAATACAGTCGAACTTCAATGGCTCGAACACCTTTGGAACCTCGAAAATCTGAGAGTTACAGTCAGGAGGCATAACGAGATACTTTAAGTCATCTTTTCGGTGTTCTATAATGAAAATGTATGATGTGTGTACTCATTAGAATCGCCTCATCGAGGCGATTCTAATGAGTACACACAGCATACATTTGCAAGATAAAAGACTAAAATCCTCTTAATTATTCCCCACTATTTCTTATGTAGAGGATTTCGCTAGGAGCTCAAGAATGGGTTCGACACATCAATGGTAAATGAGCCATCGATGTTCGAGCCATCGGAAGTCTTCTGTATGGGCAACAACGTATTGCAAAAGACCATGCATTGCAAAGCGGACCATGAGCGTCAAGAAGGTAATGTATGCCGCAGTAAATTTTTAAATGGACTCCTGCTTTATATAAGCAGGAATATTCCATTTGATACAAAATGGGTTAAAGCTCCAAATATAGAAATACATCATGTTAACTAGCCAATGTAATGAACACCCTGTAAACCCTACTTTTTATAGAGAAAATCGGGGTTTGAAGTGTTATACAGCAAAATTCCCATATTAAGGCCACCTTTGGGACTGTTCAAAAGTGGTCTTTAAGACCACCGTTGAACAATCCCAAAGGTTGTCTCTGACCAGAGGACAACATATACAGAAATCACAAAGAAAGAACAACTGTAGGCTAAAAATAAGCCTTTACTTCATTCTAGGTATTTTTACTTTATATTCCTAAACAAAGGTTGTGTTTACTCGTTAGAACAATCTCAATAAGGTTGGAGTAATATCACAAATTTTCATTAGACGGACCTGTACATGCAAAGAAAGAATGCAATATGCTACACGGATGTGTTATCGTAATTTCTGTTCCTAGACATACAGCTAGATTGTGGGAGGGCCCCCGCCCATTGGGGCTAGGAGAAATAGATAGGGCTGCATGGTGCTTCCGTGTAGAGCTGAAACCGATCCCACACGAGTATTGGTAAACCACTTAGAAGGTCTAAGCCTGCCCAGGAAAAGTGATGCATGTTGGACTGTCCATGCATATAAACCCTATTGGTTTCATTGGGCTTGAGTCGTATCATCTAAATGTCGGGTAAAAATCCCACTAAAAGGTAGCAACGTCCCCAAAATGACCTAAATAGTGTTCACGGGAACGTTATACTCAAATCAAACAAACAACATTGTGGGTACGCCTTAGAATCGCCTCAATGAGGCGATTCTGAAGAGCGCCTACAACCTATGCTCTCAGTATAAATTAGCATAATTAGACTAATATCATAAATTTTCATAAGACGAACATATGAAAGAGTACACTGTATCATATTTTCTGTTCCTAGACATAGGTTGTTGGTACAGGCGATTCTGACGAGCACCTACAACCCGTGTTTTGAGTATTATACTAATATCACAAGTTTTTATTAGACGGATACATGGAAGACTGCACTTTCTTTCTTTCTATCTTTCTTTCTATATATACTGCCATACGCCCTCGCGGGCATTCTAGGCAGGTGTATGTTACATGTGGGTTTACGGCGTCCCGCAAACCCCCATGCTGACAAGACAATCGAGCGTGATCTCTGACAGGTGTACGGGCAGCTGTGGGGTAAGGCACAAGAAAGATATCAAATGAATGACATGAATTATTTACAGTATCTATATACAAAACTTACTAACACAAAATATCACAATTAGTTGCTTCTGTAGCCAACTCACGACGTCCGCCCAGAAGGCAAAACAATGTTCTGCGCTCGGAACGGGTGACGTGAATGCCTACAGAAGCAAACAACAAAAACAACAACAAAATAAATAAAAAAAAAAAAAAAAAACACCACAAGACGCGACTGGCCAGTTTATAACTTAGGGTGAATCCCCCTCTCGCGCACTATAGTGTAAACTAGTTTGTCGACATTGTTGTCGACCACAGGTTGATATGTATTATTTAGCGATCGCGTACTAATTTGATTCGCCTGAATCGCCTGCAGCTTATTTATTCGACCTGTTTCATTTGAATGGTCTCACATTGGTCTCACATTTCTACGACCTGTTCATGTTGGTTCGTCCGCCCTTGCTGGACCCTAACCGACAGCGTCGTACCAGTACCTGCTGCTATTTCGCAGGGAGCAGCAGGTCACCACACATTGCTGTGTCTTTCAATATACTTTCACTGTCCCGTCACAATGTTGTGTGGATACGTTACAACTTGACCTGCTGCTAAAGTGTTCGCTTTTCTCAGGGTTCTTTAAAGCTATGAATACTACCGGAAAATCATGCATACTCATATTTGCTCGCTAAAAACGTGGCGAGGTGGAGATACCGTCCACAATTAAAGCCAGATAGCAAAAATCGAGTAGATAATGGATTTGCGTTCATAAAGTATATTTCCCATAGGAAAAAATGATGAAACGACCCTATAAATCAATGCCATGACTCCTGCCAAAACGAACACCCACACAACACGTGACGGGAATGAAAATCATATATGGCACAATTTGGCGGTTAGCGATTTTTAGGCAAATTTTATAGAACTCAGCCTTATAGCGGCCCCCTGTATTGTAAAAACAGATCTCCACAAACCACTCATGCATACATCGTATGATATGTGCATGACTTGTGCATGGAGCAGCACATTTTGCCTACCATATTTCACCTAAAATATTTCACTCGCACCGCCCTACCATATACCTACTAAAATAATTTTGATATGCATAAGCACCAGAGAGGTTTCCTATTCCATCTCGTAACAGTGTATATTAAATACACTCCAGTTTTGCAGGATGAAAGCCTACACAGTAATCATGTAATTATGGTAGGGTTCTTTAACCTGCACAGGGGATGGTTCTCCCTGCACAGGGGGGGCCATCAGTTTACGTCTCGATCCGAAGGACGGTGCACTTTATGACATTCCTCCCTGCAAATGATGCCAATGGAGCGTGTTCGGATACCGAAATTTTATCGCCGCTGTCGGGGATCGAACCCGGGACCTCTAGCATCAGAGGCAAGTGCACTAACCACTGAGCTAGCACTATATCGCAAGGATGTGTAATCTTAATGTATGTTTTTAACAATTAAAAATGCATCACGAAAACACGCCTACATAATTTTGACCCCTTGAAGCACAGTTTTGTATTGTAAATCTGGGGTTTACAGGGGTAAAACTCATTTTTCACATATCTGCTCGAAAATATAGATTGTGGGCACTCGTTAAAACCGCCTCGATGAGGCGGTTCCAACGAGTATCCACAATCTATGTTTTGAGCAAAAATAAAAAAAATATCACAATGTTTCATCTTAAAATGTTCTTTTTTATGCGGTAAAATTTACAATGTATTTGCATAAGCGTGATTTCTTAATGCTTGCCACGGACTTGCTTAACTGGAGTGTAAACGCACCGAGGGGAGTAACTTTTTCATAGCTAGATTTGTTGTCCTTTGAAAGAAGACGCCATTTTTCTATTCTGATCAGAGAAGTTAAGTTGATAGGAACAAAAAAAGAAACCACTGACAAGTTTCTTTCATTCACGAGGAACAAATAATACAAGGGATCTAATCCAGACACTAAATGTAGTAAGAACACTTGCTGAGTTGTATGATATTTGTTGCCGTTCCATCACAAAAACACGCCTACCCTTACTGGGTAAACCTTATTTTTCTTATTTCTGCTCTAAAATATAGATTATGTGTACTCCTAAGAATCACCTCGCCGAGGCGGTTCTAACGAGTACCCACAATCTATGTTTTTAGCAGAAATATGAAAAATATCAGGATTTTTATCGGAAAACTTTCATGATTTGATGGTATACAGTAAAATTCCGCTATTAAGACCACCTAAAATTAAGACTAATCCTGCTATAAAAAGCTTATTTAGTATGTTGTATATAGTTATTCTTTCTTTGTGTTTTCTGCATGCCGTGTCCCCTGGTTAGCGACCACCTCATGGACTGTTCAGAAGTGGTCTTAAATACCACTTTTGAACAGTCCCAAAGGTGGTTTTAATATAGGAATTTTACTGTATTTCGTGTTTTCGTAATGCTAAAAAAAAATCAAAGGACTGACAGCACTGGTGAGTCGATTGTCTCTGAGTGTAGGTTCGAAAATGGTCCTGAACGGGAACTTAGGGACTTTTCATTTAACCCTTTAATTCCTGTACTTTGAGCAAAGAATGTAGACCCTGATCGGACACCGCGTCTTATCTAGACCTACACTGGTTGCCAAACCCGTCCGGATTTTATAGATAACCCTCTTACGCAATACTCTGACCTCACACCGATAAAAAACAGTTCTGCTATTTTCTTTAAATAGCAATTACCTACATTTCCTTCAAATCAGTGACATTCGAGTGAGCATCAGCTATGAAGACCTCCTGTGCTTAATAACTTTGGGTCGATTGACAAACAATCGGCCCAAAAATGACGGCATGCTTGCTGCCATCGCATTGTTTTTTTTTTTTTTTTTTTTTTTTTTTGTTGTTGTTGTTGTTGTTGTTTTTTTTGTTGTTGTTGTTTTACTTTTGGACTGTTCTGTCAAAAATGGAGGGGGTCTGTTTACGCCGGCCTAACATATCCGAAACGAATCTGGTTAACACGCCTCATGTGGCAAAGCGCATCCTTTTATATCTGTATAAGAGGATCCATTTCAATAACACAAGCGTATACATACGAGGACTGTTCAAATATGAATGCAAGTAGAACGTTTTCTCATGCACTAATGCGACAATCACCTGGAAATAAATATCACAGCGTAGAAAACATTTTACCTTTACATTGATACCAAACCTGTTAAAATCCGTCCACTTTAGCCATGTATATCGTTCGATAAACACTGTATACGCTTGAATACTAATACAAAACATGGTTGGAAGAAGGTCAGAGTACGCCGTTGAAATACGGTCCTATATTAAGAATCGTTGTATTCTTGGTATACGGTGCAAAGACATTTTTGATGAAATATGTTCGGTTTATGGGCATAATGAAATGTCTTTTCCGACAGTTTTTCGTTGGTGTAAGAAATTCAGCTGTGGGCTAGGCTCAACAGAAGATGCACCACATGATCGTCGGCCGAAAAGAGCAACATCTGCCAAGATGGTTGCTAGAGTGAAAGAAATAGTTGCTACCGATGCACGATACACCACTAGGCAAATATCTAATATGGTTGGCATCTCATTAGGAGCAGCTCATACAATTCTGAAACGGGATTTGAAAATGAGAAAGATCTGTGCTAGATGGATTCCCCATCTGTTGACAGATGAGCAGAAAAAGACACGCGTTCAGTGCGCCAAGAAGTTGCTTAAAAAGTTTCCAAATTACAATGCACAGTCTTTCGCTAATGTCGTCACAGGTGACGAGACATGGGTTCACTTTTTTGAGCCAAAACGAAAGATTCAGAACAAAATACAGTCGAACTTCAATGGCTCGAACACCTTTGGGACCACGAAAATCTGAGAGTTACTGTCAGGAGGCATAACGAGATACTTTAAGTCATCTTTTCGGTGTTCTATAATGAAAATGTATGCTGTGTGTACTCATTAGAATCGCCTCATCGAGGCGATTCTAATGAGTACACACAGCATACATTTGCAAGATAATAGACTAAAATCCTCTTAATTATTCCCCACTATTTCTTATGTAGAGGATTTCGCTAGGAGCTCAAGAATGGGTTCGACACATCAATGGTAAATGAGCCATCGATGTTCGAGCCATCGGAAGTCTTCTGTATGGGCAACAACGTATTGCAAAAGACCATGCATTGCAAAGCGGACCATGAGCGTCAAGAAGGTAATGTATGCCATATTCATTCAAATCAGGGCCCTGCTATTCAGGTTGCTGTGCCTAAAGGCAAACCTGTAAATGCGAAGTTTTACAAGAATAAAGTTCTTCGAAAATTGAAGAAATATTTCAAAGAACGAAGACCCGCAACTGGTTTGGCCAATGTCAGATTGCTACATGACAATGCGTCATCGCACAAGGCGTTCATTGTGCAAGACTATCTGAAACAGGAAAAGGTTGTTGAACTCCCTCACACCCCCCCCCCACCCCCCACCCCACGTATTCCCCTGACCTTGCCCCGTGTGACTTTTTTTTTGTTCCCGCGGCTGAAAAATACCTTTCTGGTCGAAAATTTGTACAGCGCAAACACCTCGGTTCTGCAATATTCCAGTGCCTTCATAGTATACCTCGAAAAGACTACCAAAATGCATTCAATGATTGGATCAGAAGACTGAAAGTTTGTATATCTGTTGAAGGGGAATACTTTGAGGGGACAAAATAAATTTTTCATCGAAATCTATCACGGAATCATTTTTATGTGCTTAGTTGCATTCATATTTGAACAGTCCTCGTATATACCAGGAGTCCATACCAAACTTAAGGGGTGTCAGTTTGTGTTTTCTTCAAAATTTACTTGAAGAATGTCTTGACTTTTCGCAAACAGTGTAGGCCCTGATCAGATGCCGCATTCTGTGGCGTCTGATCTGGGCTGCACTCTTTACCAGGGTACCCGTTTTGGGGTTTCCGATACCAAATGGGTTAACCCACTCACATCCCATCAGAGACACAAAAGGGAAAGAAACACAAACATGAAATAACTAGGACCTAACGGAAACAACAATAGTGGAAAGCCAAAAGGACAGTTTCTCAAGTTCCCACAAAATGGTCAAACGGCTATCTAAACAAATATATATAAGCGACGCATACACATTCAAAGACAAACTTTAACAATTATAAACCGCGACAGAAAAACCGCGTTGAAACGGTCAGTGAAAAGAATTCCACTGGGGGCTTAAATTGATTTTACGCGCCCGCAATCCGTCGCAGTTAAGACCAATACAGCACGAAACACCGAAATATTAACCAACAGACGGACTCCGGTTGGCACTCTGTGAGCAAGACCAATCGGATATCTAATAGCAAAATTGGGGATTACGGGGGTATACATATTTTTGCTCTAAAACATAGATTGAATGCACTCGTTATAACCGTCTCATTGAAGCGGTTATAACGAGTACCCACAATCTACACTTGGACGAAAAATAAATGAAATATCGATCATTTTCCTTTGAAAAAAGTTTGTTCTAGAGATTTTTAAGCATGTACGAGTAAGGAGTAAGATTCCATTTGGTACAAAAAGGGTTAATTGTATCGAGTTCTGATTATTACCTTCACTTTTATTTTACAAATGATCCGCGAAAGAGTAAATGGAGATGACATAACGGAATGATTTACATAACATTCTATTCGAAACCAACAAATGCTAGTTGAAATAAACAAACTAAACATTAGGTCTAATTAAATACCAACCTGTAGAGGTTTCAATGTTTAAATATCTAAATGCTGGATCGTCAAATGCACAAATCTTTTGAACACCTAAACACTAATTAAATAACTCAGTTACATGTAATATGCAACGCATATATAAAGGCATTTGCGGTGATGCCCTCACATCAGAATCAACACGGTTAATGTTGGTGTATGTAGGAGTATCAATGCTCTATCTCTTCTCCTCTATCATCTTCTTCTTATTATTCTTCTTGTTCTTCTTCTTTATCTTCTTCTTCTTCATCTTCTTCTTCTTCTTCTTCTTCCTCTTCTTCTCAAATAAGTGTCATTTTACATTATTTTTGTATTACATTCATTAGATAAATCTATGTAATTAACACAACACCACAAAGGAGAGGATAAATATAGGCTGTGTCTGACATTTGTATGTATATTTGTAGTACAGATGTTTGTATATGTCATAAAATTTTGAATGAATAGAAACCAACAAATTCAAACTTGAGTTTTGTTTGAGTTGAGAATTATCATCGCCGTCAAACCTATTTAGATCAATTTGGAGACGTTGTTTTCGATTTTGTGGGACCTTTACCCGGCACTGAGATAAAATGACATCTCAAGCCCTACCGCCCAAAGAAAACACCAGGATATAAGAGGAGGTCCGACTTGCACCTCTTTTCCTTGGCAGGCTTAGTCCTAAGCGGTTTACCAGTACTCATGTGCTCTGCGCGGAAGGGAAGCGCCATGCACTACGATAACTCACCAGTACGATATAGTGCATTTTTCACATCTCCCAAATGGATGGTTTCTGATGAAAATCTTTGATATTTTTCTTATAAACGCTCATAACATTGGTTGTGTATGCTCGTTTGAACCGCCTCATTGAGGCGGTTCTAACGAGTACCCAAAACCTATGTCTTGGAGCAGAAATAAGAAAAATAATGAATACTCCCGTAAACCCCAGTTTCGCTATATAAAGTGGGGCTTAGGGGGTCTTCATTTCACGAACTTGCAACCCAATTTATTTCTCCAAGACACGATATGCCGGGGCGCCCAAACTTCTGTACGGATAGTGCGTGATATAGTCCCCACTAAGGGACTTAAAAACGCTCCAGTGTAATCCAAGATAAACAATTCTGAAAATGTTTTGGCACTCGTAAACATTTTCATGATTGAGCTTTTCAAGCCTGCAAATATTTTCAGTGGATGTGTAGCCATGCATACAATTTCAGGAAAAGTATTAATTTGTTATTTTTTCGCATACAATTTTAATGAGTTGATATCTATGCCGCACTGAATGAATACTGCATACTGTAAAAACAACACAAAAATGACACGTCGATGTTTGAAAATTGACATTAAAAAAGGGGGGTTTTAGTTCGTTTTTCGAAGACTTAATTATCATACATGTACTATTGTTTGGCAGAGACATTCAATGACTTTTTTAACAATATAGCATCAAATGTTAAAGAACGAATAGAGTACAGTAATTTTGATGAACTGAAGGAGATATCGGAGGAAAAATTCCAGATAATGTTTCCTTTGAATTACCAGAGGTCGATGAAAATTTTGTTTCATGGTATTTATCAACAATTGTTGTTTCGAAGGCAACTGGTCTAGATGGCATTGGTCCAAGATTACTTAAACTTTCTTCTGCAGTTTTTGCAAACCGTATTACATATATATAGCAAACAAATGCTTATTGGAACTGTCATGGTCGACTTTATAAGAGCTTTCGATCTAGTAGATCAGGACTTAACTCTAAAGCTTTCATATTATTATTATAAATTTTATAAGATAAATGAAGTCTTCTTTGAATTTGTTTTGTTTGTTTGATTTGAGGTTTAACGTCCCCGTCAACACTTTAAAGGTCATTTTGGAGACGTTGCTTCCAATTTTGTGGGACTTTTACCCGACATTGAGATGAAATGACACCTCCAAGCCCTGTCGCCCATTGAAACCAATGGGGTTTATTAGCATGGGCGGTCCGCCTCGCACCGCGGTTCCTGGACAGGCTTAGATCCTCTAAGCGGTTTACCAGTACTAGTGTGCGGGCCGGATTCAGCTCTGCGTGGAAGCATCATGCAGCCCATATATTTCTTCAAGCCCCTTTAGGCGGGGGCCCCTCCTTTGAATAGTAGAACGCAGGCTGTATCAGAGAATGGAACACCTTTAAATTTTGCTAGTATTACTTCTGGCGTTCTACGGGGTTCAATACTAGGTCCTTTACTATTTTTGATATTCATTATCGACTTACCTCTAGTTCTATCCAGCAAAGTTTCAGCACTGACTTCTATGCCGATGATACTGCTATATCAAAATTCAATGTTGGACTTAAAACACTTCTGCAACAAGGCCTATCGGAACCCGAATTCTATGGTGACTAAGTATATAAATTTAAAAAAAAAACATGCCTGTAATGACTTTAGTACCCAATTTCGTAAAATCGTTCGTCGCTATATGAAGATTGGGTACAACATAAATGTTATAAAACAGACTGCATGCATGGTGGTTAACCCAATCACGGTTGGCAACTTTGCTTCCCTCTTTGATTGCACACCGGTGGGTCGGGCTTAAGATTATATGACGGTTCCAGCGTAAAAACATAAATGAATTTTTATTTTATTTTAGTATTCTTTGTGTTGGTTGGTGCCTGATGCTCCATCTTTGGTCGGGCCCCTCGGAGTCTATATGTTGTTTTTTTTTTTTGCTCCAGCAATTCTGTTGTTGTATGCTGTCGAGTCCTCAACCTTGTTTCATCTCTGTAGTTTTTTTTATTTGTATGTTCTCGGAGATGTTACACTGATGAGTTAGGAAGCCTTCATGCGGACTAAACAAAATTAGTGTATACCGCGACAGAGGTAAGGGCGAGGATTATGGCCATGTAAAATCGATTTAAGCCCCCCCCCCCAGGGGAATTCTTTCCACAGACCGTCCCAAGGCGGTTCTTCTGTAGCGGTTTATTAATGTTGTTGTTTGTTACCTACTGTGTGTATCACTTGTGTCTTTTTATTTTGGATGGCCATTTGGCCATTTTGTGGAAAAGTAACTGTACTTATGGCCTTCCTTTGTTTAGGTTTCCATTATGGTCTGGCCGCTACATGTTTGTGTTTTTTTTTCCCTTTGGTGTCTTTGATGGATGGAGTAAGTTAATTGTATCGATTCCTGATCTTTGTTTTACTTCTACTTTATTTATTTTTTATTTTTTTTTTTTAAATCCGGCCAGCAGTCACGAAGTTGCAGCTGACTGAAAATCACACGTGAACGTGTTTGGATTAACGCAAATCAATCTCCCAAAGCAAATTTTGCGAATTTTATTTGGTTTATTTAAATTCATCCAAAATTTCTCTGGGGAACACATGCTTTCGACAGGGGTACAAAATCGGCTTCAGAATAATCCAAACATGGTTCAATAGTGTAGCATCGCCGTGACTGCTAAACAAATTTCGGCGAAATTTAAAGCAGGTAGGTATCACTGTTCATGCTTCCTGCTTTCAGATAAATATGTTCTAGAAAGGGTTATCCTTTGGAAGCAAGGAATACACTTCAGAATACTTTTAACGTTCCAAAAGTCGAACTTTTAGCAGCGAACATACAGTAAGGGACATCATTTATACATTCAAATTTGTTTTAAAAGGTTACACTAGGTCTGTGTCGGTAAAACATCGATTGGTCAGGTTTCAAAAGAGCGTTAAACCTACGAATTTTGATAACCCTTTGTTCTTCCAATTCATCCAGAAAGTATCAAACTTTTAATACATGGCTGCACATTCACTGTCAGCATTCGCAGACATAAAGCACACAGCAATTACAACTCTGACTGGTCCTCTTTTTTGTTCAGCATTGCTTATTTTAGGTACAATTACGAGATAAACACTGGTTTAAAGTCCCTCAATTTATAATGCAATAACTGTATAAAGAGCCAAAAGCCATGTTGTTTCTTCAGAGAGGATCTTTGAACACGTAGCATTTCGTTTTCTGAAGATGCCTCAGATCTTCATGGTCCATTTGTTATCTTTTATATTTTTGGTTCTGGAACAACACTGTCGTGTTAAGCTGGTAATAAAACACCATATAGCTTTATACGGTTGAACCACACCCTTCATTTATGACAATAAATTTTAACAAATAATTGATAACAAATGTTAACATTTCATTTATAACATAAATCTTTACTTTCTACTTACGGCACACAAACCTTAACAGTAAGTAAAAATAACTAAGTATACCTAGGCAGGCACATGACGTAATTGTGACGTCACGCCAATGTCGGTGCACCGACGTTGATTTGACGTTGCCCTAGCGACGTGTGCCTGCAGGGATAATGTAGCGGTGTCTCTTATAAAGGGACTAAATAGAGTACGTACCTCTGTAATGTAAGCACATAAATGAGCATGTGTAGCAACTCGATGGGTGTACAATTCTTGTTTTTTGTTAGGAGCTAATTCTAAGTTCACCCTACTTTCATCCAAAACAATATTAAAGGCTTTGACAAGACTGCACAGATGCAGTACTTTTGGACAGACAAATCGTATGTTGAAAACTAGACAATTATAAACCATGACACTGACTGTTTGGGGAAATCTTCGTCCAGCTTATTGATAAGGTGTGGAAAATAAACGCTTCATGTGTGTGTATATTCTGAGAAATTATGGCCAGGCTCATTGACCCAGCCGGCATAAGACAGCGGGCCAACCTCTGACAGCGATAGACGTTACCGCGTCGTATCGCTGTCGGTCTGACACTGGTCCAGAAATGTTTGCTCGCTGGAAAAATGCATTAGTGCGTTAACAAATGCATATATAAACCCCACTGTGTATCAAGGAGGTAAGATATGCAAGAGTTGGCATGATTTGGCTTATTTCTTCTCAAGATATACCGGTAGAGTGTGGAAATTCGTTAAAACTGTCTCACATATAGCGTTTCAAGAAACATCCGCAATGTATGTTCAGCGCATAAATCAGAAATACATGTATATTACAATGTCTTTGTTAAAGAACTAAAATATCATTTTGTAGTTAAGAAATAGATCAGCTCTAACTGTGATTTGTTGAGTAATAAATCACAGTTTGTAGGTCAGTTTAAAGTAGATCAGATCACGAGCGCGAAGCGCGCGTGATTTGTCTACTTACAACTGACCGACAAAGTGTGATTTATTACTCAACAAATCACAAACTACAGCTGATCTATTTCGATTCTAACAGGCTGAAAATCGGCAATAATACTGTTGTTTCCTTCACACAACTTTTCGCCATTGTTAGAAGACATCCCGCTAAAATTATCGACTGAAACACATGCATTTATATCCTTTTCTAACGTTTTCGATGCGAGAAAATGATGTTACACCGTCCAACGTCAAGGAAATCGACTAGTGACGTCATAAATTGGCAGTTTTTAATGTCGTCACTCGTCACGCTCTTCCTTGCCGTGATTTGTTTTAGAATAAAACACAATTATTTTCGATTGCCTATATAGGCGCGCTGTGTTAGAATTTTGGTTAAATACCATATTTCATGTAACCGAAATCAAACCTTTCATTTTCTGCCAGGCTTTAATATATACACTTCGAATCACTGGAATCCGTAATGAGTAAATGATTGGATCACAGAAAGTGTTAAGGGCATATAGAACATATGTAAGACACTCTATAATAAACGCATTAGCATCATCAGACAAATCAGTATTACACACCATTTGTATAAGCAGGTAGATCCACAAGGGCATGTAGCATAAGAAATATAACAAAATTACTAGACTTATGGTGACTGCAGATTTTTTCATACTCATACCGACACTGTGTAACCGCTCCTTCAAAACGTAAATATCTCGGAAAATTCTGACATACAAAACTATAAGTATGAAAAGACCTAATACAGAACAAATTGAATTCACCCAATTTGGTTTAAAATCATCCCTCACGACTGTATGTAGTAAGGATTCGTTAGCAGGCTTTCTTATTGCTGCTGCTATTATGTCAATGGATACGTACGGTATGGTAGATATTAGCCAGATATAAATAATGATTCCCCGAAATGCAGTAAGTTTGGTCAAAATGAAATATTTTAAAGGATACATCATCCGCACATATAGATCCAAAGACATAACAATTAACGTCCACAATGATACTAGGCTACATATCTGAAATACATATGTTATAATATAGAATGAAACCGGTGACCATAACATTCCTGCCTTTAAGCCCCCCGCGTATGTTATTATCATTAGATCCAATACAGCATCAGAAAATGAAAGATTGATAACCAGCCTATACGACAATCTACAGCGCAATTTGGATGGCAATATGACACATATATTCAACACGTTAATAACGACGGACACTACTGATATCCATAGTGAAAATTCTAGAAACATGTTACACTCTTTCAAAGTTGCCATTCTTGCATTCTTTGATGTCAATCTACATGTAGTTTCATTTTCAATGTTTTGCTACGGCCATACCAAGGACAGGAGTAAGTAAGCAAAATGCTTAAGAATACTCTTGGCGGGCGAAACTATCACTTTCCAGATATCTGTGACATCATAACACACGCACGATCACAAATTCCATTATTCCTTTTAATATGAAATGCACCAGAAAAGCCACAAACGTCAAAATGTCTTGTTTTTGTATTTGATTTAATTGAATGAAATACAAGCATTGGTTACACTTATTACTTCCCATTCAGCAAATTAAACCTGTTGATGTGTCCATGCTTCCGACCCTAAATCTCTTCTTTTGCCAAAATGAACTTAAAACCAGCGTCCATTTTAAAGTCATATGATTATCAAATACATTTTATGGAGTTAAATAATCACCCGATCGAGTTAGTACATGCAAAGTCCTCAAAACGCAAGTAAATTAGAGAATATGACAAATCCTGGTAAATTTGGTTTATGACTTTATGGAAGACTTTAAGTATTAAAATAATGAAAACAAATGTAGTCCGCGGATAAATGGCAAATTGTTACAACATTGTTTTCGTCTACATTGGCGAATTCTTTAGGTTAAAAGGAACTATATACACAGAAATCTCCAGACCTTACATTGTCGCCACGGATTTCGAATTAAAGAAAATGTGGTTTGCAAATTATTCTATCATTTTGAAAGAAATACGATAAGTGCTGTCCTGATTCGAGTTTGGCTTAACACGGACAAAATAAGATTAACAAAAAGAAACAATTTCCGATTTTCCGACTGTTAAGGAGAATCCATATATTTTCCTTGACTTGTGTTTTGAGACCGGTGTCATATGGCATTTTAATCAAATTGTCGGTATAAATCGTGCAAAAGAATCTCCGTCGGGATATCAATAACTCATGACAACGCGTCATGGACAGCGATTATTATATCAAGCGATAATAGGAGCTCAGCCTGAAGAAGGGCATCTATTTTTATATTTATTAACTGTTCTTCGCGTTTTTAGCTTAGTTTCTTTTTATTTATTCATCACGAAAACAAACCTTTCTAGTTTTCACCCCCTTGAACCCGTCTTTTATATAGTAAAACTGTGGTTTTCAAGGGTAATTTTTTCTTCTTTCTGCTCTAAAATATACATTGTAGGTACTCCTTAGAACCGGCCGTTGTAACAAATACCCATAATCCATATTTTTAGCAGCAATAAGGAAAAATGTCAAATTTCTCATCTTAAAATTTTCGTTGTTTCACTAAAGTTTACAATGCATTTGTATGGGTGAGTTTTCGTAATTTATTTATTTGTAGAGGATACGCCACCAATTTTTCGAAAAGCCTTCCTGACCGAATGAAGTTTTCACTTTCTTTAAAAAAAATATACTGCATTGTTTCGATAAAACCAATGACCGATGGTGCATGTTACACTATCGAAATGTACATGAAGGTGTAATCAAAGTACTGACAGCACTGGTGGGTCGATTATCTGTGGGTGTAGGCTTGAAAATGGTCCTAAACGGGAACTTGGACTGTTTCGTTTAAACCTTGAATTTATGTAAAGCAAGAAAACAGTGTATACCCTGATCGGATGCCGTTCTACACTGTTTGCTAAGCCCACACATGATTTCAGTCCAGTTTTTGTAGATAGACGTCTTACACAACACTCATACCTAACAGCGATAAGAAAATCATGGCTATTTTCTATAAATAACCGTTACCTGGATTTTCTACAAATAAGTGATAAACACGTGGACATCAGCACTGACGAGCTTCTGTGCTTTGCAACTTTGGGTCGATTACAGATAGAAAATGGGAGTCTCGGATTTATTTAGACTCTACATAACTTTTTGAATACATGCGCAGTCTAAATGGGCCCCGTCAAGCGATTTTGGTACTTATCGCCTATGCGAGCAGCGAAGGTTCCGGCGAGCCTTCGCATCCGCGCAGTCTCGCCAGAACCTTCGCTGCTCGCTCATACAAGCAGTGAATCAAGAGGAACCTTCAGACAGAAAGTCATATCCCTGGCCCCTCTGAATGGCTGGGCATGCGCAGTTCAAATTTGTTATGACGGAATGCTCGAAGATACAAATTCGCTTGGCGGGGCTCAAATGCGGTCAAAATTCAATAATTCCAATTATCCATCATTATGTATATTTCGAGCGATTTGATTTGTTGAAGTAAAAGTTCTATGAGCAAGAATCTCAGTATTTTTTTTAGGTAGTTGACCCCTGTCGCGGTTTATTTTTGTTATGGTTTGTCTTTGGGTGTTTGTGTCGCTTATATTATTTTATTTTGGATAGTTTATTGGCCATTTGGTGGGAAAGTAACTGTCCTTTTAGCTTTCCGCTATTGATGTTTCCATTAGGGTCTGTTGTTTCATGTTTGTGCTTCTTTCCTTTTGGTGTCTCTGGGAGCTGTGGGTTAATTGTATCGATTCCTGATCATTGCCTCCACTTCTATTTTACATTGCGACAGGGAGTAATATAACATGGCGTCAAAGAGCACGTTTAGAACCCGCGAATTAGGTCATTGTATTATGAAGTAGTAACTTCCACAGCAGAACACTATTGAAGTCGTAAATGTTAGAAGACAAATAAACCGAATTTAAAGATATGACGTTTTTCTTTCCTTAGTTTTCTTTCATGGTAAATGAAGGCCGGCCTCGGTAGCTCAGTCGGATGCGCGTCTGACTGGCGATCAGGTGGACGCGGGTTCGATACCTGCCAGATCGGCAACTTTCTTTCGTGGAGACTGATCATGAAATCTTTTCTACGCTCATTCTCTCCCTTCCGTTGATTCAAGAAGGGCAGTTGTCAGTTTCTGGCGAAAGAATGGGCACTGTACTGGTTAACCGCTAACGTATAAGCCTTCCCAGGAAGGTGTGGATAGGTAAACTGACCTGCTCAAAAATGACCTAAAATAGTATTGACTGGGCCGTTAAACGCTAATTCAAACAAACACAATTCAAAGTAGAAGTAAAACAAAGACCAAGAATCGATACAATTAACTTACTCCACCCACCAAAGACACCAAAGGGAAAGAAATACAAACATTAAGCGACCAGAGCATAATGGAAACCTAAACAAAGGAAGGCCATAAGGACAGTCACTTTCCCACAAAATGGCCATATGACCATCCAAAATTGAAAGACACAAGTGATACACACAGTAAGTAACAAACAACAACATAAATAAATCGCCACAGAAGAACCGCCTTGGAACGGTCAGTGGAAAGATTTCCACTGGGGGCTTAAATCGATTTTACGTGGCCACAATCCTCGCCCTTACTTCCGTCGCGATTTAGACAAATAATTTGTTCAGTTCGCATGAAGGCCTCCTAACTCATCAGTGCAACATCTCCGTGAACACAATAATCAAAGAACCACAGAGGTGAGACAACGGTGAGGACTCGACAGCAAGAAACCACTGAAATGCTGGAGCAAAAGAAAACCAACAGTTAGACTCCGATGGGCCCGACCAGAGACAGAGCATCAGGCACCAACCAACATTACCAAGAATTAGATCTCTCTAATTCTCAATAAGCCTTTACGTTGGAGCCGTCATAGAATCTGAGGCCTGACCCACCGGCGTGCAATTAAAGAGGGAAGCAAAGTTGCCAACCGTGATTGGGTTAACTACCATGCATGCAGTCTGTCGTATAACATCCATGTTGTACCCAATCTAAGTCCTGTTTTCGTTGTATCGTTGTTGTACAATTTGGCTCATTCTTTTATTTACTCGCGCCGCCATGTTTAAAATAGTGTTTCATCTGTGGTCATGTGTCTGCGTATGGGTAACTATACGCACGTTGAAAAATTGGTCGGCGGCGAATTTGCTTAGATATGTCGGGAAAAATGCTGGTTTACTTCCGCCAGAAACGTTACACAATTGTACTTTTGCGTTCCAAATATAAGGTTCTCGTTCATGACAATAAGTACACGTAAACTCAGCATTACATACAGAAGACTGTGGTTCACAGGTTTACATATTTATATAAAAATGTATAATAAGTTTCTTATTTCCGCTCCAAGACATAGGCTGTGGTACTCAGAACGCCTTGTTCAGAAGGTTTTTACCAGCAACCGAAACCTATGTTTAAGCCTTTACGTTGGAGCCGTCATAGAATCTGAGGCCTGACCCACCGGCGTGCAATTAAAGAGGGAAGCAAAGTTGCCAACCGTGATTGGGTTAACTACCATGCATGCAGACTGTCGTATAACATCCATGTTGTACCCAATCTTTTTATATCGAAGAATGATTTTACGAAATTGTGTGCTGAAGTCATTGCGGTTATATATTTTTCTGAATTTATATACTAAGTCACCATAAAATTCGGGTTCCGATAGACCTTGTTGCAGAAGAGATTTAAGTCCAATATTGAATTTTGAAATTAAATCAGAATGGCGTCTATAAAATTTTGAAAATGCTTTGCGTAGTTTATGGTACCGATAACCCTGATTAAGGAGTTTAGCCGTTAATAATTTATTACGAGTGTTGAAGTCAGTTACATGACTACACACTCTAGCAAATCGAATTAATTGCGAAATATAAACGCCATAGTCATCGCGTTTATCATAAATTTTGCACTAAACAAACCCGTCGACAATAGATAGATGTAAATCCAAAAACGGGGCCTCGGTATCAGAAGAATTTACTTTATTTAATTGAAGTTCTAGGGGGGGGGGGGGTAAATCTGACTGATCAAACCATCGAAATAGGTATTATCAATATTTAATAAATCATCTAAATATCTAGAAGTGGAGCTAAAAGCTTCAATAATTTCAGATTGGTTATCAATGGAAAGCGACAACATGTAGTCTCTTTCATAACAATACAAGAACAGATCAGCCACAAGAGGTGCGCAATTCGTACCCATCGGAATACCCACAATTTGTCTAAATAACTTAGTACCGAATCTAATATAAATATTGTCAAGTAGAAAGGTGAGGGCATCACACACTTTCTGACATGACCAAAGTGTATAATTCTTATGCTCTTTAGAAGTGAAAAATGCATTTCCGACATTACATGCAAGATAGAGAGAATCTTCTCTGTGAAAAGCCCATTCAATTAAATCATTAAGCTTTTCTTTTATAAGATTATGAGGAAGTGTAGTGTAAAGAGTGGAAAATTCGTAAGTAGACAGACTTGAAGCACGAAAATGTCTTGATTTCAATTTATTTAAAACCTCATTCGAATTTTTATAGACCAAAACAGATTTCTTCCTGATCTCTCAAAGACTTTATCACAATATTTAATCACATGCGTTTTAATAGCAGTAAGACAGGAAGTTAATAATTTAGAAAGTTCGGTGGTAGTGCAAGAGCTAGAATTTGCAATAAACCGTGCTTTGTAAGGTCTTTTATGAAGTTTTGGTAGCCAGTATAGCGTAGGAAGCTTGTCTTGGCCTTCGGTAACACACACAGCAAACTTGGTGGCTGAATGACAAAAATGTTTATCTACTATAACTCTCTCTTCAGCTAAAGGCTGAAGTTCACAGGCCTTAGTACCACCAAGCTCCTGCTTAAGCGTGTTAACATAGTGGAGCCGTCACACAACGACGACATTGTTAGCGGCCTTGTCTGCAGGGGCCAAAACAAGCTTCTTATGAAATTCTTGAATACCTAGCTTAAGATGACGTAAAGACGTCTTAGGCTTAGGAGGTAATAAGTTAGTATTTTGAGAATAGAAAGAAATGCGTTTATTCACTAGTTTTAAAATGCTTAGTTTCCAGTCCTTAAGGGCTTTATGCTCAACATACTCTCGCTTACACCATCGATTACCGAATTCATTCAAGGAAGCAGCGATTTCATCTCTACATTTACTGAAATCAATTTTAGAAGGAAACCGATATTTCGGTCCTTTAGAAATTATATTCCTTATCCTAGAATCAGGAATAATTTTCAAATTGCCAGTAATTACATGACCAGCAATACACTGAATTATTACAATCACATGAATCAGGAGTATTAGTATCAATATCAAGATCTGAAACAAGTTTATTAAAATTAAAAATGATAGATCTAACAGGTTTGTTATATTTATAGCAAATTATAGGTGTTTCAGTATTTTGAAAATAAGCAGGAATTGAAGAAAGCACAGAGCTCTCACGGAAAATACTGGGCAAATCTATAAAATTCATACCCTTATTAATGAAGGATATTTTGAAGAAATGGCGTTTATGATTAATTTCAGAATCAATGTAAAGTTGGCAGGCTTATAATTGAATAATCATTCCGGTGTGGCTGTTGGTAAGTTCATTTTTCCCCTCCCGAAAGAATTCCTAAAATTTACCATTAGATGACAAAGTTGGAATTATAAGGAATGAATTATCATTTCGTCGATTTTAAGTGTGCACATCGATAAAATCCATAAAAATGAAATTCATTCCTATAGTAACACGAGAACGGAAAGCTCGTTTACTTTTGCTTTGTCTCTCATTATGGTTTCACATACTGAATTGCAAATTGAATTAGAAAAGTTAAGATAAGAGATGGAAGAACGCATACAGAAAGACAAAAATGAAAAGGAAGAAAAAGAAAGAGAAATCAAGAGACAAATGCATATGGAAAGATTAGAAATGGAAGAAAGAGAGAGGGAAAAACAAAGAGAAATGGAAGAACGAATTCGAAAAGAAAAATTAGAACAGGAAGAAAAACAAAGAGAAATGGAGGAACGCATTCAGAAAGAAAAAAAAGAAAAAGAAGAACGGTTCGAGTTGGAAAAGGAAAACATGAGATATAGTATTGAATAAAAAGAAAGAGAAAGACAGTTTCAGTTAAGATTGAAGGGATTGGAACTCCAGGGTCAAGATAGGGTGAAACATACCGCTGTTTTTTTACTCTGGTAGTTACTTTGATGCCACAAAGCACATAAGATTAGTTCCGCCATTTCAGGAAAAAGAGGTAGATAAGTATTTTTTGCATTTTGAACAAGTTGCAGAAAATTTAAAATGGCCAAAAGAGCATTGGATCTTACTTTTGCAAAGCGTGTTGTCGGAAAGGCTCGAGACATTTACACTCACCTGACTGTCGAGCAAAGCTCAGACTATGATTTGGTTAAGGAGCTTATTCTTAAGGCATATGAGTTGGTTCCTGAAGCTTACAGGCAGAAATTTAGGAATTGTAAAAAAGAAATTTCCCAGACCCATGTAGAAGTTGCTCAGACCAAAGAACAGTTATTTGATAGGTGGTGTTCTTCTAAAAAAAGTAGGCTCTGATCATGACAAACTTAGACAGCTTGTCCTTGTTGAAGAGTTTAAACGGTGCATAAATTCAGACTTTAAATCTTTTCTCGATGAGAGACAGGTTGAAACTTTGGAGGAAGCTTCTCGTTTGGCAGATGATTATGCTTTGACTCATAAAGTCTCATTTGTGAACAGGCCTTATCCTCGAAAACCTTATAATCCACAGACAGGTCCAAGATTCTATCCCAGTAATCCTTCTGGTAGTTATAGCCATACATCTAGTACTATGCCCAAACTTTCTGATGAAAATAAAAGCCAGAATCCTTCAAAACCTTCTGGTGAAAACAGAAGCCAGAATTTTTCCAAACCTTCTGGTTAAAACAAAGACCAGAATCCCTTATCTCAATCTCCAGTAGTTTGTTATTATTGTAAAAATACAGGTTATTCGATCTCTGAGTGTTTAAAATTAAAGCGAAGGAAAGAAAGAGAAAGACAAGAGGAACTTAAGCCTACAGGCTTGACTTCTATAAGGCCAAAACCACAGTCTTGTGTAAGGGAGGAAACTCTTTCTGATACCAAAATATCTGAGACTAATTCAGTTATGGAGATATATGAACCATTCTTATCAGATGGTTTTGTGTCACTAAATGGTGACAGTTATGCCCATCCTACCCCTATTAAAATCTTACGAGATACCGGAGCTTCTCAATCTCTTATTCTAGCAGATACTCTGCTTTTTTCTGAGAAGACTTCTTTGGGCCAAAGTTTCCTTATTCAGGGTGTGGAATGTGGATTTGTTAATGTTCCGCTTCATAACGTTTATTTGTCATCAGACTTGGTATCCGGTTCAGTGGCTGTTGGTATTAGACCTTCTTTACCTTTTAAAGGTGTTCATTTGTTGCTAGGCAATGACTTAGCTGGAGATAAGGTTGTGGTAAACCCACTTTTGACTACTAATCCTTGCATAGACCAACCGCCTGATCCCATTGAGCAGGCAATTCCTGATCTTTATCCGTCTGGTGCAGTCACAAGGGCTATGGCACGTAAGGCCAAGCAAATTGATGGGAAACAGGATTTTGATTTCACTGATACCTTTTTGGGTCAGTCTTTTATTGACGAGATAACAAGGTCTCTGTCTTCAAGCCTGCCTGATAAGCAGACAGATTTTCATGAGAATAACTCATCTTTCGATCTAGGCCATGACAAAATGTCCGGGTCTCAACTAGCTATAGAACAGCACAAGGATCCTGAGATTTTGCCTTTGTTTGAAAGGGCTTTAGATGAGCAGGAAGTATCTCGGGTCCCAGTCTGTTATTATGTCAAAAATGACATTCTTATGAGAAAATGGCGTCCACCAGACTTCTCAGCAGAAGACGAGTGGACTGTCAACCATCAGATAGTGGTTCCACGGATTTACCGTCCGGAAATATTAAACTTGGCACATGAAACTCCCATGTCAGGACATTTAGGTGTCAATAAAACCTATCACAATATTCTTAATCATTTTTACTGGCCTGGGTTAAAATCAGATGTTTCTCAGCATTGTAGGTCCTGCCATACATGTCAAATGGTAGAAAAACCCAATCAGACTATACCTAAGGCTCATTTGCAGCCTATACCTGCTTTTGATGAACCTTTCAGTCGAATAATTATAGACTGTGTGGGTCCCTTGCCCAACTAAGTCTGGCTGTGAATATCTTTTGACTATTATGTGTGCTTCCACGCGTTTTCCTGAAGCCATTTCTTTAAGAAATATCAGAACTAAGACAATCGTCAAGGCCTTAGTGAAGTTTTTCACATTTGTTGGGCTTCCTAAATCTATTCAGTCAGACCAAGGCTCAAATTTTATGTCTGGAATATTCCAACAAGTAATGCATGAACTTGGCATTGTACAGTATAAGTCATCAGCCTATCATCCTGAAAGTCAAGGCGCCCTTGAAAGTTTCCATCAGACATTGAAAAACATGATAAGATCATATTGCTTTGACACAGAGAAGGATTGGGATGAAGGCATCCATCTCCTTTTATTTGCTGTTAGAGAATCTGTGCAAGAATATCTTGGCTTCAGTCCATTTAAATTAGTATTTGGCCATACTGTTCGTGGTCCCTTGAAACTTCTCAAAGAGAAATTTCTCTCCAATGATGACACCTCCCTGAATTTACTTCAGTATGTGTCTGATTTCAAAACTAGACTTTCAAAAGCTTGTGAGGCTGCTCGGACCAATCTTCAGGCAGCCCAAATGAAAATGAAACAACTATATGACATAGGGACAAAAGAAAGGAATTTTAAACCAGGTGATAAGGTACTAGCTCTTTTGCCTATTCCAGGAAAATCGTTGCAGGCGTGGTATTATGGTCCATACACTGTAGACAAAAAGATCAGTGTCGTAAATTACATAATAAACACTCCTGGGAGGCGCAAGCTAAAGTAGCTATGTCATATTAACATGCTTGAGGAATACATAGATAGGGACAATACATCTTTAAAATCAGTCAATCTAGTTAGCTCTGTTCCACTTAATTCATGTGACAATGACTGTGAGGATATTAATTCAGTGAAGTCGGATCCCACATCATCAAACCTTCAGAATTCTGACATTCTATGGAATCTTGACCAGAAACTGTCACATCTAGAGCCAAATCAGCGGAATGAACTGAAACAGCTGATTTTTGAATATGAACACTTATTTCCTGACATTCCAACACGGACAGACAAAATATTTCACGATGTGGACATAAATGGTTCTAAACTTGTAAAACAACACTCATACAGGATGAATCCTGTGAAACAAAAATATCTTAAAGAAGAAGTTCAGTATATATTAGACAATGACTGGTGATGTTCCTCGTGCGCCATCCTATGGCGTTTATATTTCGCAATTAATTCGATTTGCTAGAGTGTGTAGTCATGTAACTGACTTCAACACTCGTAATAAATTATTAACGGCTAAACTCCTTAATCAGGGTTATCGGTACCATAAACTACGCAAAGCCTTTTCAAAATTTTATAGACGCCATTCTGATTTAATTTCAAAATTCAATATTGGACTTAAATCTCTTCTGCAACAAGGTCTATCGGAACCCGAATTTTATGGTGACTTAGTATATAAATTCAGAAAAATATATAACCGCAATGATTTCAGCACCCAATTTCGTAAAATCATTCTTCGATATAAAAAGATTGGGTACAACATGGATATTATACGACAGACTGCATGCATGGTAGTTAACCCAATCACGGTTGGCAACTTTGCTTCCCTCTTTAATTGCACGCCGGTGGGTCAGGCCTCAGATTCTATGACGGCTCCAACGTAAAGGCTTATTGAAAATTAAAGAGATAATGTCGGTTGGTGCCTGATGCTCTGTCTCTGGTCGGGCTCATCGGAGTCTAACTGTTGGTTTTCTTTTGCTCCAGCATTTCAGTGGTTTCTTGCTGTCGAGTCCTCGCCGTTGTCTCACCTCTGTGGTTCTTTGATTTCTGTGTTCACGGAGATGTTGCACTGATGAGTTAGGAGGCCTTCATGCGGACTGAACAAATTATTTGTCTAAATCGCGACGGAAGTAAGGGCGAGGATTGTGGCCACGTAAAATCGATTTAGGCCCCCCAGTGGAAATCTTCCACTGACCGTTCCAAGGCGGCTCTTCCGTGGCGATTTATTTATGTTGTTGTTTGTTACTTACTGTGTGTATCACTTGTGTCTTTTAATTTTGGATGGCCATATGGCCATTTTGTGGGAAAGTAACTGTCCATATGGCCTTCCTTTGTTTAGGTTTCCATTATGGTCTGGTCGCTTAATGGTTGTATTTCTTTCCCTTTGATGTCTTTTATGGATGGAGTAAGTTAATTGTATCAATTCCTGATCTTTGTTTTACTTCTACTTTATTGAACCAAGCCAAAGTGAGTGGAGTTCTCCTTGTATTCTTGTACCAAAACCTGATGGGACATATCGTATGTGTACAGATTTTAGGAAAGTTAATTCCTTAAGTAAAACAGATAGCTTTCCTATTCCAAGAATGGATGACTGCATTGATAACATCGGGAATGCCAAATACATAACGAAATGCGACCTTCTGAAAGGATTTTGGCAAATTCCACTTACAGATAGAGCAAAGGAGGTTTTGGCATTCACAACACCAGACGGATTATTTAACTATAAAGTCATGCCATTTGGAACAAAAAACTCTCCGGCAACATTTCAGCGCTTAATAAACATGGTAATTGCGGGGCTGGAAGGCTGCAGTGCTTATATCGATGATGCTATCATATACAACGACCAGTGGAATCAACATCTTGGGACTATTCGAGCATTCTTTGATAGACTGAGTAATGCCAAATTGACAATCAATCTTGCTAAAAGTGAATTCTGCCATGCAAGTTTGACATTTCTAGGTCATGTTGTAGGTCAAGGTCATGTGAAACCCATTGATGCTAAAGTTGAGGCCATCTCAAATATTCCCGTACCCACGTGCAAAAGACAGCTGATGCGATTTCTTGGTATGACTGGTTATTACAGAAAGTTCTGTAATAATTGCTCTATAATTGCTGAGCTTTTGACAAATTTGCTCAGCAAAAGAACAACATTCCATTGGAATGCAATATGCCAAAATGCTTTTGATAAACTTAAAGCCATACTCAAGAGTGAACCAGTTCTCTTAGCACCAAACTTTGAAAAGGAGTTTAAGCTAGCTGTAGATGCTAGTGACGTAGGTGCAGGTAGTGTTTTGTTGCAGGAAGATGAAAATGGTGTGGATCATCCAGTTTGCTACTTTTCCAAAAAGTTTAATAAGCATCAGAGAAATTACTCTACCATAGAGAAAGAGTGCTTGTCTCTGATTCTTGCTCTGCAGTATTTCGAAGTTTATCTTACCGCTACTGCTGCACCGATTGTTGTTTTCAGTGATCACAATCCACTGACTTTCATACATAAAATTAAAAACAAAAATCAGCGGTTGCTCAGGTGGAGTCTTATGCTACAAGAGTATAAGTTAGACATAAGACATATCAGAGGGAGAGATAACATTATCCCTGATACCCTTTCAAGAGCTTGAGCAGTGTCAGGAGTTGTGTTTTTCTTTCCTACTAAAGTGGATTGTAGATACATGTAATTTTATATGCTATGCTCAATATTTTATTATTCTTAAAGCAAAAGAAAGCTTTATTACATAAATCTTTCTTTTCCTCGAAGAGGGGGAGTGTTATGCATAAGAATTTATTTTTCTGATTCCCACTTTCACAACACTGTTGACCTAATAGTGCTATAAATATCTTGTTAATCTTCTTATAGAAGATTCTAGAAAACTGAGTCACAGATTAATTTTATTTTTGTAAACAACATGTTTACAAGGAAAAGTACTTAAGAACCTTCCAGAAAGTTGACCGTTCCAAGGCGGCTCTTCCGTGGCGATTTATTTATGTTGTTGTTTGTTACTTACTGTGTGTATCACTTGTGTCTTTTAATTTTGGATGGCCATATGGCCATTTTGTGGGAAAGTAACTGTCCATATGGCCTTCCTTTGTTTAGGTTTCCATTATGGTCTGGTCGCTTAATGTTTGTATTTCTTTCCCTTTGGTGTCTTTTATGGATGGAGTAAGTTAATTGTATCAATTCCTGATCTTTGTTTTACTTCTACTTTGCATTATTTTTAGAAAATTACCTCATCTTATTCCACAGCCCTCTGGAATGTTCTAGAGAAATCTTAGGGTCTATAAAAGAGCTTGATTTTTCTCATTGAGTCAGACTTTGGAGTTTGATGTTTGGGCTTATAAGGAAAGTTATTTCTAAATTCTGTGTTGGATTGTTAAAGGATATTACTTTTCATTTCGGACTGTGAATTCTGTGGGATAAAGGTAAATAGATTCATTCAGGATATTTCATAACAGAGCTAAGTACATTTAATTTTCTTACTTCTACAGGTTAAAGTTAACTTGTAAATAAACTTTTTTAAATTTTTCCAAAAGGCTTGTTTGCTTTTTCTTTCTGCCACGCCTGGCTCGTAACACCCCGATCGGCAAAGCTAATCACGACATAGTCCTTATTGAATACGACATAAAAGCAAAACAAATCAGACAAGCCCCGCGTAAAATATATCTATACAAAAGTGCGGATATGGATGGTCTGCGAGACCATATGGCGCGATTTAGAGATTCGTTCCTTTCCTCTGACCTTTCGCACATGTCAGTTAATGATATGTGGGTCAATTTTAAGACCGAATGAACTGCGGCTATGGAAAGGTTTATTCCAACGAAAATGACCAAAAACAAAGCATAGTGCGCCTTGGATCGACAACACGATCAAGCATCTAATTAGACGACGCAATCAAATGTACTTTCGTGCTCGTAAGTCTAGTAGTCCTGACGTTAAGAGCCATTACAAACGGTTCAGAGCACACGTACAAAAGGTAATAAGAGATCCATATTGGAAGCATGTTTCCAGCATCTTTACCTTTGATGTTGATAATACAGATCCCGACAGTCCCCAGAAGAAAGGTAAAGTAAAAAAGTTTTGGTCATTTGTAAAGTCCCTGGAAAAGGAAGCTTTTGGGATCACTTCGTTAAGGGATAACGGTATTCTCAAAACAGATTCGCGCGATAAAGCCAACATATGTAACAAACAGTTTCAATCTGCATTTACGCGTGAAACTGATGGTGAGCTACCAACTAAAGGTAATAGTCAGTTCCCCTCAATGGGGGACATAACAGTTGACACAAACGGGGTCGCTAAACTGTTAGGTAAGCTCAAGATACATAAGGCATCTGGGCCGGATGACCTGAATGCCAGGGTGCTTAAGGAATGTTGTGCTGAAATTTAACCTGTGCTGGCCTTTATCTTCAATGAATCACATGCCCAGGGCACTGTACCAGATGACTGGCGACAAGCTAATGTTACCCCGGTCTATAAAAAGGAGAAAAATACGACGCAGCAAATTATAGACCAGTGTCACTAACATGCATCTTTTGCAAAACCCTGGCGCATGTAATAGTTAGTAACATCAACAAGCACCTAGCCTTTGAGAGCATATTGCTGACTGTCAACATGGTTTCCGAAGTCAAAGGTCTTGCGAAACTCAATTAGTTCAGTTTTACCATGACATTGTGAGCAATCTGGATGGGTCCACAAACCGTGGCCACAAACAGACTCACTTGATTATCATGGACTTCGCTAAGGCCTTTGACAAGGTACCTCACAGAAGGCTATTGTATAAATTAGATTACTATGGGATAAGAGGATCCACTCATAGGTGGATTAGCTCATGGCTCTCATGGCGCTCACAACAAGTTGTACTTGATGGCCAAGCGTCTGATCCAGTCCCTGTTTTATCTGGTGTCCCCCAAGGTTCGGTCCTTGGACCGGTCCTGTTCTTGGTGTTCATTAATGATATCCCTGATAATATCAGGTCATCTGTCCGTTTGTTTGCTGATGATTGTGTCCTTTATATGAATATATATACTTCTTCTGACTGACTTATTCTACAAGATGACCTGAATCAACTAGCACAGTGGGAGGCCGATTGGCAGATGAAGTTCAATGTGGCCAAATGTCATTCGATGAGGGTGTCGCGACACCCTCCGGACAAACAAATTAAGTTTGAATATAAACTACACCAGCAAATCTTGGAGCAGGTTCAATCCGCCAAATATCTTGGTATCACCATCACTGATTATCTTGATTGGGATCGACACGTTTCAGAAATAACATCAATAGCAAATAGGACTTTAGGATTTCTTAGACGAAACTTGGCTTTTGCACCTAGGCAGACAAAGGATGTTGCATATAAAACATTGGTTCGCCCTCAGCTAGAATATGCATCACTCATTTGGCATCCCTATGTTAAAACTCAGATTCAGCAGGTGGAGAAGGTGCAGAGGACAGCTGCTCGGTGGACCTGCCGACGATGGCGCAATAGAAGTAGCGTCGGTGACAAGCTTAACGAGCTAAAATGGCCGTCCCTAGAGGCCCGTCGTGAGCAGTCCTCTTTAACCTTCTTCTACAAGATACATTCAGGTACAGTGGCCATTAATAAAGATAAATACTTGACCCATGTGACAGTTTCAATCCGAACAAGGGCATCAAAAGTAAACAACTCACAGTATCACAGGTACCAGTCCTACAGTGATGCCCTGAAAAATTCCTTCTTTCCTAGGACTATTCCCCAGTGGAATAGTCTTCCCTCTTCTGTTGTGAATGCTAAGACTGCAGAGGAGTTCAAAGCCTATACAGTGTAAGATTGAGACTCAGAGGTATGCGTTTTAGTATACCTCTGCTATTCAGATTGTAAATAGTTTTAAGGACTCATCCAATGATTTCTTCTTTTTTCTTTTTTTTAGCTAAATTCTAAATATGACCGACTCAGTATAAGAAGGTAGAAATTCCCGGAACGGACCAATTTCACCCTATCTATCTATCTTCTTATAGCAAACACACGAAGTGTTTGCTTTACTGTAGAGAGGCTGAACAACATACTTAGGCACCCAAATCTCGCCTGGAATCTCGTTCAATTTCTCGCGATAATCCGCCATCTTTACAGAGTTCATGAGAATTGTATTCCTATCCAAAAAATGCTTCTCAAAACCAAAAGGAGTTAACCCCTATTACAACAGAAACACAAAATGCGTCGAAATAATTTCAAAAAAGCTCTTTTCAAGACAGATGCATCAAACACTGACGATTGGTCGCGGGAAAGCTTCGAAACTACGTCACGCGTTTAAATTAACTGAAACGTACCGCACTGAGCCGCAAATGAGAGACGGTAAAACCCAGCACCGCGACTGGACCAACGAGTAACCGGAGCATGTGCCGAAGCATTTACCGGAACTTCTCGGTGGGGTGGAAAGCGCTTCTCGTCTGGCCAAGCAATTACAACTTTTCGCAAACTATCACTCAGGGGTATAAAATAAAGCCATGGGAATTTATCTGGCTATCTGTGGATTTCTTCCTTCCCAAGATTTACAAAATGATGATAAGCCCCAAATCTATAGTATAACGCTAGTGCTTCAGGGTACTTTAAAGTTTCCACGCTGAAATTAACTGAATCACCAACTCAATATAGATAGATAGATATATAGATAGATAGATAGATAGATAGATAGATAGATAGATAGATAGATAGATAGATAGATAGATAGATAGATAGATAGGGGTGTAAATGAGTGTGTTTGCTCAAAAGGTAGTGCCTTTATTTCATATTACTGAGTCGGTCATATTTGGCCATTACCTCAGTTGGTTCCGGGTCATTTCGGCCCATAACAAAATCGGCCCATGTCAAAATCGGCCCATGACAAAATCGGCCCATAGCAATTTCGGCCCATAAATGACTTCAATGCTGTTATAGGGGCCAATTTACAGCCAAAATATAGAACAATGAAATATATAGTTAATTTATGATATAATACATATATACAATTTATTTTACCCCTTTTCCCCGCTTGGCACTTGTATCATTATTTTCAATAATTACCTCCCTCAGATGTGGGTCTCCTCGCAATGCAAACTTTGTAATGGAATAGTTATGAAATAAAAATAATATAAATTTGAAAAAAAAAACAATGTATATCTATGAACTTGGAAATTGTAGTTCTAGGGTCATTGTTTATTTGTTTACATTGTTGGCACATGTCGGTATGCAAAATGTTCAATAATCACTTTACGTTGTTACCTTTATCGGCACGTGCCTTAAAGTGACAAACAGAGTGATTATCATATTACTCAAACTTCAGTCATTATTGGGGCACGTGCCAATAATCCATTAGCTTATGTCTGTAATGCGGGTCTTTAATACTTTCTTTGTTTCTTGCTTTCGGTTTCGTTTTATGAATGTTATTGGGCAGGGGCACAGCTATAGCTATTTTTGGGGCATAGCGCCGGGGTCCAATTTGCGAAGACTCACATTAGTCTGTGCATCCGCGCAGTCTGATTTGTGTGTAACTATGAATCATAAAGTAGCCAAAGCTTCCTCATGCCTTCAGCGATTATGACCATACTGTGCGGCAAGTCGAGCTGTGTATGCTGGGCTCGTGAAGTAGTCAAAGCTTCCTCCTCCGAACGACCATGGTCATTCTGTGTGGCTGAGCAAGCTGATCTATGTATGCTGGGCGAATTGTAGAAATTGCTGGGCCCTTGCTTGCTTATTTACACAGCAAAAAGTCGCCAAAATAAACAGAAATACGCAAATACGTGTGTGACAAAGTTTACGTGTGCACAAGCATCGTGCGTATATGAAACGAATACGCATTGCGCGTATTGCGAAGTTTTAATCATGCAGACGCATTGAGCGTATCGGTAAACAATGCGCATTGCGTATGCATGCTGACGCAGATGCACGTATTCAAAAACAATACGCATTGAGTGTGTGACAAAACGCGTTTTGCGGATTTGAAATACGACAATCACAAATACGCAGTCGCCTCGATATTCTCTTTAAATTCTACTATCTTATTTCTGCTCTAAAATATAGATTGTGGGTACTCGTTAGAACCGCCTCGATGAGGCGGTTCCAACTCGTGCCGGCAATCTATATTTTGAGCAGAATTAAGAAAAATATCACAATTTTTCATCTTAAATTTTTCATTTTTTCGGCGATAAAGGTGGCAATGCAATTGTATAGGCGGGTTTGCGTAATGCATGCTGAAAAAAAATTTTGGTCAGTAGGTGGGAGAAACTTTTTTTTTATTATTTTATTTTTTTCCCTAAAAAATACAGGGTCGGGCCTGTATTTTTTGTTTTTAGCGTGTACATGTTTTTTGTTAATAAAGTTGTCATGTTGATACTTGGATTGTATTTCATAATTAATTTTAAATGCTCAAAACATTCAGCTCTGTATTTTTGAAGGTACTAAATGACCAAAACTACAAAATTGTAATACTATGGGAAAATGCAAAGACGACACTGGGTAGGGTCGGATATTGAAAATGATAGGGTTGGTGTTTAAATTTTTATTTTGTTCTTTATTGATAAAACTAGTAGAGTCAGTGTCTGAAGCAGGCTCGTTGGGTTAGCGAAAACACGGTTATTTTTGGGGGCCTTAGTTCACTTTTGGCTTTTATTTTCTTTACCTTCGCGATCTGTATATTGTCACAAATTACGAGCACATCTATATAATTCTGACCCCTTAAACCCCATTTTGAAATAGTAAAACTGGAGTTGACTGGGATAAGCATTATTTTTCTTTTTCTGCTCAGAAACATAGAGTGTGGATAATCGTAAAAACAGCCTCACCGAGGCGATTCTTTCGAGTATCCACAGTCTGTGGTTTGAGCGGAAACATGAAAAATATCAGGATTTTTATCTGAAAAACAGATTATGGGTAGTCATAAAAACAGCCTCGCCGAGGCGATTCTATCGATTGCCCACGGTCTGTGTTTCGAGCAGAAACATGAAAAATATCAGGATTGTTACCTGAAAAGTTTAGTTCTATTTTTATTTATTTATTTATTTATTTATTTATTTATTTATTTATTTATTTTGGTGCTAAAATTTTACTAGTATATTTGAATAGGCGTCAAATGTCCTCTGCATTGTTTGCCCAGACATGTACGTATAAAAAAGTATTATTCGTTTTGTTTGGAGCAGGCTATCCTGTGCATACCTCGCTGACTCATAGTCATTAGGTCTTTCACCGCCGTGGGTTCGAGCCTCGCTGGGGCCACATATAAGACGCCAAGTTCTGCAACGGAAGGTCAGGTGGTATTTCTCCGGGCATTCCGGTTTTCGCCTACCTCTGTTTAACGATCGGCTCAATATGGGTGATATAATGGTGAAAGGGTCGTAAAACCCAAACCAAAGTACATGTACATGCCATTGACATCAATTAAATATTGCAACATTGTGTAAGAAATCAACAAATCGCCAGACCTTACAGCTGACCAGTACAACAACATAAATTATATTAAAGTCAGATTAATGGCCATTTCACTGGCATGCCACTGATAGCTAGGGCCGGTCTTTAAGAAAATAGGGGCTTAATTGCCCTTTGGGAGACATTATCACTGCATTGGGCCATTGGCTTAGAATATCTCTGAGTAACAGAAGTAATTTTGTTGATTTGAGGTCTAACGTCCCCGTCAACACTGTAAAGGTCATTTTGGAGACGTTGCTTCCAATTTTGTGGGACTTTTACCCGACATTGAGATGAATGACATCTCAAGCCCTGCTG
Source organism: Lucinisca nassula (assembly GCA_963580285.1). Lineage (NCBI taxonomy): Eukaryota > Metazoa > Mollusca > Bivalvia > Lucinida > Lucinidae > Lucinisca > Lucinisca nassula. Next base: position 150,340,010 of record OY757014.1, read on the forward strand.
CCCAATTATGAAACCAATAGGGTTTATAAGCATGGACGGGCCGACTCGGAACGCTTTGCCTGGGCAGGCTTAGATCCTATAAGCAGTTTACCAGTACTCGTGTGCGGGTCGGTTTCAACTCTGCATAGAAGCATCATGCAGCCAGCCCTGGTGGGCGGGGGCCGATAACAGAAGTAAAGTTTGTTTATCTATTTATTTATTTTGAGTATAAGTGCACACATCCTTTTCACCAGAAGCGCTTCTTGAATCAGAGGAAGGGAAAGAGTGACTAGGAAAAGATTTAAAGATCAGTCTCAACGATGGAATTCATAGGTTCATTTTTTATTCATTTGCAGTTTATTTTTATTTATTTATTTATTAATTAATTTATTTTATTTTATTTATTTATTATGCCCCCTTCCCCTGAAAGGGGAGGAGACACATTGTTTTGCTACGGTTCTGTGCGTCTGTCGGTCCTTCGACTGGAAACAGTCCATTCATTTAATCATTTCACTTATAAGAATATGCTTATTAATTTTAACCCAGCTCAAAAGCAATGACTTCCATCCCATAGCACCAAAAGTTTTGGAGATCAGAAAGTATTAGAGAGGATAAAAATATAAATTTATTGCTAATACAAAGGAGAAGATATTGGTTAAACTTTTGGACTGATTCCAGTCTTGTCGGTCCTTTGTTAGTCCGTATCCCGTTGAACACGGCAATGTCGACCTTTGCAAACAATGTAGGTCCAGATCAGATGGCTTCTACACCGTTTGCCATCTAGCGAATACATTTTATCATCAGGCAAGCACGCCTATATAATTTTGACCCCACGTTTTGGACGTTTTTTTTTTTTTTATTTCAAGGAAAAATTCCGTCCTTTAGAACAGCGATGTCCGTGCGGGCGGGCGGCCGGGCGTCCGCGTCTCGGTTTACCTTTTTACGTTTTACCTTTTGGTTGACCTTTTTTCAAAAACCCGTCCATAATGCCATTTGGCGTTTTTCTTGTATACAGTAAAACTGGGGTTTACAGGGGTATACATTATTTTTCTTATTTCGACAAAAAAGATAGATTGTGGGTACTGGTCTCAACCGCCTCGCCATGGGCCATTATACTTAAAATAAATAAGGCCCCCGCCCATCGGGGCTTGAAGAAATAGGTGGGCTGCACGATGCTCCCACGCAGAGCTAAATCCGACCCGCACAAGAATACTGGAAAACCGCTTAGATGTCATCTCATCTCAACGTCTGGTAAAAGTCCCACAAAACGGGCCTCCGTGGCCTAGTGGTTAAGAGCGCTGACTCTTGATCATTAGGTCTCTCACCGCTGTGGTTCGAGCCTCGCTCGGGTCACATTTGAGACGCCGAGTTCTGCAACGGAAGGTCAGGTGGTTTTTCTCCGGGTACTCCGGTTTTCGCCTACCTCTGATTAACGATCGGCTCGATATGAGTGAAATAATCTTGAAAGGGTCGTAAAACCAACCCCCCCCCCCCCCCCCCCAAAAAAAAAAGTCCCACAAAATTGGAAGCAACGTATCCAAAATGGCATTCACAGTGTTTACGGGGACGTTAAACCTCAAATGAAACGAACAAACTCAAAATCAATAAACAGACAAATAAATTTTACTTCATTCTTAGCCAGTACAGTGATAATGTCTCCTAAAGGGCAATTTAGCCCCTATTTTTATCTGGATTTCTCTCTTTCTCTATCTCTCTTCTTCTTCTTCTTCTTCTTCTTCTTCTTCTTCTTCAACCAGGCAAGATGCGCTATACATGTAGGCAGATTCTTAGCTCATTTTGATGCATCATTAAATTCTAGTAAATTCTAGTGTCAGCGAGGGCTGAAGCAATTAAACAGTAGGGAGCAACCTCTTGCCCTTCTTAATTAAAGTTCCGTGATATTCAGTCAGATAAACTCCAACACACTGCAACAGAATAAACAGAATAAAATGGTTCTCTGATACAGTTTTTGTTTCAATACCCAGTCAACAGCTAAGGTCATGTTGGGCCAGTCCGTTCCCTTCACTGTTCCTGGACAGGATAAGTTACTAGCACATTGTGAGATCATGCTTTAGATATAATAGTCATGAAATGAAAGTACATGTACATGATTCAGAAACGGGCTTCCATGGCCTAGTGGTTAAGAGCGATGACTCTTGATCATGTGAGACGCCAAGTTCTGCAACGGAAGGTCAGGTGTTTTTTCTCCGGGTACTCCGGTTTTCGCCCACCTCTGATAAACGATCGGCTCGATATGAGTGAAACAATCTTGAAAGGGCCTTAAAACCAAAATAAAAAAAAAATAAAAAAACATGATTCAGAGCAGAAGACCAAGCTAATTTTTTCAACTGTTATTGCATTATTTTGCTATATATTCACACACTTCTGCCAAATGAATTCTTCCTGAGTGGGCAGAGCCATTTCCAGTTTAAGGAGAATCTGACAGTAATAATAATTTCAATCTTTTGTATACATACATTGTAGACTCTCTCAAATACTGAATTTATCAACTATCGACCTGGTTAAGGAAACGTAAAAAAATGAGAAGCAAAATATGCTAGGAGAAGTCTGATCAATGTCCACGCTGTTAGAGGTACAGTCTGATCAGGGTCCACACAGTTTTCCAGGATGCAAAACCTGCAAGAAGATGCAACAGAGAACATTTTCCGATAGATTATTTCATGGCATCTTAGGGGTTCATCTCTAAACCCTCTTCGTAAATAGCTACCTGTCACGTAGTGAAGACGTGAGCTTTTGGGATCACTTTTTGTCCGTCGTCCGTCGTGCGTCCGTGCGTGCTTAAACAATTTCTTTAAACCACTGATTGGATTTTGACCAAACTTCACAGGAATTATCCTTAGGTGGTCTCCTTTCAAAGTTGTTCAAACGGTTCTGGTCCGTTGGACATCTAGGTAACAGGAGCAAAAAATTGATTTTTTTTTACTGAAAACTTAAAAAAAAATCTTCTTTTCTGAAACTGTACGGCCCAGGTCTTTGATATTTGGTATAAAGCTTCATCTATGGGACCTCTACCAAGTATGTTCAACTTACAGCCCTTGGGCCGAAAATGCCCCCGGTCCAGGTCTCATCGATTTTACATAGGCTTATATAGGGAAAAAAATCTGGAACCAGAAGGCCTGGGTGTTTGATATTTGATATTTGGTATGAAGTTGTATCTGCTGGACCTCTACCGAGATTGTTCAAATGATATCACTGGGGCCAAAAATGCCCCCGCATTGGGGCCCACCAATAGGCCCACCCACATAGACTTATATCGGGAAAAACCTTTAAAAATCTTCTTGTCTGAAACCAGAAGGCCCAGGTGTTTGATATTTGGTATGAAGTTGTATCTAGTTGTCCTCTGCCAAGATTGTTCACTTTATAGCCCTGGGGCAAAAAAATGCCCCGGCGCCAGGTCCCACCGGTTTAACATAGATTTAAATGGGGGAAAACCTTTAAAAGTCTTCTTGTCTGAAACCAGAAGGCCCAGGGGTTTGATATTTGGTATGAAGTTGTGTCTAATAGACCTGTACCAAGATTTTCAAATTATGACCCTAGGGCCAAAACTGCCACCGTCCCGGGGTACACCGGTTTTACATAGACTTATATAGGGAAACCTTTTAAAAACACTTCTGGTCTGAAAACAGAATGACCAGGTGTTTGATATTTGGTACGAAGCTTCATTTACATGTAGTTGACCTCTATCAAGATTGTTGAAAATTATAGCCCTGAGGTAAAAAAAGCCCCCGCCCCGGGGCCCTTTGGTTTAACATAGACTTAGATAGGAAAAATCTTTAAAAGCCTTCATCTCTAAAACAGCAGCATCAGGTCTTTGATATTCAATAAGATTGTTCAATAATGGCCCTGGGCAAAAGCTGCCTCTGCGCCGAGGCCTTTGGCTTTTACATAGACTTATATAGGGAAAACTTTTTCATGGCTCTAGCTGGCACCTAGATTTATCAATGGGTTTTATGTAACTTTACACAAATGTTAGGTATAATAATATTCTCAAGCAAGATCAACATTCAGGGGTCTAGGCTGAAGGTCAGGTCACTGTAGCTCGATTTTGCTCAAACGAACATGATAGCCAAACCCTCCAATGACCTAGTCTGATTTTGATAGATTTTCCCAGAAATGTTCCTTGGGTCACTGTCAATCAAATTTGCTCAAACCCTCCACTCCTACGTACTATATTCCCTCCAGTATGGATCAAGTGAGCGATCCAGGGTCATCATGGCCCTCTTGTTATATGATGAAAGGCGTGTTCAAGCGATCTACCGTGTCCAGTGACAGGTCTTGTTTAATGTCTAACTAACTACTAAATAAACTGGATCAAGATGTCGTTGAAGAACGACTTAAATAACCTTCCAACCTCCTGCACCCCCCCCCCCCCCCCCGCCATAAGCAAGTGACAATAAATTGAATGTGGGTCAAGCATTTTGTTTCATGAAGTGCGTAGGAAAGTAAGCAAGCTTAGACATTGCGACTTTGAGCATTGTGTTTAAATAGAAGAGCAACAAAGGGCCATAACTATCATGTAAAAGGTACAATATCAGTCATTTTCGAACCACAAGAAAGAATAAAGGGCTGTAACTACCATGAAACGTGCCGGAATTTGACAATGATCGAACTCGTATAGGGTCTCGTGATTATAAAGCCATGTTTGAAACTTGGTTGAAGTCGGTTGGGAAACGGCAAATTTCAGCATCATTTAAAGAATAAAGGGCCGTAACTCCCTTGATACGCGTCTAATTTTGAAGATGATCGGACTACTCCGAGGTCTCATGGATGCAAAGCCATTTACGAAGGTTGGTTGAAATCGGTTGTGAAATATACTTTAGAGTCCGGAAATGGCTAATTTCCGCATTACATGTATTTGAAGAACAAAGGGCCATAACTCCGATTCTGACGGTGATCGAAGTCGTCCGAGGTCTCAAGGATGCAAAGCCATGTATTAAGTTTGGTTGCAATAAGTTGGGAAACCTAGACTGTATAGTCCGGGAACGGCTAATTTCAGCATCATTTGAAGAAAAAAGGGCTTTAACTCCCATGATACGCGTCAGATTTTGACGATGATCGAACTCGTATGCAAAGCCATGTATGAAGTTAGGTGGAAACGGGTAGGTAAGGACTGACTGTAGAGTCCAGAAAGTATGCATATGGACGGCCGGATGTACACACGCACATACAAGCTTTATCCAGTATACCCCCTTCCCCCCCCCCCCCCCCACTTCCCCACTAAACTTTGTTTGCGAGAGTCCGGAAAGTATACAGACGGATGCACGGATGGATGCATGCGCGTACACACACACACACACACACACACACACACACACACACACACACACACACACACAAGCTGAATCCAGAATACGGCTTTATAGGCAGAATATATTCTGCATCCTTCTTCAACACAATGTTGATTAAATATTCCATTCTCCAACAGGTCTGCAGGGTGTAATGACGGCGCTCCATGCTGGGCACCTCCACGCTGGGAACGTTTGCTCCACCGTGGGCACACTCTTTTCCTACAGTTGCAGCTATACTTAGACTGGTTGCTCGGTTCATTAAAATTGGAGCAAATTTTCACAGGGTCTTTTCGTCCCTTGAATTCAAAGAAAACCTACAGAAGCATTAATTATTTGTCATTGCCATTTTCTTAGCTCCTGTTGTGTAGAAGTCAAATTATGACCGTACAACTAGTTGTGGGTGTAGACTTTTATACTTATAGGAATGCGATTGGCACTTTAAAGCCGTTATCAGGTGTATTTATAGCTTCGCAAGGGAGATTACCATAGAATTGGAACCACAAGAAAATGCTATTTAATTTTAAATAGCCGCATTCAGCGTTTGATTTTCTGTAATATCTAAATAAAATAGGATAATGTAAATTTATTTCACAAAAAATGTTGTTTTAAACGTTTAAGGTACTTTATTTTTCGTATTTTATTATAAATACTTATCAATTTGAGACACAACCTTTACTTAAACAAACATAACGACTGATATATAAATATTGATCTATTTCCTTCGCAAACTGCTAGTTTTTTTTTCTTGTTACTGTGGAAAGCTCAACACTAAATTTAAGTCTTACATGCATTAAGGTAAACCGTTTTCAAATCACGTGAAGTTAAATTTATTTCAAGTCGGTTTTAATGTACTGGAAAATTTGCTTGAACTCTGCTTGCCATGGAGCAACAATGGTCCTATTCATGCCGTTGCTCCACCCTGGGAACGTTAGCGACGTATTGGAGCGTTTCCTTGAACTGTGCTGGACATGTAGTGACTTTCGACCTATTCTTGCTGGTGCTCAACCCTGGGCACAATATTAGTCGTATTGGTACGTTTCCTTGAACTCTGTGCTGGACTGATGGATCGACAACGGACCTATTCCTGTCGTTGCTCCACGCTGGGTACGTTGGCAGTCGTAGGGGTACTGTTGCTTAATCTGTGCTGAACATGGTGCGACAATGGACCTATTCCTGCAGCTGCTCAACCCTGTGTAAGTTAGAAGTCGTATTGGAACGTTTCTTTGAACTCTGCTGGACATGAAGCGGGAATGGACCTATTCCTGCCATTGCCTCGCTCCGAGCTGGGCACACTAAATATATTTCCAGAGCGCTAGAATGCTCTCTGCTGGGAACAGGCCGGCCTCGCTCCGCGCTGGGCACACTATATATATTTCCAGAGCGCTCGCATGCTCTGTGCTGGGAACAGAACATCTATAAGACCATTGGCGGCTTTACTCCACGCTGGGCACACTATATATATGACCAGAGTGAGTGCTCGCATGCTCTGTGCTGGAAACAGAACAACTATAAGACCATTGTTGTCCTCGCTCCACGCTGGGCACACAATATATATTTCCAGAGCGCTCGCTTGGTCTGTGCTGGGAACAGAACAACTATAAGACCATTGTTGGCCTCGCTCCACGCTGGGCACACAATATATATTCCCAGAGCGCTCGCTTGGTCTGTGCTGGTAACAGAACAACTATAAGACCATTGTTGGCCTCGCTCCACGCTGGGCACACTATATATATTTCCAGACTGCTCGCATGCTCTATGCTGGGAACCTAACAACTGTAAGACCATTGTTGTCCTCGCTCCACGCTGGGCACACAATATATATTTCCAGAGCGCTCGCTTGGTCTGTGCTGGGAACAGAACAACTATAAGACTATTGTTGGCCTCGCTCCACGCTGGGCACACTATATATATTTCCAGAGTGCTCGCATGCTCTCTGCTGGGAACTGAACAACTATAAGACTATTGCCGGCCTCGCTCCACGCTGGGCACACTGTATTTATTTCCAGAGTGCTCGCATGCTCTTTGCTGGGAACAGAACAACTATAAGATCATTGTTGGCCTCGCTTCACGCTGGGCACACTATATATATTTCCAGAGTGCTCGCATGCTCTGTACTGGGAACAGAACAGCTATAAGACCATTGTTGACCTCTCCCAATGCAGGGCACACCATACATATTTCCAGACTGCTCGCATGATCTATGCTGGGAACACAACACTATAAGACAATTGTTGGCCTCGCTCCACACTGGGTACACTATCTATATTTCCAGAGTGCTCGCATTGTCTGTGCTGGGAACAGAACAACTATAAGACCATTGTCGACCCCGCTCCACGCTGGGCACACTACATATATTTCCAGAGTACTGGCATGCTCTGTGCTGGGAACAGAACGACTATAAAACTATTCCCGGCCTCGCTCCACGCCGGGCACACTATATATATTCCCAGAGTGCTCGCATGCTCTGTGCTGGGAACAGAACTTCATTAGACCATTGCCGGTCTCGCTACACGCTGGGCACACTATATATATTTCCAAAGTGCATGAATGATCCGTGCTTGGAGCAGAACAACTATAAGCCATTGCCGGCCTCGCTCCACGCTGGGCACAGTATATATATTTCCAGAGTGCTCGCATGCTCTGTGCTGGGAACAGAACAACTATAAGACCATTGTTGGCCGCGCTCCACGCTGGACACACTATATACATCTCACGGGCGCTCGCTTGCTCTGTGATGGGAACAGAACAACTACAAGACCATTGTTTGCCTCCCTCCATGCTACGCACACTACATATGTTTCCAGAGTGCTCGCATGCTCTGTGCTGGAAACACAACACTATAAGACAATTGTTGGCCTCGCTCCACGCTGGGCACAATATCTATATTTCCAGAGTGCTCGCATTGTCTGTGCTGGGAACAGAACAACTATAAGACCATTGCCGGCCCCACTCCACGCTGGGCACACTATATATATTTCCAGAGTGCTGGCATGCTCTGTGCTGGGAACAGAACAACTATAAAACCATTCCCGGCCTCGCTCCAAGCCGGGCATACTATATATATTTCCAGAGTGTTCACATGCTCTGTGCTGGGAACAGAACAACAATAACACCATTGCCGGCCTCGCTTCACGCTGGGCACCTTATATATATTTCCAATGCTCGAATGATTCGTGCTTGGAATAGAACAACTATAAACCATTGCCGGCCTCGCTCCACGCTGGGCACATTATATATATTTCCAGAGTGCTTGCATGCTCTGTGCTGGGAACAGAACAAATATAAGACCATTGTTGGCCTCGCTCCACGCTGGACACACTATATATAATTCTAGAGTGCTCGCATGCTCTGTGCTGGGAACAGAACAACTATAAGACCATTGTTGGCCTCGCTCCACGCTGGGCACATATATAATTCCAGAGCGCTCGCATGCAACTATAAGACCAAGTTTGGCCTCACTCCACGCTGGGCACACTGTATATATTTCCAGACTGCTCGCATGCTCTGTGCTGGGAACAGAACAGCTTTAAGACCATTGTTGGGGTCTCTCCACGCTGGGCACACTAAATATATTTCCAGAATGCTCGCATGCTCTGTGCTGGAAACAACAAATATAAGACCATTGTTGGCCTCGCTCCACGCTGGACACACTATATTTATTTCCAGAATGCTAGCATGCTCTGTGCTGGGAAAAGAAAAACTATCTCACCATTGCCGGCCTCGCTCCTCGCTGGGCATACTATGTATATTTCCATAGTGTTCGCATGCTCTGTGCTGGGAACAGAACAACTATAAGACCATTGACGGCGTCGCTCTACGCTTGGCACACTATATATATTTCCAGATTGCCCGCATCCTCTGTGCTGGAAACAGAACAACTATAAGACCATTACCGGTCTCGCTCCACGCTGGGCACCTTATATATATTTCCAGAGTGTTCGCATGCTCTGTGCTGGGAACAGAACAACTATAAAAGCATTGCCGGCCTCGCTCCACGCTGGGCACACTATATATCTTTCCAGAGTGCTCGTTTGCTCTGTGCTGGAAACAGAACAACTATTAAACCATCGCCGATCTCGCTTCCCGCTGGGCACACTATATATATTTCCAGAGTGCTCACATGCTCTGTGCTGGGAACACAACAACTATAAAACCATTGCCAGCCTCGCTCCAACCTGGGCACACTATATATATATTTCTAGTGTGCTTGCATGCTCTGTGCGGGGAACAGAACAACTTAAAGACCATTGCCGGCCTCGCTCCACGCTTAGCACACTATATATATTTCCAGAGTGCCCGCATCCTCTGTGCTGGGAACAGAACAACTATAAGACCATTGCCGGCCTCGCTCCACGCTGGGCACACTATATATATTTTGCAGAGTGCTCGCATGCTCTGTGATGGGAACAGAACAACTATAAGACCATTATCGGCCTCGCTCCACGCTGGGCACACTATATATATTTCCAGAGTGCTCGCATGCTCTGAACTGGGAACAGAACAGCTATAAGACCATTGTTGACCTCCCCCTATGCTGGGCACACCATATATATTTCCAGACTGCTCGCATGATCTGTGCTGGGAACACAACACTATAAGACAATTGTTGGATTCGCTCCACACTGGCCACACTATATATAGTTCCAGAGTGCTCGCATTGTCTGTGCTGGGAACAGAATAACGATAAGACCATTGCCGGCCCCGCTCCACGCTGGGCAACCTACATATATTTCCAGAGTGCTGGCATGCTCTGTGCTGGGAACAGAACGACTATAAAACTATTCCCGGCCTCGCTTCACGCAGGGCACACTATATATATTTCCAGAGTGCTCGCATGCTCTGTGCTGGGAACAGAACTTCATAAGACCATTGCCGGCCTCGCTCCACGCTGGGCACACTATATATATTTCAAAAGTGTACGAATGATCCGTGCTTGGAGCAGAACAATATAAGCCATTGCCGGCCTCGCTCCACGCTGGGCACAGTATATATATTTCCAAAGTGCTCAAATGATTCGTGCTTGGAATAGAACAACTATAAACCACTGCCGGCCTCGCTCCACGCTGGGCACATTATATATATTTCCAGAGTGCTCGCATGCTCTGTGCTTGGAACAGAAAAATATAAGACCATTGTTGGCATCGCTCCACGCTGGACACACTATATATATTTCTAGAGTCCTCGCATGCTCTGTGCTGGGAACAGAACAACTATAAGACCATTGTTGGCCTCGCTCCACGCTGGGCACATTATATATAATTCCAGAGTGCTCACATGCTCTGTGCTTGGACTGAACAACTATAAGACCATTTTGGCCTCACTCCACGCTGGGCACAATATATATAATTCCAGACTGCTCGCATGCTCTATGCTGGGAACAGAACAGCTTTAAGACCATTGTTGGCCTCTCTCCCCGCTGGGCACACTATATATATTTCCAGAATGATCGCATGCTATGTGCTGGAAACTGAATAAATATAAGACCATTGTTGGCCTCGCTCCACGCTGGGCACACTATATTTATTTCCAGAATGCTAGCATGCTCTGTGCTGGGAAAAGAAAAACTATCTCACCATTGCCGGCCTCGCTCCTCGCTGGGCACACTATGTGTATTTCTAGAGTGTTTGCATGCTCTGTGCTGGGAACAGAACAACTATAAGACCATTGACGGCCTCGCTCTACGCTTGGCACAGTTTATATATTTCCAGAGTTCCCGCATCCTCTGTGCTGGGAACAGAACAACTATAAGACCATTGCCGGCCTCGCTCCACGCTGGGCACACTATATATATTTCCAGAGTGTTCGCATGCTCTGTGCTGGGAACAGAACAACTATAAAAGCATTGCCGGCCTCGCTCCACACTGGGCACACTATATATCTTTCCAGAGTGCTCGTATGCTCTGTGCTGGAAACAGAACAACTATTAAACCATCGCCGAGCTCGCTCCCCGCTGGGCACACTATATATATTTCCAGAGTGCTCACATGCTCTGTGCTGGGAACACAACAACTATAAAACCATTGCCAGCCTCGCTCCACGCTAGGCACACTATATATATTTCTAGTGTGCTGGCATGCTCTGTGCGTGGAACATAACAACTTAAAGACCATTGCCGGCCTCACTCCACGCTTGGCACACTATATATATTTCCAGAGTGCCCGCATCCTCTGTGCTGGGAACAGAACAACTATAAGACCATTGCCGGCCTCGCTCCACGCTGGGCCACTATATATATTTTGCAGAGTGCTCGCATGCTCTGTGATGGGAACAGAACAACTATAAGACCATTGTCGGCCTCGCTCCACGCTGGGCACACTATATATATTTCCAGAGTGCTCGCATGCTCTGTACCGGGAACAGAACAGCTATAAGACCATTGTTGACCCCCCCCCCCCTCTGTGCTGGGCACACCATATATATTTCCAGACTGCTCGCATGATCTGTGCTGGGAACACAACACTATAAGACAATTGTTGGATTCGCTCCACACTGGGCACACTATCTATATTTCCAGAGTGCTCGCATTGTCTGTGCTGGGAACAAAATAATTGTAAGACCGTTGCCGGCCCCGCTCCACGCTGGGCACACTACATATATTTCCAGAGTGCTGGCATGCTCTGTACTGGGAACAGAACGACTATAAAACTATTCCCGGCCTCGCTCCACGCAGGGCACACTATATATATTTCCAGAGTGCTCGCATGCTCTGTGCTGGGAACAGAACTTCATAAGACCATTGCCGGCCTCGCTCCACGCTGGGCACACAATATATAATTCCAAAGTGTACGAATGATCCGTGCTTGGAGCAGAACAACTATAAGCCATTGCCGGGCTCGCTCCACGCAGGGTACAGTATATATATTTCCAGAGTGCTCGCATGCTCTGTGCTGGGAAGAGAACAAATATAAGACCATTGTTGGCCTCGCTCCGCGCTGGGCACAATATATATATTTCCGGAGCGCTCGCATGCTCTGTGCTGGGAACAGAACAAATATAAGACAATTGTCGGCGTCGCTCCACGCCGGGCACACTATATATATTTCCAGAGTTATCACTTGCTCTGTGCTGGGAACAGAACAAAAATAAGACCATTGCCGACCTCGCTTCCCGCTGGGCACACTATATATATTTCCAAAGTGCTCGAATGATTCGTGCTTGGAATAGAACAACTATAAACCACTGCCGGCCTCGCTCCACGCTGGGCACATTATATATATTTCCAGAGTGCTCGCATGCTCTGTGCTGGGAACAGAACAAATATAAGACCATTGTTGGCATCGCTCCACGCTGGACACACTATATATATTTCCAGAATGCCAGCATGCTCTGGGCACATTATATATAATTCCAGAGTGCTCACGTGCTCTGTGCTTGGACTGAACAACTATAAGACCATTTTGGCCTCACTCCACGCTGGGCACAATATATATAATTCCAGACTGCTCGCATGCTCTATGCTGGGAACAGAACAGCTTTAAGACCATTGTTGGCCTCTCTCCCCGCTGGGCACACTATATATATTTCCAGAATGCTCGCATGCTATGTGCTGGAAACTGAATAAATATAAGACCATTGTTGGCCTCGCTCCACGCTGGGCACACTATATTTATTTCCAGAATGCTAGCATGCTCTGTGCTGGGAAAAGAAAAACTATCTCACCATTGCCGGCCTCGCTCCTCGCTGGACACACTATGTGTATTTCTAGAGTGTTCGCATGCTCTGTGCTGGGAACAGAACAACTATAAGACCATTGACGGCCTCGCTCTACGCTTGGCACACTTTATATATTTCCAGAGTTCCCGCATGCTCTGTGCTGGGAACAGAACAACTATAAGACCATTGCCGGCCTCGCTCCACGCTGGGCACACTATATATATTTCCAGAGTGTTCGCATGCTCTGTGCTGGGAACAGAACAACTATAAAAGCATTGCCGGCCTCGCTCCACACTGGGCACACTATATATCTTTCCAGAGTGCTCGTATGCTCTGTGCTGGAAACAGAACATCTATTAAACCATCGCCGACCTCGCTCCCCGCTGGGCACACTATATATATTTCCGGAGTGCTCACATGCTCTGTGCTGGGAACACAACAACTATAAAACCATTGCCAGCCTCGCTCCACGCTAGGCACACTATATATATTTCTAGTGTGATGGCATGCTCTGTGCGTGGAACATAACAACTTAAAGACCATTGCCGGCCTCACTCCACGCTTGGCACACTATATATATTTCCAGAGTGCCCGCATCCTGTGTGCTGGGAACATATAAGACCATTGCCGGCCTCGCTCCACGCTGGGCCACTATATATATTTTGCAGAGTGCTCGCGTGCTCTGTGATGGGAACAGAACAACTATAAGACCAGAATATATATTTCCAGAATGATCGCATGCTATGTGCTGGAAACTGAATAAATATAAGACCATTGTCGGCCTCGCTCCACGATGGGCACACTATATATATTTCCAGAGTGCTCGCATGCTCTGTACTGGGAACAGAACAGCTATAAGACCATTGTTGACCCCCCCCCCCCTATGCTGGGCACACCATATATATTTCCAGGCTGCTCGCATGATCTGTGCTGGGAACACAACACTATAAGACAATTGTTGGATTCGCTCCACACTGGGCACACTATCTATATTTCCAGAGTGCTCGCATTTTCTGTGAAGGGAACAGAATAATTGTAAGACCACTGCCGGCCCCGCTCCACGCTGGGCACACTACATATATTTCCAGAGAGCTGGCATGCTCTGTGCTGGGAACAGAACGACTATAAAACTATTCCCGGCCTCGCTCCACGCAGGGCACACTATATATATTTCCAGAGTGCTCGCATGCTCTGTGCTGGGAACAGAACTTCATAAGACCATTGCCGGCCTCGCTCCACGCTGGGCACACTATATATCTTTCCAGAGTGCTCGTTTGCTCTGTGCTGGAAACAGAACAACTATTAAACCATCGCCGATCTCGCTCCCCGCTGGGCACACTATATATATTTCCAGAGTGCTCACATGCTCTGTGCTGGGAACACAACAACTATAAAACCATTGCCAGCCTCGCTCCAACCTGGGCACACTATATATATATTTCTAGTGTGCTTGCATGCTCTGTGCGGGGAACAGAACAACTTAAAGACCATTGCCGGCCTCGCTCCACGCTTGGCACACTATATATATTTCCAGAGTGCCCGCATCCTCTGTGCTGGGAACAGAACAACTATAAGACCATTGCCGGCCTCGCTCCACGCTGGGCACACTTTTTTTTTTTTTGCAGAGTGCTCGCATGCTCTGTGATGGGAACAGAACAACTATAAGACCATTATCGGCCTCGCTCCACGCTGGGCACACTATATATATTTCCAGAGTGCTCGCATGCTCTGAACTGGGAACAGAACAGCTATAAGACCATTGTTGACCTCCCCCTATGCTGGGCACACCATATATATTTCCAGACTGCTCGCATGATCTGTGCTGGGAACACAACACTATAAGACAATTGTTGGATTCGCTCCACACTGGCCACACTATATATAGTTCCAGAGTGCTCACATTGTCTGTGCTGGGAACAGAATAACTATAAGACCATTGCCGGCCCCGCTCCACGATGGGCAACCTACATATATTTCCAGAGTGCTGGCATGCTCTGTGCTGGGAACAGAACGACTATAAAACTATTCCCGGCCTCGCTTCACGCAGGGCACACTATATATATTTCCAGAGTGCTCGCATGCTCTGTGCTGGGAACAGAACTTCATAAGACCATTGTCGGCCTCGCTCCACGCTGGGCACACTATATATATTTCAAAAGTGTACGAATGATCCGTGCTTGGAGCAGAACAACTATAAGCCATTGCCGGCCTCGCTCCACGCTGGGCACAGTATATATATTTCCAAAGTGCTCAAATGATTCGTGCTTGGAATAGAACAACTATAAACCACTGCCGGCCTCGCTCCACGCTGGGCACATTATATTTATTTCCAGAGTGCCCGCATACTCTGTGCTGGGAACAGAACAACTATAAGACCATTGACGGCCTCGCTCTACGCTTGGCACACTTTATATATTTCCAGAGTTCCCGCATCCTCTGTGCTGGGAACAGAACAACTATAAGACCATTGCCGGCCTCGCTCCACGCTGGGCACACTATATATATTTCCAGAGTGTTCGCATGCTCTGTGCTGGGAACAGAACAACTATAAAAGCATTGCCGGCCTCGCTCCACACTGGGCACACTATATATCTTTCCAAAGTGCTCGTATGCTCTGTGCTGGAAACATTACAACTATTAAACCATCGCCGACCTCGCTCCCCGCTGGGCACACTATACATATTTCCGGAGTGCTCACATGCTCTGTGCTGGGAACACAACAACTATAAAACCATTGCCAGCCTCGCTCCCCGCTAGGCACACTATATATATTTCTAGTGTGCTGGCATGCTCTGTGCGTGGAACATAACAACTTAAAGACCATTGCCGGCCTCACTCCACGCTTGGCACACTATATATATTTCAGAGTGCCCGCATCCTCTGTGCTGGGAACAGAACAACTATAAGACCATTGCCGGCCTCGCTCCACGCTGGGCCACTATATATATTTTGCAGAGTGCTCGCATGCTCTGTGATGGGAACAGAACAACTATAAGACCATTGTCGGCCTCGCTCCACGCTGGGCACACTATATATATTTCCAGAGTGCTCGCATGCTCTGTACTGGGAACAGAACAGCTATAAGACCAGTGTTGACCCCCCCCCCCTATGCTGGGCACACCATATATATTTCCAGGCTGCTCGCATGATCTGTGCTGGGAACACAACACTATAAGACAATTGTTGGATTCGCTCCACACTGGGCACACTATCTATATTTCCAGAGTGCTCGCATTGTCTGTGCTGGGAACAGAATAATTGTAAGACCATTGCCGGCCCCGCTCCACGCTGGGCACACTACATATATTTCCAGAGTGCTGGCATGCTCTGTGCTGGGAACAGAACGACTATAAAACTATTCCCGGCCTCGCTCCACGCAGGGCACACTTTATATATTTCCAGAGTGCTCGCATGCTCTGTGCTGGGAACAGAACTTCATAAGACCATTGCCGGCCTCGCTCCACGCTGGGCACACTATATATATTTCCAAAGTGTACGAATGATCCGTGCTTGGAGCAGAACAACTATAAGCCATTGTCGGGCTCGCTCCACGCAGGGTACAGTATATATATGTCCAGAGTGCTCGCATGCTCTGTGCTGGGAAGAGAACAAATATAAGACCATTGTTGGCCTCGCTCCGCGCTGGGCACAATATATATATTTCCGGAGCGCTCGCATGCTCTGTGCTGGGAACAGAACAAATATAAGACAATTGTCGGCGTCGCTCCACGCCGGGCACACTATATATATTTCCAGAGTTATCACTTGCTCTGTGCTGGGAACAGAACAAAAATAAGACCATTGCCGGCCTCGCTTCCCGCTGGGCACACTATATATATTTCCAAAGTGCTCGAATGATTCGTGCTTGGAATAGAACAACTATAAACCACTGCCGGCCTCGCTCCACGCTGGACACACTATATATATTTCTAGAGTCCTCGCATGCCCTGTGCTGGGAACAGAACAACTATAAGACCATTGTTGGCCTCGCTCCACGCTGGGCACATTATATATAATTCCAGAGTGCTCACGTGCTCTGTGCTTGGACTGAACAACTATAAGACCATTT
Source organism: Lucinisca nassula (assembly GCA_963580285.1). NCBI lineage: Eukaryota > Metazoa > Mollusca > Bivalvia > Lucinida > Lucinidae > Lucinisca > Lucinisca nassula. The sequence continues at coordinate 150,357,020 of OY757014.1, forward strand.
TGGCCTCACTCCACGCTGGGCACAATATATATAATTCCAGACTGCTCGCATGCTCTATGCTGGGAACAGAACAGCTTTCAGACCATTGTTGGCCTCTCTCCCCGCTGGGCACACTATATATATTTCCAGAATGCTCGCATGCTATGTGCTGGAAACTGAATAAATATAAGACCATTGTTGGCCTCGCTCCACGCTGGGCACACTATATTTATTTCCAGAATGCTAGCATGCTCTGTGCTGGGAAAAGAAAAACTATCTCACCATTGCCGGCCTCGCTCCTCGCTGGACACACTATGTGTATTTCTAGAGTGTTCGCATGCTCTGTGCTGGGAACAGAACAACTATAAGACCATTGACGGCCTCGCTCTACGCTTGGCACACTTTATATATTTCCAGAGTTCCCGCATCCTCTGTGCTGGGAACAGAACAACTATAAGACCATTGCCGGCCTCGCTCCACGCTGGGCACACTATATATATTTCCAGAGTGTTCGCATGCTCTGTGCTGGGAACAGAACAACTATAAAAGCATTGCCGGCCTCGCTCCACACTGGGCACACTATATATCTTTCCAAAGTGCTCGTATGCTCTGTGCTGGAAACAGAACAACTATTAAACCATCGCCGACCTCGCTCCCCGCTGGGCACACTATACATATTTCCGGAGTGCTCACATGCTTTGTGCTGGGAACACAACAACTATAAAACCATTGCCAGCCTCGCTCCCCGCTAGGTACACTATATATATTTCTAGTGTGCTGGCATGCTCTGTGCGTGGAACATAACAACTTAAAGACCATTGCCGGCCTCACTCCACGCTTGGCACACTATATATATTTCAGAGTGCCCGCATCCTCTGTGCTGGGAACAGAACAACTATAAGACCATTGCCGGCCTCGCTCCACGCTGGGCCACTATATATATTTTGCAGAGTGCTCCCATGCTCTGTGATGGGAACAGAACAACTATAAGACCATTGTCGGCCTCGCTCCACGCTGGGCACACTATATATATTTCCAGAGTGCTCGCATGCTCTGTACTGGGAACAGAACAGCTATAAGACCATTGTTGACCCCCCCCCCCCTATGCTGGGCACACCATATATATTTCCAGGCTGCTCGCATGATCTGTGCTGGGAACACAACACTATAAGACAATTGTTGGATTCGCTCCACACTGGGCACACTATATATATTTCCAGAGTGCTCGCATTTTCTGTGCTGGGAACAGAATAATTGTAAGACCACTGCCGGCCCCGCTCCACGCTGGGCACACTACATATATTTCCAGAGTGCTGGCATGCTCTGTGCTGGGAACAGAACGACTATAAAACTATTCCCGGCCTCGCTCCACGCAGGGCACACTATATATATTTCCAGAGTGCTCGCATGCTCTGTGCTGGGAACAGAACTTCATAAGACCATTGCCGGCCTCGCTCCACGCTGGGCACACTATATAACTTTCCAGCTTGCTCGTTTGCTCTGTGCTGGAAACAGAACAACTATTAAACCATCGCCGATCTCGCTCCCCGCTGGGCACACTATATATATTTCCAGAGTGCTCACATGCTCTGTGCTGGGAACACAACAACTATAAAACCATTGCCAGCCTCGCTCCAACCTGGGCACACTATATATATATTTCTAGTAAGCTTGCATGCTCTGTGCGGGGAACAGAACAACTTAAAGACCATTGCCGGCCTCGCTCCACGCTTGGCACACTATATATATTTCCAGAGTGCCCGCATCCTCTGTGCTGGGAACAGAACAACTATAAGACCATTGCCGGCCTCGCTCCACGCTGGGCACACTATATATATTTTGCAGAGTGCTCGCATGCTCTGTGATGGGAACAGAACAACTATAAGACCATTATCGGCCTCGCTCCACGCTGGGCACACTATATATATTTCCAGAGTGCTCGCATGCTCTGAACTGGGAACAGAACAGCTATAAGACCATTGTTGACCTCCCCCTATGCTGGGCACACCATATATATTTCCAGACTGCTCGCATGATCTGTGCTGGGAACACAACACTATAAGACAATTGTTGGATTCGCTCCACACTGGCCACACTATATATAGTTCCAGAGTGCTCGCATTGTCTGTGCTGGGAACAGAATAACTATAAGACCATTGCCGGCCCCGCTCCACGATGGGCAACCTACATATATTTCCAGAGTGCTGGCATGCTCTGTGCTGGGAACAGAACGACTATAAAACTATTCCCGGCCTCGCTTCACGCAGGGCACACTATATATATTTCCAGAGTGCTCGCATGCTCTGTGCTGGGAACAGAACTTCATAAGACCATTGCCGGCCTCGCTCCACGCTGGGCACACTATATATATTTCAAAAGTGTACGAATGATCCGTGCTTGGAATAGAACAACTATAAACCACTGCCGGCCTCGCTCCACGCTGGGCACATTATATATATTTCCAGAGTGCCCGCATCCTCTGTGCTGGGAACAGAACAACTATAAGACCATTGCCGGCCTCGCTCCACGCTGGGCCACTATATATATTTTGCAGAGTGCTCGCATGCTCTGTGCTGGGAACAGAACAACTATAAGACCATTGTCGGCCTCGCTCCACGCTGGGCACACTATATATATTTCCAGAGTGCTCGCATGCTCTGTACTGGGAACAGAACAGCTATAAGACCATTGTTGACCCCCCCCCCCCCCCATGCTGGGCACACCATATATATTTCCAGGCTGCTCGCATGATCTGTGCTGGGAACACAACACTATAAGACAATTGTTAGATTCGCTCCACACTGGGCACACTATCTATATTTCCAGAGTGCTCGCATTGTCTGTGCTGGGAACAGAATAATTGTAAGACCATTTCCGGCCCCGCTCCACGCTGGGCACACTACATATATTTCCAGAGTGCTGGCATGCTCTGTGCTGGGAACAGAACGACTATAAAACTATTCCCGGCCTCGCTCCACGCAGGGCACACTTTATATATTTCCAGAGTGCTCGCATGCTCTGTGCTGGGAACAGAACTTCATAAGACCATTGCCGGCCTCGCTCCACGCTGGGCACACTATATATATTTCCAAAGTGTACGAATGATCCGTGCTTGGAGCAGAACAACTATAAGCCATTGTCGGGCTCGCTCCACGCAGGGTACAGTATATATATGTCCAGAGTGCTCGCATGCTCTGTGCTGGGAAGAGAACAAATATAAGACCATTGTTGGCCTCGCTCCGCGCTGGGCACAATATATATATTTCCGGAGCGCTCGCATGCTCTGTGCTGGGAACAGAACAAATATAAGACAATTGTCGGCGTCGCTCCACGCCGGGCACACTATATATATTTCCAGAGTTATCACTTGCTCTGTGCTGGGAACAGAACAAAAATAAGACCATTGCCGGCCTCGCTTCCCGCTGGGCACACTATATATATTTCCAAAGTGCTCGAATGATTCGTGCTTGGAATAGAACAACTATAAAACACTGCCGGCCTCGCTCCACGCTGGGCACATTATATATATTTCCAAAGTGCTCGCATGCTCTGTGCTGGGAACAGAACAAATATAAGACCATTGTTGGCATCGCTCCACGCTGGACACACTATATATATTTCTAGAGTCCTCGCATGCCCTGTGCTGGGAACAGAACAACTATAAGACCATTGTTGGCCTCGCTCCACGCTGGGCACATTATATATAATTCCTGAGTGCTCACATGCTCTGTGCTTGGACTGAACAACTATAAGACCATTTTGGCCTCACTCCACGCTGGGCACAATATATATAATTCCAGACTGCTCGCATGCTCTATGCTGGGAACAGAACAGCTTTAAGACCATTGTTGGCCTCTCTCCCCGCTGGGCACACTATATATATTTCCAGAATGCTCGCATGCTATGTGCTGGAAACTGAATAAATATAAGACCATTGTTAGTCTCGCTCCACGCTGGGCACACTATATTTATTTCCAGAATGCTAGCATGCTCTGTGCTGGGAAAAGAAAAACTATCTCACCATTGCCGGCCTCGCTCCTCGCTGGACACACTATGTGTATTTCTAGAGTGTTCGCATGCTCTGTGCTGGGAACAGAACAACTATAAGACCATTGACGGCCTCGCTCTACGCTTGGCACACTTTATATATTTCCAGAGTTCCCGCATCCTCTGTGCTGGGAACAGAACAACTATAAGACCATTGCCGGCCTCGCTCCACGCTGGGCACACTATATATATTTCCAGAGTGTTCGCATGCTCTGTGCTGGGAACAGAACAACTATAAAAGCATTGCCGGCCTCGCTCCACACTGGGCACACTATATATCTTTCCAGAGTGCTCGTATGCTCCGTGCTGGAAACAGAACAACTATTAAACCATCGCCGACCTCGCTCCCCGCTGGGCACACTATATATATTTCCAGAGTGCTCACATGCTCTGTGCTGGGAACACAACAACTATAAAACCATTGCCAGCCTCGCTCCACGCTAGGCACACTATATATATTTCTAGTGTGCTGGCATGCTCTGTGCGTGGAACATAACAACTTAAAGACCATTGCCGGCCTCACTCCACGCTTGGCACACTATATATATTTCCAGAGTGCCCGCATCCTCTGTGCTGGGAACAGAACAACTATAAGACCATTGCCGGCCTCGCTCCACGCTGGGCCACTATATATATTTTGCAGAGTGCTCGCATGCTCTGTGATGGGAACAGAACAACTATAAGACCATTGTCGGCCTCGCTCCACGCTGGGCACACTATATATATTTCCAGAGTGCTCGCATGCTCTGTACTGGGAACAGAACAGCTATAAGACCATTGTTGACCCCCCCCCCCCCTATGCTGGGCACACCATATATATTTCCAGACTGCTCGCATGATCTGTGCTGGGAACACAACACTATAAGACAATTGTTGGATTCGCTCCACACTGGGCACACTATCTATATTTCCAGAGTGCTCGCATTGTCTGTGCTGGGAACAGAATAATTGTAAGACCATTGCCGGCCCCGCTCCACGCTGGGCACACTACATATATTTCCAGAGTGCTGGCATGCTCTGTGCTGGGAACAGAACGACTATAAAACTATTCCCGGCCTCGCTCCACGCAGGGCACACTATATATATTTCCAGAGTGCTCGCATGCTCTGTGCTGGGAACAGAACTTCATAAGACCATTGCCGGCCTCGCTCCACGCTGGGCACACTATATATATTTCCAAAGTGTACGAATGATCCGTGCTTGGAGCAGAACAACTATAAGCCATTGCCGGGCTCGCTCCACGCAGGGTACAGTATATATATTTCCAGAGTGCTCGCATGCTCTGTGCTGGGAAGAGAACAAATATAAGACCATTGTTGGCCTCGCTCCGCGCTGGGCACAATATATATATTTCCGGAGCGCTCGCATGCTCTGTGCTGGGAACAGAACAAATATAAGACAATTGTCGGCGTCGCTCCACGCCGGGCACACTATATATATTTCCAGAGTTATCACTTGCTCTGTGCTGGGAACAGAAAAAAATAAGACCATTGCCGGCCTCGCTTCCCGTTGGGCACACTATATATATTTCCAAAGTGCTCGAATGATTCGTGCTTGGAATAGAACAACTATAAACCACTGCCGGCCTCGCTCCACGCTGGGCACATTATATATATATTTCCAGAGTGCTCGCATGCTCTGTGCTGGTAAAAGAACAAATATAAGGCCATTGTTGGCCTCGCTCCACGCTGGACACACTATATATATTTCTAGAGTCCTCGCATGCTCTGTGCTGGGAACAGAACAACTATAAGACTATTGTTGGCCTCACTCTACGCTGGGCACATTATATATAATTCCAGAGTGCACGCATGCTCTGTGCTTGGAACTGAACAACTATAAGACCATTGTTGGCATCACTCCACGCTGGGCACCCTATATATATTTCCAGACTGCTCGCATGCTCTATGCTGGAAACAGAACAGCTTTAAGGCCATTGTTGGCCTCTCTCCACGCTGGGCACACTATATATATTTCCAGACTGTTCGCATGATCTGTGCTGGGAACACAACACTATAAGACAATTGTTGGATTCGCTCCACACTGGGCACACTATCTATATTTCCAGAGTGCTCGCATTGTCTGTGCTGGGAACAGAATAACTATAAGACCATTGCCGGCCCCGCTCCACGCTGGGCACATTACATATATTTCCAGAGTGCTGGCATGCTCTGTGCTGGGAACAGAACGACTATAAAACTATTCCCGGCCTCGCTCCACGCAGGGCACACTATATATATTTCCAGAGTGCTCGCATGCTCTGTGCTGGGAACAGAACTTCATAAGTCCATTGCCGGCCTCGCTCCACGCTTGGCACACTATATATATTTCCAATGTGTACGAATGATCCGTGCTTGGAGCAGAACAACTATAAGCCATTGCCGGGCTCGCTCCACGCAGGGTACAGTATATATATTTCCAGAGTGCTCGCATGCTCTGTGCTGGGAAGAGAACAAATATAAGACCATTGTTGGCCTCGCTCCGCGCTGGGCACAATATATATATTTCCGGAGCGCTCGCATGCTCTGTGCTGGGAACAGAACAAATATAAGACCATTGTCGGCGTCGCTCCACGCCGGGCACACTATATATATTTCCAGAGTTATCACTTGCTCTGTGCTGGGAACAGAACAAAAATAAGACCATTGCCGGCCTCGCTTCCCGCTGGGCACACTATATATATTTCCAAAGTGCTCGAATGATTCGTGCTTGGAATAGAACAACTATAGACCACTGCCGGCCTCGCTCCACGCTGGGCACATTATATATATTTCCAGAGTGCTCGCATGCTCTGTGCTGGGAACAGAACAAATATAAGACCATTGTTGGCCTCGCTCCACGCTGGACACACTATATATATTTCTAGAGTCCTCGCATGCTCTGTGCTGGGAATAGAACAACTATAAGACCATTGTTAGCCTCGCTCCACGCTGGGCACATTATATATATTTCCAGAATGCTCGCATGCTCTGTGCTGGAAACTGAATAAATATAAGACCATTGTTGGCCTCGCTCCACGCTGGGCAGACTATATTTATTTCCAGAATGCTAGCATGCTCTGTGTTGGGAAAAGAAAAACTATCTGACCATTGCCGGCCGCGCTCCTCGCTGGGCACACTATGTATATTTCTAGAGTGTTCGCATGCTCTGTGCTGGGAACAGAACAACTATAAGACCATTGACGGCCTCGCTCTACGCTTGGCACACTTTATATATTTCCAGAGTTACCGCATCCTCTGTGCTGGGAACAGAACAACTATAAGACCATTGCCAGCCTCGCTCCACGCTGGGCACACTAAATATATTTCCAGAGTGTTCGCATGCTCTGTGCTGGGAACAGAACAACTATAAAAACATTGCCGGCCTCGCTCCACGCTGGGCACACTATATATCTTTCCAGAGTGCTCGTATGCTCCGTGCTGGAAACAGAACAACTATTAAACCATCGCCGACCTCGCTCCCCGCTGGGCACACTAAATATATTTCCAGAGTGCTCACATGCTCTGTGCTGGGAACACAACTATAAAACCATTGCCAGCCTCGCTCCACGCTGGGCACACTATATATATTTCTATTGTGCTTGCATGCTCTGTGCGGGGAACAGAACAACTTAAAGACCATTGCCGGCCTCGCTCCAAGCTTGGCACACTATATATATTTCCAGAGTGCCCGCATCCTCTGTGCTGGGAACAGAACAACTATAAGACCACTGCCGGCCTCGCTCCACGCTGGGCACACTATAAATATTTCCAGAGTGCTCGCATGCTCTGTGATGGGAACAGAACAACTATAAGACCATTGCCGGCCCCGCTCCACGCTGGGCACACTACATATATTTCCAGCGTGCTGGCATGCTCTGTACTGGGAACAGAACGGCTATAAAACTATTCCCGGCCTCGCTCCACGCCGGGCACACTATATACATTTCCAGAGTGCTCGCATGCTCTGTGCTGGCCAGGTCGCTTGAATTGTGCTGGAGGTGGAGCGACTATTATCCCTACTCCTGCCACTGCTCCACGCTGGGCACTTTCACAATCTTAATGGCGTTGTCGCACAGAGCGTGCAACAGATCCAGTAGAATATGTACCGCTCCCAGCGTGGAGTATTAGCAGGAATAGGTATTATACGCTGCAATAATGCCGTCGCTCCATGCTGGGCACCTCCACTCTCAGAACGGCCACTCATTTGTTCAATAGAACGGTTGATTTATTGACTTCATATTCACCCACCCGTATCGAAACCATTAAACTACAGGACCTTAATAATCCTGAGCTGTTGGGCACGTTAGCAGTCGTACCAGAGTACTGTAGCGTTCGCTTGAACTGTGCTAGGCGAGGAGCAACTATAACACCTATTCCTGGCATTGCTCCACGCTGAAGTCGTACTGGATCGTTTGCTTGAAATATGGTTGATTGTAGCGACTGTTAGACCTATTAGGCTATCCTTTCTCTACGCTGGGCAAGTTATTAGTCGTACTGAAGCAATCTCTTGAAGTCTGCTCAACATAAAATGACTTATGACCTATTTCTCCCTGTTTCTACCCTTGCTCCACGCACGGCACGTTAGCATCAAACTGGAGCGTTTGCTTTAACGGTGCTATTGATGGAGCGACTCTAAGACTCTTTTTCAGCCCTTGCTCAATGCTGACCGGCCCCGATAGCTCAGTTGGTAGAGTGTCCGCTCCGGGGAACGGGAGGTCTCGGGTTCGATCCCGGGCCGCGACATACCAAAGTCGTTAAAAATGGTACTAGCTGCTCCTCGCTTGGCACTCAGATTTACGGGGTAGAGCTAGGACTGGTCGATCCAGTGTCAGGATAATGTGACTGGATGTGGTATCATGTAATGTGTCTGGGACATGATACTTCAGTGAGGCAGCACTATAAAAGTGAGCATTGAGCTCCCTGTCGCAACCAGACACCGTCGTGATATGACTGAAAAATTGTTGAAAGCGACGTTAAACCCGAATTCACACACACACATTGCTCAATGCTGGGTGTGTTAGCAATCGAAATGGAGCATTTGCGTTCACAGTTCTGGACATGGAGCGACTTTAGACCCGTGAGGGCCTGAGAGAAAAATATGAGGATTTTATATTTAAAGCTTTTACTTGTAGCAATGTTACTTATTTGAGTTGTTTCCCTTGTTTTATTGGTGGACTGAACGTGTTATTTTATGGAAATTCGTAAACGATCTGATTTATATTTGATTATCCTGCATTTGTTGGCATTATATTTGTTTGTATGCCTATTGCTCAATGTTTAGATTGCCTTTGGCAGACAAATGTTACTCAAAGTATTGCCAACGGATGCAAGGTTTCCATAGCATGCTTATAAGATATATATATATATATGTTGCGTGCAGCAGGGTTAGAAACAGCTATATTGACATTATTTATAACATGCGGCTATTCCTGCCGTTGCTTTGAGAAGTAGAAGTAAAACAAAGATCAGGAATTGCTAAAATTAACTTACTCCACCCATAAAAGACACCAAAGGGAAAGAAATACAAACATTAAGCAACCAGACCATAATGGAAACCTAAACAAAGGAAGGTCATAAGGACAGTTACTTTCCCACAAAATGGCCATATGGCCATCCAAAACCAAAAGACACAAGTGATACATACAGTAAGTAACAAACAACAACATAAATAAATCGCCACAGAAGAGCCGCCTTGGAACGGTCAGTGGAAGATTTCCACTGGGGGGCTTAAATCGATTTTACGTGGCCACAATCCTCGCCCTTACTTCCGTCGCGATTTAGACAAATAATTTGTTCAGTCCGCATGAAGGCCTCCTAACTCATCAGTGCAACATCTCCGTGAACACAAAAATCAAAGAACCACAGAGGTGAGACAACGGTGAGGACTCGACAGCAAGAAACCACTGAAATGCTGGAGCAAAAGAAAACCAACAGTTAGACTCCGATGAGCCCGACCAGAGTCAGAACATCAGGCACCAACCGACATTATCTCTCTAATTTTCAATAAGCCTTTACGTTGGAGCCGTCATAGAATCTGAGGCCTGACCCACCGGCGTGCAATTAAAGAGGGAAGCAAAGTTGCCAACCGTGATTGGGTTAACTACCATGCATGCAGTCAAAATTGTCATATTGTTTTTTTTGTAATTAGAGGTTTAACGTCCCCGTCAAAACTGTAAAGGTCCTTTTGGAGACGTTGCTTCCAATTTTGTGGGACTTTTATAGTAGTCGCAGATAAGATCGAATGGGTGGAGCTATTCAGGTGTTTTCAATATGTCAAATTCGCTGAGTCCGCCGAGTGCCTTTCGCACGCTTTCTTCAAGCAATCGAAATGGTCATATACTCTGAGTACGCCACAGCTATGCTTGTGTTACAGTTGAATTCATAGAATCGGGTGACTTGGATTACCTTTTTGTTAATGGAATATTCCTAAGGCAGGTACAAACGATAGCTTCGCCTAGTCAATCTTATCTGCGAGTACAATACCCGACATTGAGATGAAATGACATCTTAAGCCCAATGTAACAAATAGGCCGCCTCGCACCGCGATTCCTGGACAGGCTTAGAGTCTCTAAGCGGTTTACCAGTACTAGTGTGCTGGCCGGATTCATCTCTGCGTGGAAGCATCATGCAGCCCATATATTTCTTCAAGCCCCTATGCGCGGGGGCCGGCGGATTCTAACTGCAATTGAGCGACAATGGGCCTATTCCTGCCGTTGCTCCACCCTGGGAATGTTAGCAGTCGCATTGGTACGTAGACTTGAACTTCACGTGTCGTGGTGCGACAATGAGCCTATTCCTGCCGTTGCTCCACCTTGGGATGGGTGTTTTTGAGTTTTACGTCCCACCAACAGCTAATGTGATACGGAGACGGGACCTCGGTTTAAAGACTCATCCGAAAGTCTGGAGAAGCCCGGGATCGATCCTGCGACCCCTGGTTTCCAAGGCGAGTAGCGTAAATACTGCACCACGGAGGCTTCTATGCTCCACCTTGGGAAAGTTAGCAGTCGTATTGGTACGTAGGCTTGAACAATACGCCCTTCCTGCCGTTGCTCAACCCTGGGAACCTGGGCAATCGTATTGGTGCGTTCCCAGCAGGCACATGACGAAATTGTGACGTCACATCAACGTCGATGCAACGTCATGACGTTCATACAACGTCGCATGAACGTCGGTTGACGTTACACCGACGTTGATTTGACGTTGCCCTGGCGAAGTGTGCTTGCAGGGTTAGCATTAATTGTATCTGTGATGGAACGACAATGGGCCGATTTCTTGCCGTTGCTCCACCCTGGGAACGTTGGCAGTGGTATTGGAAAGTAAGCTTGAACTGTACCTATCATGGAGCGATAATGGGCCTAGTCCTGTCGTTGCTCCACGCTGGGAACGTTAGGAGTCGTATTGGTACGTTAGCTTGAATTGTTCCTGTCGTGGAGCGACAATGGGCCATTCCTGTCGTTGCTCCACCCTGTGAACGTTAGAAGCCGTATTGGTACGTTAGCTTGAGTTGTTCCGGTCGTGGAGCGACAATGGTCCTATTCCTGCCATTGCTCCACCCTGGGATCGTTTGTGTTTTGTGTTGGAGTTTAACGGCCCAGTCAAAACGATTTAGGTCATTTTTGAGGCGGTCAGTTTACGTACCCAACCACACTTTCCTGGGCAGGCTTTTACGTAAGCGGATAACCAGTTCAGTGCACATTCTTCAGCCAGAAACTGAAAACCGCAATTTCTTGAATCAGCGGAAGGGAGAGAATGACCGTAGAAAAGATTTCATGATCGATCTCCACGAAAGAATGTTGCCGACCCCGGCAGGAATCGAACCCGCGTCCTCCTGATCACCAGTCAGACGCGCATCCGACTTAGCTACCGAGGCCGGCCTGTGATCGTTGGGAGTGGTTATTCCAACTCTACCTGTCATAGAACGACAATGGGCCTATTCCTGTTGTTACTCCACCCTGGGAACGTTGGGATTGGTTCTGGCACGTTAGCTTGAACAGCACCTGTTATCTGGGGGCGACAACGGGCCTATTCCTGTTGTTGCTCCACCCTGGGAACGTTAGCAGTTAGCTTGCACCGTACCTGGTATAGCGCGACAATGGGCCTGGTCCACGCTGCGAACGTGGTACTAAAAGTTTTGTTTAAGGTCCTTTCACTATCGTTAATGAGAATTGTGTAAAAAACTTGAGTATCCGCAGGAAAAAAAGCAAAAAAACACCTTGTGTTTCATTGCAAGACGGTTTTATGCTGGTATATCGATTCTGTCCGTTCGCTCCACGCTGGGAACGTTCCAATGTTGCAGTGTGTAATGCCACCGGCGCTCCATGCTGGGCACTTCCGCGCTCAGAACGGCCACTCCTTTGTATCCAATAGAACCGTTGGTTTATTAATTTCACATTAACCCGCCCGAATCGAGACCATTGAACTGCAGGACCTTAATAATCCTGAGCTGTTGGGCACGTTAGCAGTCGTACCAGAGTACTGTAGCGTTCGCTTAAACTGTGCTAGGCGAGGAGCAAAACCTATTCCTGTCATTGCTCCACGCTGGGCACAATACATATAGCAGTCGTACTGGATCGTTTGCTTGAAATATACTGGATGCGTAGCGACTGTTAGACCTATTAGGCCGTCCGTTCTCCACGCAAGGCAAGTAAGTAGTCGTACTGAAGCAATCTCTTGAACTATGCTCTAAGTAAGAAATATTTCTCCCTATTTCTACCCTTGCTCCACGCTGGGCACTTTAGGATCAAACTGGAGCGTTTGCTTTAACGGTACTATTGATGGAGCGACTGTAAGACCCTTTCAGCCCTTGCTCACCGCTGGGTACGTTAGCAATCGAACTGAAGCGTTGGCGTTAACATTTCTGGAGCTAGACCTGTGATGGCCGATTTTTTTTATATTGAAAGCTTTTACTTGTAGCAACGTTACTTATTTGAGTTGTTTCCCTTGTTTGTTGGTGAACTGTGGATAAATGACTGAACATGTTATTTTATGGAAATTCGTAATCGATGTGATTTATATTTGATCAACTTGCATTTTTTGCATTTTATTTGTTAGTATGCCTATTGCTCAATGTTTAGATTGGCTTTGGCAGACAAATGTTTCTCAGAGTATTGCAAACGGATGCAAAGTTTCCCCATCATGCTTATGAGATTCATTTAATATATATATATTAGCTGTATTAACACTTTATATAGGGTAGCCCCTATGTGCTTATAGCGCTTACCTTAAAAACCCGTTCAGTCACTCACTTTATATAACTCAATGCTCCACACTGGGAACAAATTGGTGTTGAGATTTAACGTCGCCGTCAACACTGTAAAGGTCATTTGGAGACGTTGCTTCCAATTTTGTGGGACGTTTTAGAAGGCCTTCATGCGGACTGAAATAATTATTTGTCTTGATCGCGATGGAATAAGGGCGAGGATTGTGGCCATGTAAAATTGATATAAAGGTGCATTATTGAGATATCTGGAAAAAATGCTTCGAAAAATAAAATACATGTAGCCGGTATTTTTCTTTAAAACAATACAAATTAATGCATTTTATGCAAAAATGCGAACAATTATGATGACAGGTAAACGAGTTTGAGAGGGATTCCCTAACTAGGTTTCGCACACTAGTTAGATCTATTTTTAGTTCGTGGCAAAAATAGAATCCCCATATATGACGCTATGCGACGTTCATTTTTGGCCTTGTGTGCTTAGGCCTTGCCCGAATCGGAAGAAATATGACGCTGAATACTCGCTTCACGCTGGGCACAGTATATATATTTCCTGAGTGCTCGCATGCTCTGTGCTGGAAACAGAACAAATATAAGACCATTTTTGGCCTCGCTTCACGCTGGGCACACAATATATATTTCCGGAGTGCTCGCATGCTAAGTGCTGGGAAAGAACAGCTATAAGACCATTGTTGGCCTCGCTCCATGCTGGGCACACCATATATATTTCCAGAGTGTTCGCATGTTCTGTGCTGGGAACAGAACACTATTAGACAATTGTTGGCCTCGCTCCACGCTACGCACACTATCTATATTTCCAGAGTGCTCGCATCGTCTGTGCTGGGAACAGACCAACTATAAGACCATTGCCGGCCCCGCTCCACGCTGGGCACACTACATATATTTCCGAGTGCTCTCATGCTCTGTGTTGGGAACAAAACAGGTATAAGACCATTCTTGGCCTCGCTCCATGCTGGGCACTCCATATTTATTTCCAGAGTGCTCTCATGCTCTGTGCTGGAAACAAAACAGGTATAAGACCATTCTTGGCCTCGCTCCATGCTGGGCACTCCATATTTATTTCCAGAGTGCTCTCATGCTCTGTGCTGGGAACAAAACAGCCATAAGACCATTCTTGGCCTCGCTCCATGCTGGGCACACCATATATATTTCCAGAGTGCTCTCATGCTTTGTGCTGGGAACAAAACAGCTATAAGACCATTCTTGGCCTCACTCCATGCTGGGCACACCATATGTATTTCCAGAGTGCTCACATGCTCTGTGCTGGGAACAGAACAACTATAAGACCATTGTTGGCCTCGCTCCACGCTGGGCACACTATCTATATTTCCAGAGTGCTCGCATTCTCTGTGCTGGGAACAGAACAACTATAAGACCATTGCCGGGCCCGCTCCACGCTGGGCACACTATATATATTTCCAGAGTGCTGCCATGCTCTGTGCTCGGAACAGAACAACTATAAAACCATTGCCGGCCTCGCTCCACACCGGGCACACTTTATATATTTTCAGAGTGCTCGCATGCTCTGTGCTGGGAACAGAACAACTATAAGACCATTGTTGGCCTTGCTCCAAGCTGGGAACACTATATATATTCCAAAGTGCTCGAATGATATGCCTGCAGGGTGTAATGACGGCGCTCCATGCGGGCACCTCCACGCTGGGAACGTTTGCTCCACCGTGGGCACACTTTTTTCCTACAGTTGCAGCTATACATAGACTGCTCGGTTCATTAAAATTTGAGCACATTTTCACAGGGTCGTTTCGTCCATTATAATTGAAAAAAAAATCTATAGAAGCATTAATTATTTTTGATTGCAAGTTTATAAGCTCCCGTTGAGTAGAAGTCAAACTATGAAGGTTCAATCTAAAGATGTAGATGTAAATTATTATATGATTGGCACTTTCAAGTTATCATTAGAAAAAGTTGATACGTGTACCTGAACAAGGGAGACAACAATAGAATCGGAACAACAAGAAAAGTTATTCAATATTAAATAGCTATTTTCTCCGTTTCATTTTCAACAATTTATGAAAAATAAAAAACATAAACAAACAATATTCGTTCAAATGTGCTGTTTTAAATGTGATAGTTTTTTGTCTTTCCTTTTGTTTTGTTTTTCGATGAATACTTGTAAGTTTATGAGACACCAGCCTTACTGCAACATACAAATTGACAAATATATATATATATATTTTTTTTCAATGTTCCGTTTTCAAGTCGAGTCCAGTGAAATTCATTTTAAAGGTCTTTTTATAAGTTACAGCTTCTTATAACGACTATATAGGGCCTACGTGTCAGAAACGTCTCAGCATGGGTATTCTTATACAAAGTGAGTGCTCGCATGCTCTGTGCTTGGAACAGAACAACTATAAGACCATTGTTGGCCTCGCTCCACGCTGGGCACACTATATATATTTCCAGAGTGCCCGCATGCTCTGTGCTGGGAACAGAACATCTATAAGACCATTGTTGACCCCGCTCCACGCTGGACACACCACGTTTATTTCCAGAGTGCTCGCATGCTCTGTGCTGGGAACAGAACAACTATAAGACCATTGTTGGCCTCACTCCACGCTGGGCACACTATCTATATTTCCAGACACCTCGCATTCTCTGTGCTTGGAACAGAACAACCATAAGACCATTGCCGGCCCCGCTCCACGCTGGGCACACTATATATATTTCCAGAGTGCTCACATGCTCTGTGCTGGGAACAGAACAACTATAAGACCATTGCCGGCCTCGCTCTACGCTGGGCACACTATATATATTTTCATTGAGCTCGCATACTCTGTGCTGCGAACAGAACAACTATAAGACCATTGCCGGCCTCGCTCCACGCTGGGTACACTATATATATTTCCAGAGTGCTCGCATGATCTGTGCTGGAAACAGAACAAATATAAGACCATTGTTGGCCTCGCTCCACGCTGGGCACACTATATATATTTCCGGAGCGTTTGCATGCTCTGTGCCGGGACCAATACAGCTATAAGACCATTGTTGGTCTCGCTCCACGCTGGGCACACTATATATATTTCAAGAGCGCTCGAATGCTCTGTGCTGGGAATAGGCCGGCCTCGCTCCGCGCTAGGTACTCTATATATATTTCCAGAGCGCTCGCATGCACTGTGCTGGGAACAGAGCAACTATAAAACCATTGGCGGCTTTGGTCAATTGCCGGGCTCGCTCTATATATATAACCAGGTGCTTGCATGCTCTGTGCGGGGAACAGAGCAACTAAAAGAACATTGCCGGCCCCGCTCCATGCTGGGCACACTATATACATTTCCAGAGTGCCCGCATCCTCTGTGCTGGGAACAGAACAACTATAAGACCATTGCCGGCCTCGCTCCACGCTGGACACACTATATATATTTCCAGAGTTTTCGCATGCTCTGTGCTGGGAACAGAACAACTATAAGACCATTGTTGGCCTCGATCCACGCTGGGCACAGTATATATATATTTCCAGAGTGCCCGCATGCTCTGTGCTGGGAACAGAACAGCTATAAGACCATTGTTGGCGTCGCTCCACGCTGGGCACACTATGTATATTTCCAGAGTGCTCGCATGCTCTGTGCTGGGAACAGAACAACTTTAAGACCATTGTTGGCCTCGCTCCACGCTGGGCACTTTATATATATTTCCAGAGTGCTCGCATGCTCTGTGCTGGGAACAGAACAGCTATAAGACCATTGTTGGCCTCGCTCCACGCTGGGCATACCATGTATATTTCCAGAGTGCTCGCATGCTCTGTGCTGGGAAACAGAACAGCTATAAGACCATTGTTGGCCTCGCTCCACGCTGGGCACATCATGTATATTTCTATTAAACCATCGCCGACCTCGCTGCCCGCTGGGCACACTTTATATATTTCCAGAGTGCTCAAATGCTCTGTGCTGGCTACACAATAACTATAAAACCATTGCCGGCCTCGCTCCACGCTGGGCACACTATATATATTTCCAAAGTTCTCGAATGCTATGTGCTTTGAACAAAACAACTCTTAACCATTGCCGGCCTCGCTCCACGTTGTTCACAGTATATATATTTCCAGAGTGCTCGCATGCTCTGTGCTGGGAACAGAACAACTATAAGACCATTGCCGGCCGCGCTCCACGCTGGGCACACTATATATATTTCCGGAGCGCTCGCATGCTCTGTGCTGGGAACAGAGCAGCTATAAGACCATTGTTGGTCTCGCTCCACGCTGGGCACACTATATATATTTCCAGAGCGCTCGAATGCTCTGTGCTGGGAACAGGCCGGCCTCGCTTGGCACCCTATATATATCCACAGCGCTCACATGCTCTTTGCTGGGAACAGAACAAATATAAGACCATTGGCGGCTTTGCTCCACGCTGGGCACACTATATATATTTCCAGAGTGCTGGCATGCTTGTGCTGGGAAGAGAACAACTATAAAACAATTGCCGGACTCGCTCCACGCTGGGAACACTATATATATTTTCAGAGTGCTTGCATGCTCTGTGCGGGGAACAGAGCAACTAAAAGACCATTGCCGGCCTCGCCCCATGCTTGACACACTATATATATATCCAAATGCCCGCATCCTCTATGCTGGGAACAGAACAACTATAAGACCATTCTCGGCCTCGCTCCGGGATTGACACACTATATATATTTCCAGATTGCTCGCATGCTCTGTGCTGGGAACAGAAAAGCTATAAGACCATTGTTGACGTCGCTCCACGCTGGGCACACCATGTATATTTCCAGAGTGCTCGCATGCTCTGTGCTGGGAACAGAACAACTATAAGACCATTATTGGCCTCGCTCCACGCTGGGCACACTATATATATTTCCAGAGTGCTCGCATGCTCTGTGCTGGGAACAGAAAAGCTTTAAGACCATTGTTGGCCTCGCTCCACGCTGGGCACACCATGTATATTTCCAGATTGCTCGCATGCTCTGTGCTGGGAACAGAACAGCTATAAGACCATTGCCGGCTGCGCTCCACGCTGGGTACACTATATATATTTCCAGAGTGCTCGCATTCTCTGTGCTTGGAACAGAACAACTATAAGACCATTGTTGGCCTCGCTCCACACTGGGCACACTATATATATATTTCCATAGTGTTCGCCTGCTCTGTTATGGGAACAGAACGACTATAAAGCCATTGCCGGCCTCGCTCCATGCTGGGCACACTATATATATTTCCAGAGTACTCGCATGCTCTGTGCTGGGAGGAACAAATATAATGCCATTGCAGGCCTCGCTCCACGCTAGGCACACCCTTTATATTTCTAGGGTGCTCGCATGCTCTGTGCTTGGAATAGAAAAACGAATAAAACCATTGCCGGCCTCTTTCCACGCTGGGCACACAATATATATATTTCCACAGTGCTCGCATGCTCTGAGCTGGAAACAGAACGACTATAAGACCATCTCTAGCCTCGCACTTCGCTGGGCACACTATATATATTTTCAGAGTGCTCGCATGCTCTGTGCTGGGATCAGAACAGCTATAAGACCATTGTTGGCCTCGCTCCACGCTGGGCACATTATATATATATATCCAGAGTGCTCGCATGCTCTGTGCTGGGAACAGAACAACTAGAAGACCATTGCCGGCCTCGCTCCACGTTGGGCACACAATATATATATTTCCAGAGTGCTCGCATGCTCTGTGCTTGGAATAGAACAGCTATAAGACCATTGCCGGCCTTGCTCCACGCTGGGCACACTATATTTTTCCAGAGTGCTACCATGCTCTGTGCTGGAAACAGAACAGCTATATGTCCATTGCCGAACTCGCTCCACGCTGGTCCCACTATATATATTTCCAGATCGCTCGCATGCTCTGTGTTGGAACTGAACAACTATAAGACCATTGTTGACGTCGCTCCACGCTGGGCACACTATATATATTTCCAGAGTGCTCGCATGCTCTGTGCTGTGAACAGAACAACTATAAATCATTGTTTGCCTCGACCCACACTGGGCACACTATATATATTTCCAGAGTGCTCGCCTGCTCTGTGCTGGGAACAAAACGACTATAAAGCCATTGCCGGCCTCGCTCCATGCTGGGCACACTATATATATTTTCAGAGTACTCGCATGCTCTGTGCTGGGAACGGAACAAATATAATACCATTGCAGGCCTCGCTCAACGCTAGGCACACCCTTTATATTTCTAGAGTGCTCGCATGCTCTGTGCTTGGTACAGAACAACTGTAAGAACATTGCCAGCCTCGCTCCAGCCTGGGCACACTATATATATTTCCAGAGTGCTCGCATGCTCTGTGCTGGACACACTATATATATATTTCCAGAGTGCTCGCATGCTCTGTGCTTGGAATAGAACAACTATAAGACCATTGCCGGCCTTGCTCCACGCTGGGCACACTATATATTTTTCCAGAGTGCTACCATGCTCTGTGCTTGAAACAGAACAGCTATATGTCCATTGCCGAACTCGCTCCACGCTGGGCACACTATATATATTTCCAGATTGCTCGCATGCTCTGTGCTGGGCACAGAACAGCTATAAAACCATTGCCGGCCTCGCTCAACGCTGGACACACTATACATGTATATATATCCAGAGTGCTCGCATGCTCTGTGCTGGGAACAGAAAAACTATTAAACCATTGCCGGCCTCGCTGGGCACACTATATATATTTCCAGAGTACTCGCATGCTCTGTGCTGGGAACGGAACATATATAAGACCATTGCCGGCCTCGCTCCATGCTAGGCATACTCTGTATATTTCTAGAGTGCTCGCATGCTCTGTGCTGGGAACAGAACAACTATAAACCATTGCCGGCCTCACTCAACGCTGGGCACACTATATATATATATTTCCAGAGTGCTAGCATGCTCTGAGCTGGAAACAGAACGACTATAAGACCATTTCTAGCCTCGCACTACGCTGGGCACACTTTATATATTTCCACAGTGCTCGCATGCTCTGTGATGTGATCAGGACAGCTATAAGACCATTGTTGGCCTCGCTCCACGCTGGGCACACTATATATACTGACAGAGCGCTCGCATGCCCTGTGCTGGGAAAAGAACAACTATAAGACTATTATTGGCCTCGCTCCACGCTGGGCACACTATATATATTTTCAGAGTGCTCGCTTGCTCTGTGCTGGGAACAGAACACCTATAAGACCATTGCCGGCCTTGCATCACGCTGGGCATACTGTATATATTTTCGGAGCGCTCGTATGCTCTATGCTCGGAACAGAACAACTATAAGTCCCATTGTAGGCCTCGCTCCACGCTGGGCACGTTTTATTTTCTTCCGGAGCTCTGGCTTGCTCTGTGCTGGGCACGCTATGTTTTCTTCCGGGACGCACGCTTGCTCTCTGCTGGCACGGAGCAACTGGGTACGTTATAGGCCCTATGTACTTCCGGTGCGTTCATTCTCGGGGTATAGGTCTTATATTACTTCGTGTCTAGCACAGATCAAGCAACGTAGAATGCGTAATGTTCCCAGCGTGGAGTAAGGGCAGGTTGCTCCGTATCCCTGCTCCCGTATCCAGCACAGAGCAAGCAACTGATTCAGTGTTATACATAACGAACGCAGAGTGGAGTAAGGGCAGGAATATGTCTTTAAGTTCTTCGCTCACAGCACAGAGCAAGTGACCGCTCCAATACAATATGCAACGTTCCCAGCGTGGAGCAGGGACAGAAATAGATCTTATATCCAGCGAAAGATCCAGTAGAACACGTGACGTCCCCAGCGTAGAGCAAGGCAAGAAATAGGACTTCCTTATTGTTGATCCGTGCCCAGCACAGAGCAAGTGACCTCTTCAGTATAGAACTTAACGTGCCCGGCTTGCTTAGGGCAAGTGCAGGTATAGGCGAATGCTTCAGTATAATATACTGTATACTTGAAGTTCCCAGCATGGAGCAATGGTAGGAATGGTATAATAGTTATTCCGTGCCCAGCACAGACCAAGCGACCGCTCCTATACAATATGTAACGTTTCCAGCACGGAGCAAGGACAGGAATATGTCTCAATACGTAACGTTCCCAGCGAGGAGCAAGCGGCCGCTTCAGTAAAATATAACGTGTCCAACGTGGAGCAAGGACATAAATAGGTCTTATAGCGTGTAGCGAGGCCAGCTGTAGGTCTTACAGTTGTTGTATTTCCTACACATTAGTACTGTCAACGTGTCCAATGTGGAGCGAGGCAAGCTGTACGTCTCGCTTGCTGTGTTTCCGGCAGAGGAAGCGACTGCTCAGCGGGTAGTACTGTCAACGTGTCCCGCATGGAGCGAGGACAGCTGTAGGCTGAGACGGGGCACAGCGATTCTAACGCTCCTTAGAGCTACCTTCAGAATCTGAAATGCTACTGGTGTCACGTCAAATGGCATTCATACACTAGGCTTTTTTATATAAGAAACTGAAGTGATATTTTCAGGTGGCCTCTGAAAAACTATGTTGACTGTTTTGTAAAAGTTAAAGCTTGAAATAGTCGGATTACCTCCCTTGTAAAAGTCTAATTTTATTAAATTAAATTAAGTGTGGGAAATAGTTATTAGTGTTCAAATTATTCTTTGTTTTTACAGTGAGAATATTTTGAGAATATTTTCTGATGTTCTTGTGGCAATATTGATGAAATAGTGATAATATTTTAATTTTGTTTTCCCAAGGGTTGTGAATGATATGATGTTACCTCTTTGATATAAAGTTTTAGTAATATTTTTTAAATAATTTCAGTGATATACTGATAAATAGGTCTTATAAAGCATTGGTTTGCACATATGTCTGCTGTTCATGCATCCGTCTTGGAAGGTCTCTAATTGTCCGTCCGTCTGTTTGTTCAGCTCGTCATTTTGGTTGGTTGTTGGGGCAATGGTAGCACTGGTAACTAGTTATTATGAATGTTTCAACAAGTTTGTTCGAATCCCGTAGGGCATACGGACGATGGGTATATTTGTTGTTAAGCCTGAGCTGGCAGACTTTCAGCCTTCTTGAAGTCTGGCCGTCTAGAACACTAATATATTTATTAAAATGTTAAACCTTTCTTTTAAAGAGCAGAAGCATTTTTTATTGTTTTTCTTTGACATAATTCTGACCCTATAGTATGTTGACACGTAGTGTTGTAAACTCTTACACGAGTGATCATTTCATATGGGATTTTATGGTTTATCACATAACGGTGTTAAATCGGGTTTTATTGCTGAAAACGTTAAAGAGAAAAATAGAGTTGTCATGGATGGCGTCGTGAGGTTACGCGTCAGTAGCCATGTGTTATTACAAGTGTGGTCGTGTGATTTTTATTACATGACGTTATCCACTGTTTAACAGCGGCGTTATGTAATAAATATATGTAGCCGGCCTGACTGAGGTGTGTCTTTATTTGCTAAATATTGTGGAGTTTTCAGGGATTTACAGGTCTCTGAAAATGTATCGAGCTATTTATCCTATTTAGTATGATTTAAGCATACATAATTTCTGTTTGAAGAAGTTTTACACATCCTTCCGATTATGTGGTATGTGAGATAAAATGACACCTAAAGCCCCACTGCCCTATGAAACCGCGGATGTTCAAGTGTAGTGGCTCCGACTTGCAACACTTTTGCCATGCAGGCGTGGAATGTTCTAGCGGTTTATCTGTACGCCATTGACGCGGAAGCAGCATGCAGCCCAGTCTATTTCTCCTAGTCCCGATTGGCGGGGGCCCTAAGCACAGAAAAGAAACAAGAGGATCATGATGGTCCTATATCGCTCACCTGAGCTAAGAGATTTACATACTATAAACTGAAGTTTCACATGGTAGATTGCTCTAAGACTTGGTATAAATCGTTTGACCCCAGGGGTATTATCTGAACAATCTTGGTAGAGGTCCACTTTTGGAAGCTAAAAGCCAAAGATCAAAGGCCAGGGCCTTCTGGTTATTTATATCCGGGCCTTCTGGGTTCAGACAAGAAGATTTTAAAGGTTTCTATATATAGACAAGGTGTGTTTGTGAAACACTAACATGTCCCCGGGTAGGTTCATTTTTCCTTTGAAGTAGATCACTGGACAAGGTCAATGTCACAGGTCAAAATTTATATACGAGTTGGAAGCCCATGTCAAAAGTCACCTACATGCCAAAAATTAAGGCTCTATCTCAAACGGTTCAAAAGTTATAATAATGTAGGTCAGGGTCAAGGGCACAGGTCAAAATATATGAGTGAGAAGGCCATTTCACAAGGAACCTACATGCCAAATATGAGGGCTCTATCTCAAACGGTTCAAAAGTTATGACCAATATTTTTTTTAAGTGTGTGTGTTTTAGATTTACGTCCCACCAACAACTAAGGTCATACGGAAACGGGACCTCGGTTTAAAGACATCCGAAAGTCTGGAGAAGCCAAGGAGGATCGATCCTGCGGTCCCTGGTTTATCAGGCGAGTAGTATAACCACAACACCACAAAGGCTTATTTGTCTTTAAAGTAGTAAAAAGGTCATGATCAAGGTCAAACAATTTTGTAGCAGTGGGAAGCTCTTGCCACAAGAAACTTATGTGCTAATTAAGAAGGCCCTACCTCAAACGGTTCAAAAGATATGACAAATGTTAGTTTTTCTTTAATGTAGGTCAAAGGTTAAAATTTTTTTATAAGTGGGAAGCCCTTTTCATAAGGAACCTGCCTGTCAAAAATGAAGGCTCTATCTCAAACAGTTCTGAAGTTATGGTCAATGTAATTTTTCTAAAGTAAGTCACAGACCAAGATCAAGGTCATAGGTCAAATTTTTTGTTTGAATTGAAAGCCCTTGTCCCAAGGAACTTATAAGCCAAATATGAAGGCTATATCTCAAACGGCTAAGAAGTTATGACAAAAGTTATTTGTTTCTTTAAAGTAGATCACAGGTCAAAGTCAAGGACACAGGTCATCACAGGTCCTGGTGTATGAATGTCATTTGACGTGTCACCAGTAACAATTCTGATTCTGATCAATTTTTTTTTATGAATCGAAAGCCCTGGTCTTAAGGAACTTATAAGCCAGATATGAAGGCTATAACTCAAACGGTTCAGAAGTTATGACCAATGTTTTTTTTTTGGTTTTGTTTTTTATAAAGTAGGTAACAGGTCAAGGTCAAGGTCATAGGTTAAACATGTTTGGTATGAGTCGGAAGCCCTTTTCCCGAGGAACTTACATGCCAAAAATGAAGGCTCTATCTCAAACCGTTCAACAGTTATGACCAATGATAAAGTTGAACAACCAACAAATAGATAAATAAATAAACAAACAGACAGGACAAAAACAGTATGTCCCCGCTATCGCTACCGAGGACAAGGAAGGCAATGTTCAGGAATCAGTACAATTAACCCATACCTCCCATCATTCACCAACAAACAAGTGGGCCCCGAGTATTTGAACAATCTCGGTAGAAGTCCACTAGATCAAGCTACATACCAAATATCAAAGACCCGGGCCTTCTGGTTTCAGACAAGTTTTTTAAAGGTTTTCCCTTCGTATCTCTACGGAAAACATGTGGGATCCAGTGCGGGGCCATTTTTTTGCTCCGGGACTATAAATTGAATAATCTTGGTAGAGGTCCACTAGATGAAGCTACATATCAAATATCAAAGGCCTGGGCCTTCTCGTTTCGGACAAGAGGATTCTTAAAGGAGTTCCCTATATAAGTCTATGTAAAACTAGTGGGCCCAGGGCGGGGCCATTTTTGGCCACAATGCTATAATTTGAGCAATCTTTGTAGATTTTTTGTTTGATTTGAGGTTTAACGTCCCCTTCAACACTGTAAAGGTCATTTTGGAGACGTTGCTTCCAATTTTGTTGAACTTTTACCCGACATTGAGATGAAATGACATCTCAAGCCCTGTCGCCCAATGAAACCAATAGGGTTTATAAGCATGTGGACGGTCCGCCTCGCATCGCGGTTCCTGGACAGGCTTAGATCCTCTAAGCGGTTTACCAGTACTAGTGTGCGGGCCGGATTCAGCTCTGCGTGGAAGCATCATGCAGCCCATATATTTCTTCAAGCCCCTATGGGCGGGGGCTAAATCTTTGTAGAGGTCCACTAGAAAAAGCTACATGCCAAATATCAAAGACCTGGAATTTCTGGTTTCAGACAAGAAGATTTTAAAGGGTTTTCCCTATATGGGTCTACGTAAAACATGTGACCCCTAAGGCGGGGCCAACTGTGATCCCAGAGCGATAATATGAATAACTTTGGTAGAGGTCCATTAGCTGAAGCTTCATACAAAATATCAAAGAACTGGGACTTCTGTTTCAGACAATATTTTTAAAGGCTTCCCTATATAAGTCTTAAGACAAGAAGCTTTTTAAAGGGTTTCCCTATGTATGTCTATGTGAACCCAGTGGGCCTAACCCCAGGGCCATTTTGGCCCCAGGGCTATTATTTGAACAATCTTGGTAGATGTCATCTAGAAGTAGCTTCATAACAAATACTGATGACCTGGGCCTTTTGGTTTCAGACATGAAAATTTTAAACTGGTTTCCCTATGTATGTCTATGTAAACCCAGTGGGCCCCGCCAAGGGGCCATTTTTGCCTGAGGGTTATGATTTGAACAATTTTGGTAGAAGTCCACTAGAAAGAGCTTCATACCAAATATCAATCAAAGACTAGAGCCTTCTAGTTTCAGACATGAAGATTTCAAAATGTTTTCCCTATGTATGTCTATGTAAACCCACTGGGCCCTGTCCCTGGGCCATTCCGGACCCCAGGGCTTTAATTTGAAAATTTTGGTAGAGATCTACTAGATGAAGTTTCAAACCAAATATCAAAGATCTGGGCCTTCTGACCTCAGACAAGAAGATTTTGTAAAGTTTTTTTCCTATATACATCTGTGTAAACCCAGTGGGTCCCGCCACGGGGCTATAATCGACCCCAGGTCTATGATTTGAACCATCTTGGTAGAGGTCCACTGGAAGAAGCTTTATTCCAAATATCAAACACCTGGGCTTCTGGTTTCAGACAATAAGATTTTTAAAGGCTCTTCCTATACATAAGTCTATGTAAACAGTGGGCCCCGCGCCGGGGCCATTTTGGACCCAGGGCTATACTTTGAACAATCTTGTTAGAGGTGCACTAGATGAAGCTTCATACTAAATATAGAAGAAATATTGGAGTGTGCCTTCTGCAGCTGGTTTCAGACAAGAAGATTTTAAGGGTTTTTCCTATAAAAGTCTATAAAAACATATTGGGCCCCGCCCCGGTGCAACTTTTGGCAAGGAATACACCACAGAACTTGAAAATATGAAGCCTATTCCTGCTATTGCTCTGCAGAGCATGCGAGCACTCTGGGAAAATATATAGTGTGCCCAGCGTGGAGCGAGGCCAACAGTGTTCTTATAGATGTTCTGTTCCCAGCACAGTGCGTGCGAGCACTCTGGAAGCATATATAGTGTGCCCGGCATGGAGAGAGGCCAACAATGGTCTTAAAGTTGTTCTGTTAAGAGCACAGAGCATGCGAGCACTCTTGAAATATATATAGTGTGCCCAGCGTGGCGCGAGGCCAACACTGGTCTTATAGTTGTTTTGTTCCCAGCACAGAGCATGAAAGCACTCTGGAAATATATAAAATGTGTGTACAGCGTGGAGCGAGGCCAACAATGGTTTTACAGTTGTTCTGTTTCCAGCAGAGAGCATGCTAGCTATCTGGACATATAAAGGAGTTCAAAATGTTCAATGTTTTGCTCTATCGTTTGGATTTCTTTCCTTGCTTCATGCTCATTTACAACATGTCTCTGTATGTGCTCCTATGTGGGCCGAAAATTCGAAATAAACGTCTTGTATCTTGTATCTTGTATAAAAAGTGTGCCCAGCGTGGAGCGAGGCCAACAATGGTCTTATAGTTGTTCTGTTCCCAGCACAGAGCATGCGAGCACTCTGGAAATATATATAGTGTGCCTAGCGTGGAGCGAGGTCGGCAATGGTCTTATAGTTGTTCTGTTCCCACCACAAAGCAAGCGAGCACTCTGGAAATATATATAGTTTCTCCAGCGTGGAGCGAGGCCGGCAATGGTCTTATAGTTGTTCTGTTCCCAGCACAAGAGCAAGCGAGCACGCTGGAAATATATATAGTGTGCCCGGTTTGGTGCGAGGCCGGGAATGGTTGTATAGTTGTTCTGTTCCCAGCACAGGCCATGCCAGCACTCTGGAAATATGTACATGTATAGTGTGCCCAGCGTGGAGCGGGGCCGGCAATGGTCTTATAGTTGGTCTGTTCCCAGTACAGGCGATGCGAGCACTCTGGAAATATAGATAGTGTGCGTAGCGTGGAGCGAGGCCAACAATTGTCTTATAGTGTTCTGTTCACTGCACAGAGCATGTGAGCACTCTGGAAATATATATGGTGTGCCCAGCATGGAGCGAGGCCAACAATGGTCTTATAGCTGCTGGGTTCCCAGCACAGAGCATGCGAGCACACCGGAAATATATACTGTGTGCCCAGCGTGAAGCGAGGCCAACAATGGTCTTATATTTGTTCCGTTCCCAGCACAGAGCATACGAGCACTCTGGAAATATATATATACTGTGCCCAGCGTGGAGCTAGTGCGGCAATGGTTTATAGTTATTCCATTCCAAGCACATAGCATTCGAGCATTTTGGAAATATATATATAGTGTGCCCAGCGTTGAGCGAGGCTGATAATGGTCTTATAATTGTTTTGTTCCCAGCAGAGAGCATGCGAGCACTCTGAAAATATATATAGTGTGCCCGGCGTGGAGCGAGGCCGGCAATGGTTTTATAGTTGTTCTGTTCCCAGCACAGAGCATGCGAGCACTCTGGAAATATATATAGTGTGCCCAGCGTGGAGCGGGACCGGCAATGGTCTTATAGTTGTTCTGTTTGCGAGCACTCTGGAAATATAGATAGTGTGCCCAGCGTGGAGCGAGGCCAACAATGGTCTTATAGTTGTTCTGTTCCCAGCACAGAGCATGCGAGCATTCTGGAAATATATGTAGTGTATCCAGGGTGGAGCGAGGCCAACAATGGTCTTATAGTTGTTCTGTTCCCAGCACAGAGCATGCGAGCGCTCTGAAAAATATATATAGTGTGCCCAGCGTGGAGCGAGGCCGGCAATAGATTATTAGTTGTTCTGTTCCCCGCACAGACATAGGCCTCGCTCCACACTGGGCACGTTTTATTTTCTTCCGGAGCTCTAGCTTGCTCTGTGCTGGGCACGCTGTGTTTTCTTCCGGGACGCTGGATTGCTCTCTGCTGGCACGGTGCAACGAAGTACGTTGTATAGGCCCTATATACTTCCGGTGCGCCAATTCTCGGGGTATAGGTCTTATATTTCTTCGTGTCTAGCACAGCTCCCGCTCCAGTAGAATGCGTAACGTGCCCAGCGTGGAGCAAGGGCAGGTTGTTCCGTATTCAGCGCAGAGCAAGAAACAAATTCTGTATAATAACGAACGCAGAGTGGAGTAAGGGCAGGAATATGTCTTAAAGTTCTCCGCTCACAGCACAGAGCAAGTGACTGCTCCAGTACAATATGCAACGTTCCCAGCGTGGAGCAGGGACAAGAATATATCTTATATCCAGCGAAACGTCCAATAGAACACGTGACGTCTCCAGCGTGGAGCAAGGCAAGAAGTAGGTCTTTCTTATTGTTGATCCGTGCCCAGCACAGAGCAAGTGACCGTTTCACTATAGTACGTAACGTGCTCAGCTTGGAGCAAGTGCAGGTTTAGGTCTTAAGTTGCTCCGTGCTCCTGAATGCTTCAGTATAATATATACTGAAAGTTCCCAGCATGGAGCAAGGGCAGGAATGTATAATAGTTATTCCGTGCCCAGCACAGACCAAGCGACCGCTCCCATGCAAGCACAGCCACACTTCATCTTAATTTGTGTTCACTTTGAAGTAGTATTTCTAAGCTGAAATGTTTCCAACATGTAAGGCCCTATATAGTCGGTAGAAAAAGCTTTAACTTGTAAAAACTATACCGAGTTAAAATAGATTTTTCTTGACTTGAAAACGGTTTGGTGTATAATCAAGACTTATTTATTGACGATATGATATGACATTTTTATGCTCACAAAACAATATATATATATTAGTCACTATGTATTTTTAAGTAAGGCTGGTGCCTCATGGCCGATAAGTATTCGATTAAATACGAACAAAAAAAAAACTACCACGATTAAAATAACACTCTTGAAAAACATATTGTTTATTTTTGGAATTTATTTTTCACATTGTTGAAAGTCAAACGCAGACATTAGCTGTTTAACATGAAATAACCTTTTCTTGTGGTTCCGATTCTATTGTTGTCTCCCTTGCCAGGTTCAAGCATCAACTTTTGCTAATGATAACTTGAAAGTGACAAGATGCATGCTCTCCAATCGTATTTCTATAAAGTATAATAGGCTACATCTACATCGTTACATTAAATCGTCATAATTTGACTTCTACTCAACGGGAGCTAATAAATTGACAATGATAAATTTATATAACTATTGCTTCAAAGTATAGCTGCAACTGCAGGAAAAGAGTGTGTCCACGGTGGAGCAAATGAGGTGCCTAGCATTGATCGCCGGCCTGTCCTTGCTCCACGCTGGGGACGTTGCATATTGTATTGGAGCAATCGCTTCTCTGTGTTGTGAGCGGAGCAGCTCTAAAACTGATTCCTCCCTTGCTCCACGCTGGGAACGTTTCGCATTCTACTGGACACTTTGACAGTACTATCTGAGCAGTCGCTTCCTCTTTGCCGGAAACATAGCGGCTATAAGCTCTTTTTCTGCACATGCTCCACGCTGGGAACGTTACGTGTCCTACTGGATCGGTCGCTAGCTCTTTTGCTAGGTACAGAGCAAGTATAATACCTTTTCCTGCTTATGCTCCACGCTATGAGCGGTACATATTCTACTGGAACGCCATTAAGATTGTGAAAGTGCCCAGCGTGGAGCAGTGGCAAGAGTAGGCATAACAGTCGCTCCACCTCCGGCACAATTCAAGCGACCTGGCCAGCACAGAGCATGCGAGCACTCTGGAAATATATATAGTGTGCCCGGCGTGGAGTGAGGCCGGGAATAGTTTTATAGTCGTTCTGTTCCCAGCACAGAGCATGCAAGCACTCTGGAAATATATGTAGTGTGCCCAGCGTGGAGCGGGGCCGGCAATGGTCTTATAGTTGTTCTGTTCCCAGCGCCGACAATGCGAGCACTCTGGAAATATAGATAGTGTACCCAGTGTGGAGCGAGGCAAACAATTGTCTTATAGTGTTGTGTTCCCAGCGCAGATCATGCGAGCAGTCTGGAAATATATATGGTGTACCCTGCATTGGGGGAGGTCAACAGTGGTCTTATAGCTGTTCTGTTCCCAGTACAGAGCATACGAGCATGCGAGCACTCTGGAAATATATATAGTGTGCCCAGCGTGGAGCGAGGCCGGCAATGGTCTTATAGTTGTTCTGTTCCCAGCACAGAGGATGCGGGCACTCTGGAAATATATATAGTGTGCCTAGCGTGGAGCGAGGCCGCAATGATCTTTAAGTTGTTCTGTTCCACGCACAGAGCATGCAAGCACACTAGAAATATATATAGTGTGCCCAGCGTGGAGCGAGGCTGGCAATGGTTTTATAGTTGTTGTGTTCCCAGCAAAGAGCATGTGAGCACTCTGGAAATATATATAGTGTTCCCAGCGGGGAGCGAGGTCGGCGATGGTTTAATAGTTGTTCTGTTTCCAGCACAGAGCATACGAGCACACTGGAAAGATATATAGTGTGCCCAGCGTGGAGCGAGGCCGGCAATGCTTTTATAGTTGTTCTGTTCCCAGCACAGAGCATGCGAACACTCTGGAAATATATATAGTGTGCCCAGCGTGGAGCGAGGCCGGCAATGGTCATAAAGTTGTTCTTTTCCCAGCACAGAGGATGCGGCCACTCTGGAAATATATATAGTGTGCCAAGCGTAGAACGAGGCCGTCAATGGTCTTATAGTTGTTCTGTTCCAAGCACAAGGCATGCGAACACTCTGGAAATATACATAGTGTGCCCAGCGAGGAGCGAGGCCGGCAATGGTCAGATAGTTTTTCTTTTCCCAGCACAGAGCATGCTAGCATTCTGGAAATAAATATAGTGTGCCCAGCGTGGAGCGAGGCCAACAATGGTCTTATATTTGTTCAGTTTCCAGCACAGAGCATGCGAGCATTCTGGAATATATATATAGTGTACCCAGCATGGAGAGAGGCCAACAATGGTCTTAAAGCTGTTCTGTTCCCAGCACAGAGCATGCGAGCAGTCTGGAAATATATATAGTGTACCCAGCGTGGAGTGAGGCCAACAATTGTCTTATAGTTGTTCAGTTCCAAGCACAGAGCAAACGAGCGCTCTGGAATTATATATAATGTGCCCAGCGTGGAGCGAGGCCAACAATGGTCTTATAATAGTTGTTCTGTTCCCAGCAAAGAGCATGCGAGCACTCTAGAAATATATAGAGTGTATCCAGCGTGGAGCGAGGCCAACAATGGTCTTATATTTGTTCTGTTCCCAACACAGAGCATGCGAGCACTCTGGAAATACATATAATGTGCCCAGCGTGGAGCGAGGCCGGCAATGGTTTAAAGTTGTTCTATTCCAAGCACGAATCATTCGAGCACT
The DNA here is from genome assembly GCA_963580285.1 of Lucinisca nassula. NCBI lineage: Eukaryota > Metazoa > Mollusca > Bivalvia > Lucinida > Lucinidae > Lucinisca > Lucinisca nassula. The sequence continues at coordinate 150,388,838 of OY757014.1, forward strand.
TTGGAAATATATATAATGTGCCCAGCGTGAAGCGAGGCCGGCAATGGTCTTATTGTTGCTCTGTTCCCAGCACAGAGCATGTGAGCACTCTGGAAATATATATAGTGTGCCCGGCGTGGAGCAAGGCCGGGAATGGTTTTATAGTTGTTCTCTTCCCAGCACAGATCATGTCAGCACTCTGGAAATATAAATAGTGTGCCCAGCGTGGAGCGGGGCCGGCAATGGTCTTATAGTTGTTCTGTTCCCAGCACAGACAATGCAAGCACTCTGGAAATATAGATAGTGTGCCCAGCGTGGAGCGAGTCCAACAATTGTCTTATAGTGTTGTGTTCCCAGCACAGAGCATGCGAGCACTCTGGAAACATATGTAGTGTGCCCAGCATGGAGGGAGGCCAACAATGGTCTTGTAGTTGTTATGTTCCCATCACAGAGCAAGCGAGCGCCCTGTTGATATATATAGTGTGTCCAGCGTGGAGCGCGGCCAACAATGGTCTTATAATTGTTCTGTTACCAGCACAGAGCATGCGAGCGCTCCGGAAATATGTATATTGTGCCCAGCGCGGAGCGAGGCCAACAATGATCTTATATTTGTTCTCTTCCCAGCACAGAGCATGCGAGCACTCTGGAAATATATATACTGTGCCCAGCGTGGAGCGAGGCCGGCAATGGCTTATAATTGTTCTGTTCCAAGCACGGATCATTCGTGCACTTTGGAAATATATATTGTGTGCCCAGCATGGAGCGAGGCCGGCAATGGTATTATAGTTGTTCTGTTCCCAGCACAGAGCATGCGAGCACTCTGGAAATATATATAGTGTGCCCGGCGTTGAGCGAGGCCGGGAATAGTTTTATAGTCGTTCTGTTCCCCGCACAGAGCATGCCAGCAATCTGGAAATATATGTAGTGTGCCCAGCGTGGAGCGGGGCCGGCAATTGTCTTATAGTTGTTCTGTTCCCAGCACAGACAATGCGAGCACTCTGGAAATATAGACAGTGTGCGCTGTGTGGAGCGAGGCCAACAATTGTCTTATAGCTGTTCTGTTCCCAGTACAGAGCATGCGAGCACTCTGCAAATATATATATTGTGCCCAGCGCGGAGCGAGGCAAACAATGATCTTATATTTGTTCTCTTCCCAGCACAGAGCATGCGAGCACTCTGGAAATATATATATTGTGCCCAGCGTGGAGCGAGACCGGCAATGGCTTATAGTTGTTCTGTTCCAAGCACGGATAATTCGTGCACTTTGGAAATATATATAGTGTGCCCAGCGTGGAGCGAGGCCGGCAATGGTATATAGTTGTTCTGTTCCCAGCACAGAGCATGCGAGCACTCAAGAAATATATATACTGTGCCCAGCGTGGAGAGAGGCCGGCAATGGCTTCTAATTGTTCTGTTCCAAGCACGGATCATTCGTGCACTTTGGAAATATATATTGTGTGCCCAGCGTGGAGCGAGGCCGGCAATGGTATTATAGTTTATCTGTTCCCAGCACAGAGCATGCGAGCACTCTGGAAATATATATAGTGTGCCCGGCGTGGAGCGAGTCCAGCGCGGAGCGAGGCCAACAATGATCTTATATTTGTTCTCTTCCCAGCACAGAGCATGCGAGCACTCTGGAAATATATATACTGTGCCCAGCGTGGAGCGAGGCCGGCAATGGCTTATAATTGTTCTGTTCCAAGCACGGATCATTCGTGCACTTTGGAAATATATATTGTGTGCCCAGCATGGAGCGAGGCCGGCAATGGTATTATAGTTGTTCTGTTCCCAGCACAGAGCATGCGAGCACTCTGGAAATATATATAGTGTGCCCGGCGTTGAGCGAGGCCGGGAATAGTTTTATAGTCGTTCTGTTCCCCGCACAGAGCATGCCAGCAATCTGGAAATATATGTAGTGTGCCCAGCGTGGAGCGGGGCCGGCAATTGTCTTATAGTTGTTCTGTTCCCAGCACAGACAATGCGAGCACTCTGGAAATATAGACAGTGTGCGCTGTGTGGAGCGAGGCCAACAATTGTCTTATAGCTGTTCTGTTCCCAGTACAGAGCATGCGAGCACTCTGCAAATATATATATTGTGCCCAGCGCGGAGCGAGGCAAACAATGATCTTATATTTGTTCTCTTCCCAGCACAGAGCATGCGAGCACTCTGGAAATATATATATTGTGCCCAGCGTGGAGCGAGACCGGCAATGGCTTATAGTTGTTCTGTTCCAAGCACGGATAATTCGTGCACTTTGGAAATATATATAGTGTGCCCAGCGTGGAGCGAGGCCGGCAATGGTATATAGTTGTTCTGTTCCCAGCACAGAGCATGCGAGCACTCAAGAAATATATATACTGTGCCCAGCGTGGAGCGAGGCCGGCAATGGCTTCTAATTGTTCTGTTTCAAGCACGGATCATTCGTGCACTTTGGAAATATATATTGTGTGCCCAGCGTGGAGCGAGGCCGGCAATGGTATTATAGTTTATCTGTTCCCAGCACAGAGCATGCGAGCACTCTGGAAATATATATAGTGTGCCCGGCGTGGAGCGAGTCCGGGAATAGTTTTATAGTCGTTCTGTTCCCAGCACAGAGCATGCCAGCAAACTGGAAATATATGAAGTGTGCCCAGCGTGGAGCGGGGCCGGCAATTGTCTTATAGTTGCTCTGTTCCCAGCACAGACAATGCGAGAACTCTGGAAATATAGATAGTGTGCCCAAGGTGGAGCGAGGCCAACAATGGTCTTATAGTTGTTCTGTTCCCAGCAAAGAGCATGCGAGCACTCTGGAAATATATATAGTGTGCCCAGCGTGGACCAAGGCCGGAAATGGTCTTATAGTTGTTCTGTTCCCAGCAAAGAGCATGCGAGCACTCTGGAAATATATATAGTGTGCCCAGCGTGGAGCAAGGCCGGAAATGGTCTTATGGTTGTTCTGTTCCAAGCACAGAGGAGGCGGGCACTCTGGAAATATATATAGTGTGCCCAGCGTGGAGCGAGGCCAACAATGGTCTTAAAGTTGTTCTGTTCCCAGCAAAGAGCATGCGAGCACTCTGGAAATATATATAGTGTGCCCAGCGTGGAGCAAGGCCGGAAATGGTCTTATAGTTGTTCTGTTCCAAGCACAGAGGAGGCGGGCACTCTGGAAATATAGATAGTGTGCCCAGTGTGGAGCGAGGCCAACAATTGTCTTATAGCTGTTTTTTGTTCCCAGTACAGAGCATGCGAGCACTCTGGAAATATATATAGTGTGCCCAGCGTGGAGCGAGGCCAACAATGGTCTTATAGTTGTTCTGTTCCCAGCAAAGAGCATGCGAGCACTCTGGAAATATATATAGTGTGCCCAGCGTGGAGCGAAGCCGGCAATGGTCTTTACGTTGTTCTGTTCCCCGCACAGAGCATGCAAGCACACTATACATATAGTGTGCCCGGCACGGAGCGAGGCTGACAATGGTTTATAGTTGTTGTGTTCCCAGCACAGAGCATGTGAGCACTCTGGAAATATATATAGTATGCCCAGCGGGGAGCGAGGTCGGCGATGGTTTAATAGTTGTTCTGTTTCCAGCACAGAGCATACGAGCACTGGAAATATATATAGTGTGCCCAGCGTGGAGCGAGGCCGGCAATGCTTTTATAGTTGTTCTGTTCCAAGCACAGAGCATGCGAACACTCTGGAAATATAAATAGTGTGCCCAGCGTGGAGCGAGGCCGGCAATGGTCTTACAGCTGTTCTGTTCCCCGCACAGAGCATGCAAGCACACTAGAAATATATATAGTGTGCCCAGCGTGGAGCGAGGCTGGCAATGGTTTTATAGTTGTTGTGTTCTCAGCACAGAGCATGTTAGCACTCTCGAAAAATATATATAGTGTTCCCAGCGGGGAGCGGGGTCGGCGATGGTTTAATAGTTGTTCTGTTTCCAGCACAGAGCATACGAGCACTCTGGAAAGATATATAGTGTGCCCAGCGTGGAGCGAGGCCGGCAATGCTTTTATAGTTTTTCTGTTCCCAGCACAGAGCAGGCGAACACTCTGGAAATATATATAGTGTGCCCAGCGTGGAGCGAGGCCGGCAATGGTCTTATAGTTGTTCTGTTCCCAGCACAGAGGATGCGGGCACTCTGGAAATATATACAGTGTGCCAAGCGTGGAGCGAGGCCGGCAATGGTCTTTAAGTTGTTCTGTTCCCCGCACAGAGCATGCAAGCACACTAGAAATATATATAGTGTGCCCAGCGTGGAGCGATGCTGGCAATGGTTTTATAGTTGTTGTGTTTCCAGCACAGAGCATGTGAGCACTCTGGAAATATATATATAGTGTGCCCAGCGGGGAGCGGGGTTGGCGATGGTTTAATAGTTGTTCTGTTTCCAGCACAGAGCATACGAGCACTCTGGAAAGATATATAGTGTGCCCAGCGTGGAGCGAGGCCGGCAATGCTTTTATAGTTGTTCTGTTCCCAGCACAGAGCATGCGAACACTCTGGAAATATGCATAGTGTGCCCAGCGAGGAGCGAGGCCGGCAATGGTCAGATAGTTTTTCTTTTCTCACCACAGAGCATGCGAACACTCTGGAAATATATATTGTGTGCCCAGCGTCGTGTAAACCACTTAGAGATTCTAAGCCTGTCCAGGAACCGCGGTGCGAGGCGGACCGTCCATGCTAATAAACATTGGGCGACATAACTTACAATGTCATTCCATCTCAATGTCGGGTAAAAAAAAAAAAAAACCACAAAATTGGATGCAAGGTTCTAAAACGACCTTTTCACTTTTGACGGGGACGTTAAACCTCAAAAACAATACGACTCGTAAAGACTCGTAAAGAAACGGCAGGAATAGCCGCATGGTATATATAGTGTGTAGCTAATTCTAATCCCGCTTGACGCAAACTATATATATTAAATGAATCTTATAAGCATGCTGTGGTAACCTTGCATCCGTTTGCAATACTTTGAGTAACATTTGTCTGCCAAAGTCAATCTAAACATTGAGCAATAGGCATACAAACCAATATATGATGCAAACAAATTCAGGATAATCAAATATAAATCAGATCGTTTACGAATTTCCATAAAATAACACGTTAAGTCCACCAATAAGACAAGGGAAACAACTCAAATAAGTAACGTTGCTACAAGTAAAAGCTTTAAATATAAAAAAGCTCATATTTGGCTCTCAGGCCCTCACGGGTCTAAATTCGCTCCATGTCCAGAACTGTTAACGCAAACGCTCCAGTTCGATTGCTAACACACCCAGCATTGAGCAAGGGCTGAAAAGGGTCTTATAGTCGCTCCATCAATAGCACCGTTAAAGCAAACCCTCCAGTTTGATAAGGGTAGAAATAGGGAGAAATAGGTCTTACTAAAGTCATTTTATGTTGAGCAGAGTTCAAGAGATTGCTTCAGTACGACTACTTACTTGCCCATCGTGGAGAATGGACAGCCTAATAGGTCTAACAGTCGCTACAATCCAGCATATTTCAAGCAAACGACCCAGTACGACTGCTACGTGCCCAGCGTGGAGCAATGACAGGAACAAGTGTTATAGTTGCTCCTCGCCTAGCACAGTTTAAGCGAACGCTAGAACTCTGGTACGACTGCTAACGTGCCCAACAGCTCAGGATTATTAAGGTCCTGTAGTTTAATGGTCTCGATACGGGTGGGTTAATATGAAATTAATAAATCAACCGTTCTATTGGACACAAAGGAGTGGCCGTTCTGGGCGTGGAGGTGCCCAGCATGGAGCACCGGCATTATTGGAAAGTTCCCAGCGTGGAGCGAACGGACAGAACCTGATATACATTTAAAACTGTTTTGCAATGAAAGGCCAGGTTTTTTTTTCTGCGGATACTCAGATTTTTCAAACAATTCTTATTAACGATAGTGAAAGGGCCTAAAAACAAAACTGTTAGTAATAAAAAGTAACAATTGCGATTCGCCCCGGTAATGTAAAACAAATTGAACCAGTCTAGTATAACTGAAACTGCAATTTTCGAGCGTCTCCACGGTGGAGCAAAACGTTCCCTGCGTGGAGGTGCCCAGGATGGAGTGCCGGCATTACACCCTACTCCAACAGGTGCCCTTTTGGTCAGCTTCAGATTTTATTGCTTCTTAATGGCTCTAATCACTGAATTAAATAATCATTATAAAATTACTGCTAGAAATGCTCTTCGGCTGTTCCCTATATTGTACTGTCATTTTTGTTCAGTCAATATTCACCATGCTTATAAGCATTGAGTATAAAGCGTTGTGTTTCTTCTTCTTCTTCTTCTTCTTCTTCTTCTTCTTCTTCTTCTTCTTCTTCTTTTAACCAGCTTTTGAAGTCAAATTACTAAACGCATTGGATGGCCCATTGTCTCTGCGTTTAGGCTCGAACCCTTAAATAGCTGTACTTTATGCGAAAGGAGTAGATTATGATCATCCAGACTGATCCCAGCTTTATTTAGAATGGTTTCCTCCCTGGTCTTATAGTATTTCTCGACGACAGAGAGAGAGAGAGAGAGAGAGAGAGAGAGAGAGAGAGAGAGAGAGAGAGAGAGAGAGAACGTTAGAGAGAGAGAGAGAGAGAGAGAGAGAGAACGTTAGAGAGAGAGAGAGAGAGAGAGAGAGAGAGAGAGAGAGAACGTTAGAGAGAGAGAGAGAACGTTAAAATTACATTGTACTGAGTGAATAGTGGTGCCATTTTCTATTTTCTTTTTCTATCAACCGTATTACAATGGTGAGCACTTAATGAGGCGAATCGTACGAGAACCCAAAACATTTGTACGAGTAAACGAAAGTGCCTCAATATTTAATAAGTAAAGTAGCCATTTTGGAAATATGAAAGAATGCATATTGTCGCCTGGATTTGTCAGCCTATTGTCACGAGAGAGAGAGAGAGAGAGAGAGTGACAGAGAGAGACAGAGAGAGAGAGAGAGACAGAGAGAGAGAGAGAGAGAGAGAGAGAGAGAGAGAGAGAGAGAGAGAGAGAGAGAGAGATCCAAAGGGATGATCAGAATGTATTCTGTGCTTGCTTAGGACAGGTGCTTGATTAATACAGGTGAATTTTAATGCATTTTCCTATTTTGGGAACCGATGGTATGCTTGCTTAAGACAGGTTTGCTTGTTAGATAGAGGTGGCTGGATGATGCTTCCACGCAGAGCTGAAACCGTCCACACACTAGTACTGGTAAACCGCTTAGAGGATCTAAGCCTGTCCAGGAACCGCGGTGTGAGGCGGACCGTCCATGCTTATAAACCCTATTGGGTTCATTGGACGACAGGGCTTGAGATATCATTTCATCTCAGTGTCGGGTAAAAGTCCCACAAAATTGGAAGCAACGTCTCCAAAATGACCTATACTGTGTTGACGGGGACGTTAAACTTCAAATCAAACAAACAAATCAAGCGTAAAAACGAGAATTTAAGGGTTAAATGAAACAATTTAAATTACAGCCAAGGACTATTTCTCCGACCTACACTCAGGGACAATCGACCAACCAGATTTCTAAGTGCTTTGATTTTTATAGGCCAGTTTTGAAAAAAAAAGCCGGCCTCGGTAGCTCAGTCGGATGCGCGTCCGACTGGTGATCAGGAGGACGCGGGTTCGATACCTGCCACGGTCGGCAACATTCTTTCGAAGGGATTGATCATGGAATCTTTTCTACGGCCATTCTCTCCTTTCCGCTGATTCTAGGAGGGCAGTTGTCAGTTTCTTTCGAAAGAATATGCACTGTACTGGTTAACCACGTTCGTATAAGCTTGTCCAGGAAAAAGGTGGATAGGTAAACTGACTGGCTCCGAAATTACCTAAAACAGTGTTGATTGGGCGTTAAACTCCAATACAATCGACAATTTGGCCCCGCCCATCGGGGCTTGAAGAAATAGATGGGCAGCATGATGCTTCCACGCAGAGCTGAATCCGACCCGCACACGAGTATTGGTAAACCGCTTAGAGGATCTAAGCCTGCCCAGGCAAAGCGGTTCGAGTCGGTCCGTCCATGCTTAAAAACCCTATTGGTTTCAATGGGCGACAGGGCTTGAGATTTCATTTCATCTCAATGACGGGTAGAAGTCCAACAAAATTGGAAGCAACGTCTCCAAAATGACATTTACAGTGTCGACGAGGACGTTATACCTCGAATCAATCAATCAAATCAATCGACAATTGGAAAAAAAGGAAGTACATGTATTATGACATTGCGCTGTCCGTCCGTCCGTCAATATCTTTGTTATTCCTTGATGGATTTGGAAATTCCTTGGCTGAAATGTTAACCATCATGAGACAATGTGTCGCATGCAAGACCCAGGTCGGTACCCACGAAGTCAAGGTCATAGAGGTGAAAGGTAAAGAAAAGTGTATTTTCTTGTGTCCTGCCAATACCTTTGTTATTCCTGGATGGATTTGGAAATAACTTGGCAGCAATATTGACCATTATGAGACAATTTGTCACAAGCAAGACCCAGGTCGGTATCTCCATGGTCAAGGTCACAGTGGTCAAATGTCAAAAAGGGTTATTTTTCGTGTTCAGTCAATAGCTTTTTGGATCGATCGGTTTACGATCGACCCAAATTTACTAAATGGCAAACGGTATTCATGCAGTTGTCCACGTGACCATCACTGATTTTAGGAAAACCAATATTATTGTTTATAAATAGAACTTTAAACGTTACGCTATTTTTATCGATGTAACAAGAGTAGACTAGCTACTAGTCTGATAATAAAAGACTGATCATTTTGGGGGGGTATTTTTTATTGGTTTAAAAATTTATCACCTTCTTACTAATGGGAGGTCTATTTGGTACAGTCTCAAATCTTAGGTTAAAATTGAGCCAGAGAGACTAGACTAGCTAAACTTTTATACACTGTTCATTTTAATGCAAAAGATGATTTTAATTCCATAGTATTCATTTTAACGCCTAGTGGCTAGGCTATAACAAGAGCTATCTATAGTCTTGACAGGAATCGTGTGCTGGATAATACCCAGATCAGACGCCGCGGAATGTGGCGTCTGCTCAGCCAGTTGCACACTGTTTGCTTAAACAGTGGCATTTTATAATTTGAGGGTTAAACGAAATAGTATAAATTGCCAGGTTGCTCTCGTAATGAAAGAAAAACAATAACTTAATCCAGGCCCTACTGTCACGTGACGTCTTTCGGAAATTCCATTTCTAAAATTGTAACACAAATGTATGCCAAGTCGAGTAGAAAAGAACTTAATTTTAGAGCACTGAAATGTTTTTTTTTTTTTTTTTTTTTTTGGTTTTGGTTTTACGGCCCTTTCAATATTATTTCACTCATATCGAGCCAATCGTTAATCAGAGGCGGGCGAAAACCGGAGTACCCGGAGAAAAACCACCTGACCTTGCAGACCTTGGCGTCTCACATATGACCCGAGCGAGGCTCGAACCAAAGCGGTAAGAGACCTAATGATCAAGAGTCAGCCCTCTTAACCACTAGGCCACGGAAATGTTTAAGAGCAAAAATGAGTAGCGCAGACTTTATAGGTGGTACCGTTTTTAGACATACAGCGTAGACCAAGATCGGCTATAGAGTACATTGCTTCTGATCAGGGTCGGCACTGTTCGCCTTGTATGTATGCAACAACAGTTTTGAACATGATTCAGGGCCGTACGCAAACCCTGAAAAGGGGCATGTTGAGGATGCGATTTTCAGGTATTTTGCAGAGGGTAAAAAACTGCATGAATCTTAGATAATTTACAAAAGATGGGTGGGGCTGCGTTTGCACCCTCCCCACTCTGTTGAACAAAACCCAAGTACTACCCTAAGACGTCAGAGCGCATCGTAAGAAGAAAATTCTGGACTGAGCTCGTTTGTTTGATTTAAGATTTAAAGTCCCCGTCAACACTGTATATAGGTCATTTGGAGACGTTACTTCCAATGTTACGGGACTGTCAGCTCTGCGTGGAAGCATCATGCAGCCCATCTATTTATTCAAGCCCCGATATGCGGGAGCGGGTGGACTGTGCTCGTGCACTTGGGCATTGGCAAACAGAATCTACATAATCAGACGCCACATAACGCGATGTCTGATCAGATCTACTGTGCTAGCTTAAGTTAAACGAACAGTTCGATTCTCAGCTCAGGACTATTTTCCAAACCTACACTCAGAGACGATCGACCCACCAGTACTCTGTGCTTTGATTTATTCCCGGATCACTTGGCAGAAATGTCACCCATCATGAGACGATGTTTCGCGCACAAGACTCAATCAGTACCTCGAGGATCAAGGTCATACGTAGAGGTCAAAGGTTAAAAAGGGGTAGTTAACAACTTTGTTATTCCTGAATGAATTTTGAAATTACTTGGCAGAAATGTTAACTATCATGAGACGATGTGTTGCAAGACTCGGATCGGTACCTACAATGTCAACATCACGTGAAGAAACACTATGCCCCCAACACTGCTTGCTCCTATAGTTGAAAAGGTAATACTTCACATGGCTAAAGTGAGATCCATTCATAAACTTTCAAGGCTTAGCTTTGATACTTTTTTAGTTATATTGCCGACGAGATTTCACCAAAAAATTTCACAAGGGCCATTTCTCATGAAAGGGACATAATCAGAGATAGAGAGAGAGAGAGAGAGAGAGAGAGAGAGAGAGATTTTCACCAGTACTATAGAATGCACTATGTTACACAGGTGATAGAATAATAACCTAAATATAAAAAGGCTTTTGTGGTTTCAACGCGAAACAGTTGAAGATCAATCTGAACATCTACGTAGTCTGATCAGCATCCTTGTTTTTTTGCTGATTAAGTTGTATATGGCCTCTAGTTTCATTTTTTTTTAACTTCAAGACTCTCTCACTCCATCTGCGTGCATGTGCGTGCGTGCGTGCGTGTGTGTGTGTAACACATAGTCATATGATTATCATGGAATGATATTGCACTTCAAGTTATCAATAAGAAAACGGTAGCTATACAGAGTGGGCAAATTGTATTCAAGTTCCCCTATGACTTTCTGAAAACCTAGAAGATAACACCAATGCTGGTTTTAATTTTACAACGCAGGCATCGGCAGGTAAATTATGGCCAGCAATGTGTCTCATGGGAGGTGTGCAGACAGTTCAGAGAGTAATTTATGTGTCTGTCTGATATTCACCCTGGAAGAATGGGGTCCTATATTTCTTATTTCTGCTGTTTGGTTTGAGATTAAACACCCCTGCAAACATTATTTAGGTCATTTTACATGCGTTTCTTCCGAATTCCGGCGCATATCATCAGAATTGAATTGAATTGTTACTGGTGACACGTCAAATGACATTCATACACCATCATGGTAGTTATACTGCAAACATAGGTTGTGGGTGCTCGTTAGAACCGCTTCGTTGAGGCGGTCATTGAGGTTGTTCTAACGAGTACCCACAACCTATGTCTTGGAGCACAAATAAGAAAAATAATTTATACCCCGTAAACCCCAGTTTTCTCTATATATAGTGGGGATTAGGTGGATGTTCATTTCACGGACTTATTCACGTGATGTGATGCTTCCACGCAGACCTGAAACCAGCCCGCAGACGAGTACTGGTAAACCGCTTAGAGGATCTAAGCCTGCCTTGGCAACGCGGTGCGAGTCAGCCCGCCCATGCTTATAAACCCTTTTGGTTTTATTGGGCGGCAGGGCTTGAGATGCCATTTCATCTTAATGTCGGATAAAAGTCCCACAAAATTGGAAGCAACGTCTCCAAAATGACCTTTACAGTGTTGACAGGGACGACTTCATATCAAACAAACAAACTAAACATCGAATCGATGTTAGTTCGACGTTGATCAAAGATTGGTTGTAAAGTGATGAAAACTGTGGATACTATATCAAATTGTCATTTTAATCTATCAGTCAAAACAGTACAGACTATTCCATTATTTAATCTTTTAAATCTACAATTTTCATAGTCTACACTTGGCTTTGGGAAAAGAATGAAGGTCACACCCTGCATATGTGGCATATTATTGTAACCATTGTTGAAGCATTTTACACACCAAATCTGCACAATTTCATTGTCACTTCAGGAATGGATTTTAATATGTAATAAATGCAGTTAACCTCGATGCAACCCCATACCAGAATTGATTGACAGGTCTTCAAGCCAATAGTTCGATCGTTGTTTGGCGATTGCTAACCACCGTAACCTTAGACAAGCTAACCTAACCATAGAATGTCGACAACAACAGAGTTAACTTCCTTGACGGGGCGTGACTAAGCTGCGCATACAAAGAACGGGCTAGAGGTTGCTTCATGTTGTTTAATAGCTTCAGCTTCATTAGTAGGCCTACACTGTAGCCTAGCTGACTCTGGAATTCATTACGCAAACATGCCATTGTGAATTTTACCATCAAAAAACGAAAATTTTAAATGAAAAATTGTGATATTTTCCTTATTTCTGCTTAAAATATAGATTGTGAGTACACGTTAGAACCGCTGCAATGAGGCGGTTCTACACGTTAGAACCACGCAATGAGGCGGTTCTAACGATTACCGACAATCTATAATTCAGAGCAGAAATAAGAAAAATAAGGTTTACCCCCTGTAAATCACAGTTTTTCTTTATAAAAGTGGGGTTCATGGGGGTCAGAATCATATAGGCGTGTTTTTGTGATGTAATATTGAATCAGAATGAACCAAGAATCTTTTGGTGTTCATTGCATCACGAAAACACACCTATATAATTGTGACCCCATTGAAACCCACTTTTATATAGTAAAACGGGGGTTAACAAGGGTAAACCTTATTTCTACTAAAGAAATAGATTGTGGGAACTCGTTAGAACCGCTTCAATGAGGCGGTTCTAACGAGTACCCACAGTCTATATTTTTAGTAGAGATAAGAAAACTATCACAATTTTTCATCTTAAAATGTTTCCTTTTTCGGCAAAATATTTACAATGTATTTGTACAGGCAGTTTTTCGTAATGTCTACATGTAGACTATTATCATATTGCTGTGAAATTCTTGTCGGACATGCAATGCATTTCGTATTCAAAATAATATACAAAATATGTACAATTCTGCAAAATCTTGGCCTAAAAGCACAAAATTCCCAGCCTAGGATAGGACAATATGCATGTTTAGTTACTTTCTGTGATCCATATAAACAATACGTATGCGAATAGCTGCACAAAGTGAAATTGACAGGCTTGTTTTTCTTTTCTATTCTGTCATGAATACACATGTCAACACGAACCGAATTCTTCGTCAAACCACCAGCGTATTTTTCCGTATTTTTCAAATGTATATACACCAATATGCATGCGTTTTTGCCGCACAAGCTGCGTATTTTTTCTGTATTTTTAAAAAATACGTCCTTCAATACATACACATTTTGTTGCGTAACATTTGTTGCACCCGCTGCTTATTTCTTCTGTATTTTTCAAAAATACGTCCTCCAATACGCACACGTTTTGTTGCGTAAACTTTGTCACACCAGTTGCTTATTATTTCCGTATTTGCGCACAAGACGGACGTAAATACGTACTGTATTGCCAGTGTATCAGTATGTATTGGTGTAAATTCGCATTGCGTATTTGTCCTTATTTTGTTCATTTTTCACTGTGTTACTTTGTGTTTCAATCAACTGGCAAATGTTAATGCACGAAAAACTGTGGGTGATTCCTGTAATAAAATGGAAGATTTTCTACTGAAAACTAATCAATGCGCCTCTTATTCATAACGTATTCCATTTCTTAAATGGAAATAAGAAAAACAATGTACACGACGAAACCGTTTACAATTTCATAAGCCCAATGTGAATGTGAATAGCGCTTGATGTCAGTTTACTAACCATTGCCTGCAGGGAAAACAATCAAATATCATAAACCCTTAAGCATTTTCAAAATTCTTAAGAATGCATTTTCTTTCTTTATATCCATTATGATAACACACCCGTGACATAGTGCACTCTTTCATTTTCTCGAAAATGACTACTTCTCTGACCCCAAAAAAATGTGATATTTGTCTTATTTATACTCCGAGCGCACGTTGTCTTTGCTCTATAGAACGCGTCTAACGAGTACCCACAACCTACAGTGCTGTAGGCTAATTCTGCGCACTTAAGACTTTGAGCTTTTGTTTCATCCAAACATATGTTGCAGCACTATGCTATACAGTTGTCTTAGCTTGTTAAAAGACAGTATCAACCATTTATTTCTCTGGTGCAGTTATGTTGTGGTCTCTCTTTAAAAAGACACCCCCCATGTTAAGACGCCATCAATTTTGTCTGCTAATTCCGCGCACCCCAACAATAACATCCAGTCAAGATACAATACTTTAGACAAGGAAAGATGATTTGTTGTTATACTTGATTTGGCATGTGTTTATTAATAGATGATGGTCCAGTTGGTTGAAAAAAATAGATTTCTGTACAAATATTTCAAAATTAAGTGAGGGCCTATAGCGCTCATTAAGCCTGATTCAGGTAAAAACAAAAAAAATGCATTTCTTTCGCCCAGTTTACAGCCCAAGTCTCATCCAAAATTGAAAACATTTAATCTGGTTCATTTAGTTTTGAAATAATCCCAATGCGCCGAATTGGCAGATGCGCAGAATTAGGCTACATGACTGTACATCTAGGATCAGAAATAAGCATAATTTAACATACACCACTTTATACTACAAATTTACAAAAAGGTTTATAAAGTGGAGTTTAGAGCGGTATTATTTTCTTGGACTTGTTAACATGATGTGATTTTTTTTTCTCAAACTGAACATATTTTTCACTTTATCCCATTGTTCGACTTACATGCTTCTGATTTGGCCCTGCAAGCAAACCAATTATATGCAAACATAGTAATTAAACCATCATTAAAATTTTGGTTCGAAATTTCTATCGGCCGATTTTGTATGGGCCGATTTTGCTATGGGCCGATTTTGTCATGGGCCGATTTTGTTATGGGCCGAATTGTCCAGGGACCCCTCAGTTGATAGATAGATAGATAGATAGATAGATAGATAGACAAAAAGGGAAAAATGGGTCAGTTCCGATACGTTCCGGTAATTAGGTCCATTCCGGTAAATTTATGCACCGCAAAACTGTCATAACCGGCGTACGCCGCTTTCGAATACGAAGTACAACGAATTTAGTCAATCAACAAAACCGAGTAAAATGTCAGATTACGATAACGTTGCTAGAGGAAGTTTGAAGTTAAAAGGTGTTTCTGATCACAAAATAAAAAAGTAAGTATTTAACTTGAAGCCAGGATGCCGCCATTTTTATTATATCGAATGAAATTCACTTTGCTTTCTAGTTTCCAGTGGTAATGAAGAAAAATATTGGTGTCATTAATTTTCGCGTCAAAATCTGACGAATACGTCAAAGACACCAGTACTGGCATTTCTATCTATCTGTCTTCCGGTTTCGCCATAACCCCAGGAGGGTACACAGACGGTGTATATTACATACACTCCAGTTTTGAAGGATGAAAGCCTACACGGGACACAGACCGTGAGACGGTATACACTCCAGTTTCGTTGGCCCCTGCCCATCTGGGCTTGAAGAAATATGGACTTTAGCTCGGACCCATCAAGATTCAGTAGGATTGGAACTTGGGCTGGCTAATCGGAGCTGAAAAGATAATCGATTATCAGTCCTGTCATTGCGATTGATAATCGATTAGTTAATCGCTAAGGTTTTTTTCATAATTTTACATGTCTGGCTTTCTGCCTGAGCATGACTCAGGAGCGTGATAGTTCAGTGGTTAGTGCACTTGCCTCTGATGCTAAAGGTCCCGGGTTCGATCCCCGGCAGCGGCGATAAAATTTCGGTGTCCGAACACGCTCCATTGGCATCATTTGCAGGGATGAATGTCATAAAGTGCACCGTCCTTTGGATCGGGACGTTAACTGGAGGCCCCCTTTGCAGGGAGAACCATCCCCTCTGCAGGTTAAAGATCCCTACCGTAATTACATGATTACTGTGTAGGCCTTCATCCTGCAAAACCTGGAGTGTATGTAATATATACCTGCGGTAATGGTCAAATATGACCGACGCAGTATCAGAAGATAGATAGATAGACTCTTACCATATGTTGAACTTTACCATATGTATATTTGAACATACAGGCCTGAGCAAACAGTGTAGACCAAGATGAGACGCCGCAGAATGCGGCGTCTCATCAGGGTCTGCACTGTTTGCCACTCATCCAGCTATTTAAGGCATATTTTTAGGTAGTAAATTGTACCTATCAAGTAATCGATTAAAAGCAAATCAGAAATGAAAATCATTTTTGTTGAATTTATCGATTGATTAATCGATTATACGATTAATCGTGTCAGCCTTATTGGCAAGTGCAAGATCTTACAGTAAAATCCGGTAGATTTGTTCAACCTGCCCAGCCCTTACATTACTGTAACCCATTTGGTACAAGAAACCCCAAAACGGATACCCTGGCAAAGGTTGCAGGCTCAGATCAGATGCCACAGAACGCGGCATCTGATGAGGACCTACACTGTTTGCAAAACGTCAAGCCAATTAGTTTTTTTTTTTTCAACTGTCAGTATGTTTATTTGTCTGTCTAACTGTCAGTCCGTTCATCTGTTAGTCAGCCATCCAGGCTGTCGTCTGTCTGTCTACTGTCAGTTTGTCAATCAAACCTCTCTAATCTCAAGGGTCATGTGACTATGAAGTGAGTTGGAGTGTGTGTCGACGGCATGACGTTGAACCAAAGTTGACTTGACGCACGTCTGTCAGGCCACTCATTAATTTATTTGGACTGTCAGTATGTTCGTTGGTCTGTCTGTCTCAATCACGACCAATTTACTCAAAATGTTCAGTCGTATCACTCAAATGTAACGTAAATCAGTTTGTTTTAGTAGATGATATTTATAAGCCTCGGGCTTAATGGCAGATCATATTTGTCAGTTCCGATGTATTTAATTGTACATGATGTTTGCTAGATATAAAACAGGCCCCTTCAATTTATTAAAATTGAACATGCAGGCAGATCGTTGGACAGTTTTCTCAATATATATATGTGATAGCTTTACTTGGATAGCGCATAAAACGAACAGTTACGTTAAAACTCATTTTGTAAGTAAGCTTTCGTGAAAAAAGGTACCGATATCTCAAGCCACTGACATGGGTCATTCACGAACAGATTTTCGTCAATTAAAAACAGACCCAGGATAAATGAATTTCAGTAATAAAAGCAAAATATAATTCTTTCCTTCTGGAGGCATTATTTCAATGTAAACGGGTATATTTTCTCTCAAAATGTCTTAATATTGTTAGCATTTTAAGTTCCACCAATACATTTGAATAGTGATGGCAGTTTCAAATCATGGCCAGTGCTTTGTGCATGTGCAAGAATGACGTCATAAACTGAATTCCTAAAACCTCCAATAAAATTGAGACTTCTCACACTTTAGAGGGAACAGTCCTCAAAAATGTTTATTCCATTAAATAAGTGTATACCTTGGAGTGACAATCACACATGACTTGAGATGGGATACACATATGAGCAACATGTCCTAAGGCAAACAGATCGCTTGGTTTCCCGGGACGAAATCTTCACATCAGTGTCCTCGGGATGTAAAAGAAGCAGCATATAAAGGTCTTGTTTGCCCAGTCTTGGAATATGGTCCTTATTGAAGAAATTGAACAAATTCGGAATAGAGCTGCTATATTTGTAACAAGCAACTACATGCACTGCTTTCAAACTACAGTGTGCTGCCAGCATTCCATCAGACCATCAGATGACCTTGTTCCCACCACTAGGTGCTGTCAAAATCATCATTCGTTGGAGTTTCAGACCCCTACTGCTACTGCTAGAACTGACATTTAGTAAGAATCTTTTTTCCCCTCAAACCATTAGAGATTGGAATGCCTGTCCCAATTTAATCATTTCCTCAGCTGAAGGATAGTGTAACTACGTTTACCTCTTTGCTTAGAGCTAGAGACTAACTTCACTCTGTATGATTTGACATGTCACCAGTAACAATTCTGATTTTGATACGATGGTTATCTATCTGTCTACCTGTCTATCTATCTGCTGTAACTGTAAAGGGAGATTGCAGATTATGAAATCTTTTCTACGGTCATTTTCTCCCTTCTGCTGATTCAAGAAGGGCAGTTGTCAGTTTTTGGCAGAAGAATGTACACTGTACTTTTTTGTATTTGCTTTTACGGCCCTTTCAAGATTATTTCACTCATATCGAGTCGAGCGTTAATCAGAGGTGGGCCAAAACTGGAGTACCCGGAGAAAAACCACATGACCTTCCGTTGCAGAACTTGGCGTCTCACATATGACCCGAGTGAGGCTCGAACCACAGCAGCGAGAGACCTAATGATCAATAGTCATCGCTCTTAACCAGTAGACCACGGAGGCCTGTGTACACTGTACTGGTTAACCACTTAGGTATAAGCCTGCCCAGGAAAAGTGTGAATAGGTAAAGTGACTGGCTAATAAATGACCTAAAATAGCATTGACTGGGCCGTTAAATGCCAATACAAACAAACAAAACTAACTGCGATCTATCATGCAATGATTTATCTCCCTTTGTGTCATATGAAAAGGGCAGACAAGCATGGCACCCGCTTGCAGAGCTCCTGTTTTCGCACGATGTAATCCACAAAATAACATGAAAATTATATAAGAAAGAATTTTATCATATAACGCGCGTCCAAAATTACAGAAGCGGTAAATTCAGAAGCTAATTTAGGCCGCTTATGCAATACCAATAAAAGATCAAATGCGGCGCCGCTTTTTATGTTGAAAGCGCACGTGCCACAAATCAGTAGGCGTGACCTATATTGACAGGTATTTTTGCACCTGTCAGGGGGAGAGACGATATTGGAAAGTGGTCAGTTTGCGGCACGTGTTAAAATGATTGTACCTGTTTAATCTCGCCGCGCTAATCCCCGTGTTATTACGGATTACAATTAATTAGTTTACTAATTGATGTAAGCTTATATCATCAACGGATTAGCATGAGTCGGTAAAATATCACGTTTAGTTAAACTAGGGTTACGGCGAAGACGATATAATTGACGAATTACTAATGTCATGTATTTTCGCGACTACACGATCGTACTTTTTATCGCTCGGTCAAAGTGTGTTTCGACGTTTACTGGTGACAAAAATGTATGTAATTCTTCAAAATACAATCATTTTTAACTATTACAGGAAGTCAGACGTGGTTAGTATGCTTCCCCTATGTTTTTGTTTACACCAATTAAAAATAATTGAGCTACTGTCACGTACATATACGTCCGAATTTGAAAGCACAAATATAGCTAAATAGACTGCTGCTTTTCTGATCTGGGTTTATATTATATCTGCTGTTATCCTAATACTACCTTATTTTTATGTTGCATTATTTGACTAGAAGTGTGAGAATAAATCTGAGCAACTGCATTGGGGGGGGGGGGGGGGGGGGATAGACACATCAGTGAAATATTTCTAACTAGTACCCACAATCTACATGTTTGGAACGAAGTTATTAAATGCATTTATCAGAAAAAAGAGTTTGGGAGCCATGAAATTATACACGTTTTCATATGGACGTGTAGCCTGATAATAAGTTTTTGTCTATGTTCTATGCGCGATCAAGATCAGAACTCCAACTTTTTTATGTGGGAATCCAATTTTTTTATCTGTGAATCCCAACTTTTTACAAGGAAGGATTCCTGGAATCCTGTTTTCAAAATCCTAGTGACAGCTCTGGTAATAACGTCATATAATAAATTCGATAATCCACCAGTGGATTAAATATGCAAATTAGGTAGATACACTCCCTAACGTTACATGTACGATGTCTTTAACGACGTTGCATAAATTTACTAATGGCGGAATATTGATAGTTTTGTTAAACCATCATGAATAAAATGTGTTTTAAATGTCATATGATAAATAGAATCTTGCATTCGTGCTCATGTATTATTGAATTTATTAAACTCGTTGAAGAAAGCCTCGCATTTTATCCCTCTTCCTCAACTCGTTTAATAAATTCAATAATACATGAACACTCATGCAAGATCCTCTATATATATGACATAACTGTTATCATAATTTTACTGTATAAGACATAGCTGTTTTATCAAAATATTTTTACAGGAAAAAGAAGAAGAAGGAGAAAGAGAAGGAACTGAGTAAGATGTATGAGAACATTGCCTCACACGCCAGTACCTCAGAGAGTGACGAGCCCAGGAGAGTACAGGTGGACAAAAGAACAAAGGCAGAAATAGCTTTTGAAAAATCTAAAGAAAAGAAGGTACAGTCCAACCTGTATTAAGCAAGCACCTATGGGATGTTCAAACATGCTTGTTTAAGACAGGTGCTTGCTTAACACAGGTGAATTTTAATGCATTTTCCTTTTTTGTGAAGTGAATGCCTGCTTGCTGAAGACAGGTTGCTTGCTTAATAGAGGTGGCCACTCAGACAGGTTTTACTGTATATAAACAGTTAATTTTTAACCCTTGACCTGGTGAATATTTATATATATGCCACACTCACTACAGATTATCAACCAATCACATTAATTGTTGCAAATTATTGCAGCAAATTCATGAGCTGAATGACAGATGGCTTGTTTAGAAGCCATCTGATCTGGATATTCATTGAATGAAAGATAAGATATATCTGGTCTCAGCTGGACAAGGGTTAAAAGCAGGATATCGTATTTACACCTCAACATCATAACCTACTTGGATTGTACAGTTGTATCTTAAAATAGCTGGTTGTAGACCTTTTTAAGACCAGTATCCTGCATGATCATGGGCATCAAAACTAAAGTTGATTTTTTATCTTTTTGGGCAGGTTTGTGCAATGATTTGATTTGTGCAATGGTCCTTCAGTTGAATGCTTCGTTGGCTGCACAGGATTTAACCATATATACCTGTAGATGTACAATGTATGTTCAAATAGGCTGGTCATTTGTTTACATTTAAGAAAAAGTGTTGTATTAAGTGACAGACAGAATTGAACTTATCATATGACGTCGTTGATAAGCAGTGGATAAAGTCGTGTAATAAAAATTGTATGACCATACGTGTAATAACACTTTGGCGGGATTAAGTAACGTCATGACGATGTCCATGTCAACAATGCATTTTTTTGTAGAAAATTGTCAAATAAAAAGGCGATAAAATTCAATTTAAAGTAGTCATATGATAAAGAGAATCTTACACTCATGGTCATTTCATATTAAATTTATGAAACTCGCTGAAGGCTCGTTTAAAAAATTTCATATGAAATGACCACTCTTTTAAGATCTTCTATTTACTTTTTATCAAAAAATTATGAAACTTTCATCCAATTAGAGCAAAATGTATATAAGCTTGAAGATTTGTTCCTTTACGAAAAGTTGGCTGAGCTTTTCCTCCACAACTTACCCACTGGACATGGCTCAAATATCAAAAATGTAAAACTGATCGCTGAAAAAAGTGGCAGAAAAGATGAAAAAAAAAAAAAGAACTTTGAAAAGTTATCAAAGACTGTGCCCAGCGCATGACCAAACCTACAATAAATGTGCGCCAAGCGAAGAATCAGATCACCGTGCGCATCCATATACTTAGTCTAAGCAGAGACATCTCTTGTTGCATGAAGGAGCATTGGGCCCTTAGCTATCCTTAGAACACTGCGTCTGACCAGCGCCTGCACTATTTGTTAAGAGTTCAGGACTTAACCCATTTAGTACCAGAAACCCCAAAACAGGTACCCTGGCAAACAGTGCCGGCCCATATCAGATGCCGCAGAATGCGGCGTCTGATCAGGGCCTCCACTGTTTGCTAAAGGTTCATTCATTTTCCAAATAAATTTTGATGAAAACACAACCTGACACCCCTAAATTTTGAAATGGACTCCTGCTATATATAAGGAGGAAGATTCCATTTGGTCCAAAAAGGGTTAATAGAAAGTTATGAGACTTGTTTTCTTAACTGTCTTGTATGCAATTTCAGAGAGCTGAACAGATATTAGAAAGAGCAAGTAAAACACACAAAGAAAGGATAATGGTAGGTATTCTAACACAGTGCACCTATATAGCAGGCCTCATATTTTTCAGGCATTTGCAGGATTTCAGGCTTTTAGAGCTTGATTTTTTTTCTTGATTTCAGGCTTTCAGATTCTGATTTTTGTGTATATAGTCTGTTTAAAAAAACTATTTAATCCTTATTTCTGACTATAAGTCAACCAAATTACTTCATATTTTCACAAACCCCATTACAAACAGTGTAGATCCTGATCAGATGGCTTCTTCAGAAGCCATCTGATCAGGAGCTACACTGTTTGCAAAGGTAATGTAGTTGTGTCTTGTTCAGCAGGATATGGGTTGAAGCTGCAAAATCGGGCCTTTCAGGCATGGAAAAGCGTGGTAAGTATGAGGCCTGTATAGGCAATGGAAAGGAACTGAATTATTATGCAACAAATCACAGCTCGGAAAAGCGTGATACGTGACGTCATTAAAAACTCCTAATTCATTATGTCACTAGCCGATTTCCTTGACGTTAGACGGTGTAACGTCATTTTCTCGCATCAAAAATGTTGGAAAAGGATATAAATGCATGTGTTTCAGTCGATAATTTTGTCGGGATTTCTTCTAACAATGGCAAAAAGTTGAGATTTTGAAGGAAACAACATCATCATTGCTGATTTTCAGCATGTTAGAATCGGAATAGATCAGCTCTATGGTGAGATTTGTTGAGTAATAAATCACAGTTTGTTGGTCAGTTGTAAGTAGACGAATCACGTGCGCTACGCGCTCGTGATTTGATCTACTTTACAACTGACCTCCAAACTGTGATTTATTACTCAACAAATCACAATTAGAGCTGATCCTCTTTCTTAATTCTCAGATCCCTTCTGCTACATTTGTCAACTGAGTTTTAGTTGTAATATACATGTATATGGAAACAACCTTCAAGCATACGGTAAAAAAAGTCCTAAAAATTTCAACACCTTAAGGACTTGACATAATACTCATAAAATTTTTACAAGTTTGTTTCACTATCCAGCAAGGTGCCCAAAAGGTGCAGGCAGAATGGCAAAACAGTGTAGACCCTTATCAGACTGCTCCTTCAGTCTGCATTGTTTGCTCAGGCCTATCTGTCCCAATACTTAGGGTCATTACGGTAAATACATTTTGCTGAAAATACATGTAAATGTAGAAGTTCTGTATTTACTTGCACAAAACACTTGTACTCATGGGAAGCAGCGTCTACTAGAGGTGAAGGCAATGATCAGGAATCGAAACAATTAACCATCAGCTCCCATCAGAGACACCAAAGGGAAAGAAACACAAACATGAAACAACAGACCCTAATGGAAACAACAATAGCAAAATGCCAAAAGGACAGTTACTTTCCCACAAAATGGCCAATTGGCTATCTAAAACAAAATAATATAAGAGATACAAACAACACAAACACCCAAGGACAAACCATAACAAAAATAAACCGCGACAGAAGAACCGCCTTGGAACGGTCAGGGAAACGAATTCCACTGGGGAGCTTAAATCGATTTTACATGGCCACAATCCTCGCCCTTACAATGTACTTCCGTCACGATTTAGACAAATAATTTGTAAAAACTGTTAATGGTACACAGTACAGTAAAAGTTGTTTATGTTTTATTATGTTGATTTATACATGTTTACATCATGTGGAAAGTCTTCCAGAGAGAAGGGAAATGTGATTAATTCTGTAAATCTAAAAATTTACAATATTTTGGCAAAGGCCTTCTTCAGAAAAAAAATGAAATGCCCGGAAAACTACATTGCTGAAGTTGCCATCAATTTCAAGGAAGTAAACAACATGAAAATGTCAGCAAGAGGCAGTCACAGGGTGTAAAATTCCACTCGCCCGCTCTCAAATGTGAGTAAGTTTCAAGGCAGGGCAAGTAAGGTTTTCAAAACTGACCTTACTTTTGCACCTAAATGAAAAGTTAAGACGATAAGGGAGAGTAAGTTTGAGGGAAATTTTACACCTCTGAGCTATATACAAATCAATAGAAGGGTATGGCAGGATGAGAAAGTAGGAAAAGCTGCAGCCATTACAATAACACACCCGTGAGCATAGTGCATTTTTTCACATCACCAAAATGGCTACTTTACTTTTCTGATGAAGATCCGTGTTATTTTATTTATACTGCAGTCATAGGTTGTGGATGCTCGCGAGAACTGCCTCAATGCGGCGGTTCTAATGAGTACCCACTAGCTGCATGTATGTCTTTGAGCAGAAATGAGTAAAATTATGTATACCCCAGTTTTCCCCAATTTTCTCTTTAAACATGTAAAGTGGGTTTTAGTGGGGTTAGGAAGGGGTGATTTCACAGACTTGTTGATGAGAGAAAATCACGACATGGAAATAAATGTGTCTAGTAATGAAAAAACTGTCATGAATACTAAGAATGATGGTAATTGCTTCTAAATACGGTAAAATCTGTCTGAGTGACCACCTTTATTAAGCAAGCAACCTTTCTTAAGCAAGCATGCCTTCAGATCCTGAAAAAGGAAAATGCATTAAAATTCACTTGTATTAGGCAAGCACCTGTCTTAAGCAAGCACACTTTGATCATCCCTTAAGTGCTTGCTTAATACAGATTGGACTGTTTGGCTAAAAGTAATTGTTTGTACGGTAGATGTATCATACAACTTTGAGGTAGACTTTGTTCACTACATGGGCAAAGATAGGCAGAGGTGCCAAGATTTGGTTGGAGCAGATTCGGGTCCATAATTTATGCAGTTTGGTGGGGTTTGCATGTGCTTTTATGGTTGGGCAGTCTGCTGGGATTTTTGCTGGGTGAGAAATAGTGTTAGAGCGAGCCTGCACATACCTGCAGTCTCACCTCCGTTGTTTTGTTTGCCCATGTCTACGGGAAAGGCTTTTCCAGATGATGTGGCACAGGCTTACTTCTTCTGCTGCCATGACATGAGATTTCGACATTGTTCATGTTGCTTCCGTTTTCATGTTGTTTACTACCTGGGAATTGATGGTAACCAGAGCTAGTGTTTATGAAACACTATGCCCCCAACTTCTTGACCCCAACACTGCTTGCCCCTAACAGTGGTTGAGATATCTTGTTAGCTCACCTGAGTCGAAGGCTCCGGGGGAGCAATTGTGATCACTCACCGTCCGTCATCGTCGTCCTTCCGTCCATAATTGCTTGAAAGGACATTTTCTCATCAACTACTGAACAGATTTTGACCAAACTTGGCAAAAATGATCTTCTGGTGGTCCTCTCTCAAAGTTGTTCAAAGAATTCCATTCCATGCAGAACTCTAGTTGTCATGGCAACAAAAAGGAGAAAATAAGAAAAAAACCTTGAAACCAGAAGGCCCAGGTCTTTGGTATTTGGTATGAAGCTTCATCTAGTGGACCTCTCCCAAGATTGTTCAAATTATAGCCCTGGGGCCAAAAATGCCCCTGTGCCGGGGCCCACTGGTTTTACATAAAAAACCTTTAAAAATCTTCTTGTCAGAAACCAGAAGGCCCAGGTCTTTGATATTTGGTATGAAGTTTCATTTAGTGAACCTCTACCAAGATTGTTCAAATTATAGCCCTTGGGACAAAAATGCTCCCGCGCCGGGGCCCACTTGTTTTACATAGGCTTATATAAGGAAAATCTTTAAGAATCTTCTTGTCTAAAACCAGAAGGCCCAGGTCTTTGATATTTGGTATGAAGCTTCATCTAGTGGACCTCTACCAAGATTGTTCAAATTTAAGCCCTAGGTCCAAAAATGCCCCGCGCAGGGCCCACTGGTTTTGCATAGGCTTTTATAGGGAAAACTTTAAAAAATCTTCTTGTCTGAAACCAGAAGGCCCATGTCTTTGATATTTGGTATGAATAAATAAAAATAATTAAAGGTGTGTATTTTATGATTATTGAAGGATTCTCCTAGAAGCCTCTGGTGTAGTGTGTATGCTACTCACCTGATAAACCAGGGATTGCAGGATCGATCCTGGGCTTCTCTAGACTTTCGGATGTGTCTTTAAACTGAGGTCCCATCTCTGATTGACCTTAGCTGTTGGTGGGACATAAAACTGAAACACATTCACACACTCACTCCTTTTTTCTCCATATAAACCTATGTAACGTAGGTTTTTATGGGGAATTGACAAAAACTATCCTTCAAAATATGAACCTTATCTGTGTCAATGACTGGTCCCCGCCCATTGGGGCTGGAAGAAATAGATGGGCTGCATGATGCTTCCATGCAGAGCTGAAATCTACCCGCACACGAGTACTGGATCTAAGCCTGCCCAAGTAAAGCGGTGTGAGTCGGCCTGTACATGCTTATAAACCCTACTGGTTTCATTGGCAGGGCTTGAGATGTCATTTCATCTCAATGTCATGTAAAAGTCCCACAAAATTGGAAGCAATGTCTCCAAAATGACCTATACAGTGTTGACGGGCATATTAAACCTCAAATCAAACAAAATCTGTGTCAGTGGTTGTAAGAGCTGTCACTCATGGTCAGTCCTTATCCAGCTGAACCAGGATATGCCATTACTATAACATATCTGTGCAACATAGTGGATTTTTCATATCTCCAAAGTGGCTACTTTTCTGATGAAAATCTGTCATATTTTTGTTATTTTTACTTCCAACATAGGTTGTGGGTGCTCATTAGAACCGCCTCGTTGAGGCGGTTCTAACGAGTACCCACAACCTATGTTTTGGGGCAGTAATAAAAAAATAATGTATACCCCCATAAACCCCAGTTTTCTCTTTATAATGTGGGGTTCAGGGGGGTGTTAATTTCACGGACTTATATATATCCAGATTAGATAACTTTAGATGTGGATCTACATTGTCTGTCATTCAGTTTTATAATTTGTAGGAATTATATCAAGTAATCTGATAAATTGAATGTCAGAAATGGCTATGGTTAAATTGAATTATTCCACAGGCAAGGGTTGAAATAATTTACTCATTTTGAGTGTGGAGTATTTGTTTGTTTGTTTGTACATGTATTGTGGTTTAATGGCTCAGTCAACACTATTTAAATTTTTTAGCCGGTCAGTTTACCTATCCACACTTTTCCGGGACAGGCTTATATGTAAGCAGTTAACCAGTGTGGAGTAATCTTGGGGGAAAAAAAGCACTTCTTTTCAAAACATCTCCTTTTCAGAAGGTGATTCTGATAGAAGCACTTCCAATTTGCAAAGATGTTCATTTTCAAATTTTTTATTGCCATTTTCCTTGCAGGACTTCAACAGGCATCTAGACAGTTTGACAGAACATTTTGATATTCCAAAAGTGAGCTGGACTAAATGAGAAGACATGTTGTATTTGTGCAATTGCTGGGTGTTGACTGTTAGCAGATCTCACTGACCTATGAACAGGCTTCAGGTTAACATCTCACTGACCTATGAACTGGCTTCAGCTTAACGTCGCCCTCGGTAGCTCGTAGCTCAGTTGGATGCGCGTCTTAACTGGTGATCAGGAGGATGCGGGTTGGATACCTGCCGGGGCTGAGCTACCGAGGCCAGGTTTTTGTCATTTTGTTAATGAAGAAATACATTATATCAAGTTACTTGATTGGTTGATAGTCAGAAATGGCCATGTCTAGATTAATTTTTATCAGATACCCCCAATATATATTGCATTGTAATGCACTGACCTGATAAAGATAAAGAGAGCTTTATCAAGTCAACGTGACATTGCACTTTTTCGAATGAACCAGACTACTGGAAAAATGACAAAAATGTTATTAATACTTGGAAAAATGGAAAACTTACCTGAAAAAAATATCATAGGAAAATATGGTCAGCTGATACTAAATATATCGACAGCTAGAATGTTTGGATGCACTGAGGGTCATCAATAACTGATCGTAAATTGTTAATTTAAGAGTGTAGAAGGGGATAAACTGATAAATAGAATACCAGATTTGTGTCATTTGATATCAATTTTATCAGGCTCGGCTTCGAGAACGCATGTAGAATCGCTCGGCAAGCCTCGCGATTCTACAAGCGTTCTCAAAGCCTTGCCTGATAAACTTGATATCAAAAGACACGAACCTAGTATTCTCTATATTCAGGATAAGGGTTAAGCTGACAATGCTTTGAGCCAACTGGGCCCAGAACTGAAAAAAAAAACCTCAACCCTTATCCTGCTGAATAAATTAATTTAGCCATATGTATTCTGAGTATCTTCCAATCAAACTATATGATATGATTACAGATGTTAAATATGATACAGTCGAACTTCAATGGCTCGAACACCTTTGGGACCTCGAAAATCTGTTCGAGACAGGGGTAGTTCGAGCCACTGAGGTGACTGCCTGGACACATAACGATATACTTTTATACATCTTTTTGGTGTTCTATAATGAATATGTATGCTGTGTGTACTCATTAGAATAGCCTCATCGATGCGATTCTAATGAGTACACACAGCATGCATTTGCAAGATGAAAGACTAAAATCTCCTTAATTATCCCCCACTATTTCTTAGGTGGAGGATTTCCCTAGGGGCTCAAGAATGGGTCCGACTCATTCATGGTAAACGAGCCATCGGTGTTCAAGCCATCGAAGTTCTACTGTATGATGAATTCATTCAGTTCACAGTTCATACTTGCAGATGAGGACTTGGATAAACTTCATAAAATTAAGATTCTGAAAATGTTTGAAAACCTTTGCTGCAAAGCTACATTGGTTTTAGCTAGATTTTCTTTAAACTTGCAGATAAGGGGGACATGAATATGTAAGAGTTGTGTCCTCAAGGTTAGTGAATGTTATAGATATTGATTGACCTCAACCTACTTTTAAGCACCACAGTGGTCCTCTTGTTAGCTCACCTGAGCCGAAGGCTCATGTGAGGTATTAGTATACCACGAGCCGTCGTCCGTCGTCGTCGTCCACACTTTCAAAGAAGTATATCTCTGGAACCAGTGGGCCGGCCTTGATCAAATTTCATATGAACCATCATCAGGTAGGGGGAAAGGCTGTATTAGGTTTTCGTGCAGATCGGATGAGAACTCTGGTTGCCACAGCAACAAAGAGCTCCCATAGGCTTAACATAGGAAAAAGCTTGTCATCACTCTAGCTCCGTCAATTTTTTTCTGATCGACTACATTCTTGCAGATAACGAGGACAGGCATGAAATCTCGATCAAGTTCGATTTTGGGCTGAATCGGATTATTCACTCAGGAGTTACGTGCCCTTGAGCGTTCTTAACATAGGAAAAAGCTTGTCATCACTCTAGCTCCGTCAATTTTTTTCTGATCGACTTCATTCTTGCAGATAACGAGGACAGGCATGAAATCTCGATCAAGTTCGATTTTGGGCTGAATCGGATTATTCACTCAGGAGTTACGTGCCCTTGAGCGTTGAAAAAATTGCCTATTGACTTAACATGGGGAGAATGTTGTCATCACCGTAGCTGCTTCAATTATTTTCAGATTGGCTTTATTCTTGCAGATAACCAGCACAGCCATGAAATCTCGGTCAAGTTCGATAACTGGCAGAATCGGATCATTCACTTAGGAGTTACCTGCCCTTGTGTGTTTTTGCATTAGGGTTAATGGGAATTTCAAAAATGTATATCTATAAGACTACTTGGCCAACTTTGATCAAATTTCATGTGTCGCATTATTGGGCAAGTGGAAAGGCTTCGTTAGGTTTTCAGGCAGATCTGAGTGGAACTCTGGTTGCCATGGCAACATCTAGCTCCCATAGACTCACATAGGAAAAAGCTTGTCATCACTCTAGCTCCGTCAATTTTTTTCTGATCGACTTCATTCTTGCAGATAACCAGTACAGGCATAAAATCTCGGTCAGGTTCGATTTTGGGCCGAATCGGATTATTTGCCTTGGAGTTACCTGCCCTTGAGCATAAAAAAATACGTTGTGACCACGATAGCAACTTTATTTTTATTCAGATCAGCTTCAAACTTGCAGGTAACGTGGACAGGCATAAAATCTCAGTTAAGTTCGAATCGGAATATTGACCTCGGAGTTACGTGACCTTGAGCGACAAAAAATTTGCCCATAGACTTAATTAGGGAAAATGTTGCGACTACGATAGCGACTTGAAGTTTTTTCAGATCAGCTTCAAACTTGCAGGTAACGAGGACAGACATAAAATCTCGGTTAAGTTCGATTTTGGGCCGAATCGGAATATTTGCCTTGGAGTTACCTGCCCTTGAGCATAAAAAAATATGTTGTGACCACGATAGCAACTTTATTTTTATTCATATCAGCTTCAAACTTGCAGTTAACGAGGACAGGCATTAAATCTCGGTTAAGTTCGATTTTGGGCCGAATCGGAATATTGACCTCGGAGTTACGTGACCTTTAGAGACAAAAAAATTTGCCCATAGACTTAACGTAGGGAAAATGTTGTGACAGAAATAGCGACTTGAATTTTTAGCTCACCTGAGCCAAAGGCTCCAGTGAGCTGATAGTATACCAAGGCTCCGGAGTCCGTCGTCTGTCGTCCGTCCATCCGTCGTCCACACTTTCAATGAAGCATATCTCAGAAGGCAGTCGACCAATCTTGTTTAAATTTTATGTGTAGCACCATTGGGCAAGGGGAAAGGCTGCATTAGGTTTTGGAGCTAGTCTGGTTCATTTGTTCCTTCATTCTTCTTTCTCTCCATATAGAGATAATAGACCAATGTTAAATTTTTAATCAAAGATTTCTCAGGAACTATAAAAGCTAGAAGCATCAAATTTGGTATTCAATAGAATAATGATGACTTATTTTGTGTAAGAGACATTGGGCTTTCTCAGCTTATTTGTTCATCTGTTCTTTCATTCTTCTTTCTCTCCATTTTGACCAATGTTAAATTTTCGTCAAAGATTTCTCAGGAACTATAGAAGCTAGAAGTCTCAAACTTGGAATGCAATGCAATAATGATGACTTATATCCTGTAAGGGTCAATGGACTGTATTCTATTAGCAGATTTAGTAGTCAAGTCTGTGAATTGTTAAAACTTAAGTTCCTCAGGTGAGCGGTTTAGGCTCATTGAGCCTCTTGTTTTCAGATCAGCTTCAAACTTGCAGGTAACGAGGACAGACATAAAATCTCGGTTAAGTTCGATTTTGGGCCGAATCGGATTATTTGTCTTGGAGTTACCTGCCCTTGAGCATAAAAAAATACGTTGTGACCACGATAGCAACTTTATTTTTATTCATATCAGCTTCAAACTTGCAGGTAACGAGGACAGGCATAAAATCTCGGTTAAGTTCAATTTTGGGCCGAATCGGAATATTGACCTCGGAGTTACGTGACCTTGAGCGAGAAAAAATTTGCCCATAGACTTAATTAGGGAAAATGTAGCGACTACGATAGCGACTTGAATTTTTTCAGATCAGCTTCAAACTTGCAGGTAACGAGGACAGACATAAAATCTCGGTTAAGTTCGATTTTGGGCCGAATCGGAATATTTGCCTTGGAGTTACCTGCCCTTGAGCATAAAAAATACGTTGTGACCACGATAGCAACTTTATTTTTATTCATATCAGCTTCAAACTTGCAGGTAACGAGAACAGGCATAAAATCTCGTTTAAGTTCGATTTTGGGCCGAATCGGAATATTGACCTCGGAGTTACGTGACCTTGAGAGACAAAAAAATTTGCCCATAGACATAACGTAGGGAAAATGTTGTGACAGAAATAGCGACTTGAATTTTTAGCTCACCTGAGCCAAAGGCTCCAGTGAGCTGATAGTATACCAAGACTCCAGAGTCCGTCGTCTGTCGTCCGTCCATCCGTCGTCCACACTTTCAATGAAGCATATCTCAGAAGGCAGTCGACCAATCTTGTTTAAATTTTATGTGTAGCACCATTGGGCAAGGGGAAAGGCTGCATTAGGTTTTGGAGCTAGTCTGGTTCATTTGTTCCTTCATTCTTCTTTCTCTCCACATAGAGATAATAGACCAATGTTAAATTTTTAATCAAAGATTTCTCAGGAACTATGAAAGCTAGAAGCATCAAATTTGGTATTCAATAGAATAATGATGACTTATTTTGTGTAAGAGACATTGGGCTTTCTCAGCTTATTTGTTCATCTGTTCTTTCATTCTTCTTTCTCTCCATTTTGACCAATGTTAAATTTTCGTCAAAGATTTCTCAGGAACTATAGAAGCTAGAAGTCTCAAACTTGGAATGCAATGCAATAATGATGACTTTTATCCTGTAAGGGTCAATGGGCTGGATTCTATTAGCAGATTTAGTAGTCAAGTCTGTGAATTGTTAAAACTTAAGTTCCTCAGGTGAGCGGTTTAGGCTCATTGAGCCTCTTGTTCAATAGTCTGAAAGGCTGCCATCTTGATTTGTAATGAATGTATGTATCAAGCTGAAATTCTTTCACGTGTTGTTTGTTTAGTTAATTTATAATATAAATTCATCCTAAACCTGTGTCCCTGGATAGGGCAGATTAAAGCCCCCGCCCATAGGGGCTTGAAGAAATATATGGGCTGCATGATGCTTCCACGCAGAGCTGAATCCGGCCCGCACACTAGTACTGGTAAACCGCTTAGAGGATCTAAGCCTGTCCAGGAACCGCGGTGTGAGGCGAACCGTCCATGCTAATAAACCCTATAGGTGTCATTGGGCGACAGGGCTTGAGATGTCATTTCATCTCAATGTCGGGTAAAAGTCCCACAAAATTGGAAGCAACGTCTCCAAAATGACCTTTACAGTGTTGACGGGGACGTTAAACCTCAAATCAAACAAACAAATAGGGCAGATTAATGTACATTTTCAAATAAAAGTTTAAAAATCATCTCAGTTGTCCATTTTCTTATGTCTCCTTGTTCACATCTTAGGAAATGACAATCCAGAAGTGAGCCCTTGTAAAGAAAAAGAAACATACACCTAAACTGCTTTAAAATACATTATTCATTATAACATGATTTTAGATTAAGTTTGATCCAAATTCAGGTGGTTTTTCTCTGGCAACTCCTGTTTTTCCCACCTTGGATTAACTGTTGGCTTGAAATAAGTGAAATAATCTTGTAAAGGGCATTAAAACTGAAAAAAAATCATAATGATATACAGAACACGAGCTGTCTTCAGACAGCATAGCTTGCCCGGGAAAGTGTCTTTGAGGCCATGGGCATCGGCATTGCCTAATAAACTTTTGGACCATCATCTATCATTATGCCAAATGCCAAATGAGCCAAATCCATCTTATAGATAGGAAAATATTAACTCTTAAAAAAATCTTTCAACAAATTTCTAAGTCTTTTGACCTTCAGGTTATTGGCATGGGCAGGGAATGGCTGAATAAAACTTTGGACCTTTGACCTTAAATGGCCAATTTTCTTTATTATTACCTACACATTTTTTTGTCCCCCGCCTTTTCGAAGAAAAGCGAGGGGATATAGTATTCGGCTTTCCGTAGTGCGTGGTTCCAAGCTTGTAGTAGGTACGTTGTGAGTGCAACTCCTCCTATAGTTTTAAACCGATCCTTCTGAAATTTTACAGGTGTTTTTATCATGGTTTGAAGTTGTGCATGTGCTTTTATCAGAATCCTTGAATTAATTTTTTTCACTTTTTTAACGTGACTTTTTTTTGCATGGTTCTGAATTCATAGTTGGTACCTTGTGAGTGCAACTCCTCCTACAGTTTTATACCGATCTTTCTGTAATTTTACAGATGTCTTTATCATGGTTTGAAGTTGCATATGCTTTTTTCAGAATTCTCTAATTTTTTTTTTCACTTTTTTCACATTTTTAACTTAGACTTTTTTAATGCATCAATTCTATGAAAGAGTATAATGTAGTCTGTACCTTGTGAGGGCAACTCCTCCTACAGTTTAATACCGATCCTTCCAAAACTTAAAAGTTGCTTGAATTATGGTCTGAAGTTATGCATGTGCTTTTTTACAGAATCTAAAAAATAATTCTTTTCACTTTTGTCACATTTTAACTTATGCCCCCGCCCATAGGGGCTGGAAGAAATATATGGGCTGCATGATGCTTTCATACACAGCTGAATCCGGCCCGCACATTGTACTGGTAAACCGCTTAGAGGATCTAAGCCTGTCCAGGAACCGCGGTGCGAGGTGGACCGTCCATGCTAATAAACCCTATTGGTTTCATTAGACGACAGGGCTTGAGATGTCATTTCATCTCAATGTCGGGTAAAAGTCCCACACAATTGGAAGCAACGTCTCCAAAATGACCTTTACAGTGTTGATGGGGACGTTAAACCTCAAATCAAACAAATAAACACATTTTAACTTAGAGTTGTTTTTTCGCATCTATAATATGAAACTGTATATGTAGGAGGTACATTGTGAGTGTTTACACGTAAGTGATTTAACCAGTACTGAGCACATTCTTTTGCCAGAAACTGACAACTGCCCTTCTTGAATCAGTTGAAGGGAGAGAATGACCGTAGAAAAAATTTCATGAACATTCACTCTTTATGAAGGAATGTTGCCAAACCTGGTAGGTATCAGACCCGCGTTAAGTGATACCAATGGTTGCCTGGGTAGCTCACTTATTTTTTAACAGCTCAAATGAAAATAAGGCGGGGGACATAAATTCTCTGTGGAATTTGCTTGTTTTATATGAGACCCCAAGTTCTGCAACGGAAAGTCAGGTGTTTTTTTTTTCTACAGGTACACAGGTTTTTGCCCTATGATAAAGGATCGGCTTGAAATAAGTGCAATAATTTGAAAGGGCTATAAAACCACACACACCCTCCCCTCAAAAAATCAAAACATTTTTGTTTTAATGTTTAACAAACATGGATTCTACTTTGGGCCCCAACAATAGTGTAATTTAGAAATGAGTGTTTAGTTTTATGTCCCACCAACAGCTAAGGTCAGGACCTCGGTTTAAACACTCATCCGAAAGGCTGGTGAAGCCCGGGATTGATCCTGCGACCTCTGGTTTACAAGTTGAGTTGCGTAACCAGTACACCACGGAGGCTTCTATATTAAGAAATGAATGTATAGTGAAATTCCGCCATTAAGACCACCTAAAATTAAGACTAATTCTGCTTTGAAAAGCTTATTTAGAAAGGTGCAGTTATTCTTTCTTTGTGCTTTCTGCATAGAATCTCCTCTGGTCAGAGATCACCTTTGGGACTGTTCAAAAGTGGTCTTAAAGACCACTTTTGAACAGTCCCAAAGGTGGTCTTAACATAGGAATTTTATTGTAATTTTGTTAATGTTCATTGAAGTATGAACAAGATCAGGCAACCATCAAAGTTTGCATGTGATCTGATGATGTTCATGCTTCAATGGAAGTTATATACTTATATTATTTTCAAATCATATTGCCGGCCCCCGCCCATCAGGACTTGAAGAAATATATGGGCTGCATGATGCTTCCACGCAGAGCTGAAACCGACCCGCACGTGAGTACTGTTAAACCGCTGAGAGGATCTAAGCCTGCCCAGGCAAAACAGTGCGAGTCGCACCGTCCATGCTTATAAACCCTATTGGTTTCATTTGGCGACAGGGCTTGAGAGTAAATTTCATCTCAGTGTCAGGTAAAAGTCCTACAAAATTGGAAGCACATCTCCAAAATGACCTTTACAGTGTTGACGGGGACGTTAAACTTAAAATCAAACAAACAAAACTGATGATGTTCATGCTTCGAAGTTATATTACCATAAATTACCTTTTTTACTTGTATATTATTTTCCAATCATATTGAGGGAACCGCGGTCTATTTCAGTGTCACTCGGTGATAATGTGATGCCACACTGAGGTATGAACAACATTGTGTGATGGTTAAGTATAGGGGCTTTCTGTAAATGCACTAAGAATGTCAATAACAACCCATTGCCTGCCCCCACCAATCGGGGCTTGAAGAAATATATGGGCTGCACGATGCATCCACCCAGAGCTAAATCCGACCCGCACACGAGTACTGGTAAACCGCTTGGAAGATCTAAGCCTGCCCCGGCAAAGCAGTGCGAGTCGGCCCGTCCATGCTTATAAACCCTATTGGTTTCATTGGGCAGCAGGGCTTGAGATGTCATTTCATCTCAATGTCGGGTAAAAGTCCCACAAAACTGGAAGTAACGTCTCCAAAATGACCTTTACAGTGTTGATGGGGATGTAAAACATCAAATCAAACAAGCAAACTTATATTATTTTTCAATCATAATGTGGGAACCACGGTCTATTTTAGTGTCACTCGGTGATCATGTGATGCCACGTAAGTCAGTGTATTCACTGAGGTATGATCAATATTGCGCAATGGTTAAGTATAGGGGCTTGCTGTAAATGTACTAAAAATGTCAATAACAACCCATTGCATTACGATAACTCGCCTGTACGCGTGCGACTATTAGTGCATTTTTCACATTTCCAAATTGGCTATTTTTCGGATGAAAATCCTTGATAATTGTATTATAAATGTTCAAAACATAGGTTGAGGGTGCTCGGTAGAACCATCTGAGTGAGGTGGTTCTAACGAGCACTCGCAACCTATGTCTTGGAACAGAAATAAGGAAAATAATGTATACCCCCATAAACCCCTTTTCTCTATATAAAGTGGTCTTCATCATGTGATGGTATACTGGTGGACTTTCCCATTGCTATATGTTGGACAAGTGGGACTGCCATTTAAGGAGTGTCAGGTCTGTTTTTTTTTTTCATTTTTTCTTCTATTTTTGATGGAAAATCCTCTTAGCAAACAGTGCAGACCCCGATCATGCGCCGCATTCTGCAGTGTCTGATCTGGGTCTGCACTGTTTGCCCCTACAGGGATTTCCCGCCTGAAATGGGATAAGAGATTGTAGAGCACTTCATATTTTGTCCTACTGACCCTAGTGTACACATATTTAAGTGCAATAAAATAAAGACCACTTTTGGGACTATTCAAAAGTGGTCTATAAGACCACTTTTGAACAGTGCCAGAGATGGTCTCTGACCATAGGACACAGTATGCAGAAAACACAAAGAAGGAATAAATGCAACTTTCTAAATAAGCTTTTAAAGCAGAATTACTCTCAATTTTTGGTGGTCTTAATAGCGGAATTTTTACTGTATATAATGCATTAGTCACACTTTAAAGCAAAAATGTGGGTTCAAATATGTGTACAGCAGATTGGCATCAACCTCAATATTGGGTGGTCAAAATCATCCTAAGTTTTAACCAGTGGTTTTAACTGGTCCGGTCAATACTCCCAAAGTGGTCGATACTGGTCAATTGACTTTCCTCCGCTGAAATTTACACATAAGTTGTTTTCGTAGCTTGCTCTATGCTTCTTAAAGATCTTTTGAGGTCAAAAAAAGATTTTTACTAGGCATTTTTGTTGCGCCTGCTATTGGCATGGCGCGATATAGGCGCCCGGTTTTCCGTCCGTTCGTTCGTCCGTCCGTCCGTTTGTCAAGGCGTCAACATTTGCGACCACCCTAGCGTTCACCCTAAGGTTCAAGTTTATTTCTCAACAACTATGAGAGCTTCATTTATGATACTTGGTACAAACTTGTATCATGGAATGACAACTTACATGCAAGCAACCATATTTGACCTTGACCTACATTTCATGGGTCACTGACTTTGTAAAATATTGCGACCACCCTAGTGTTCACCCTAAGGTTCAAGTTTATTTCTCAACAACTATAAGAGCTTCATTTATGATACTTGGTACAACATTGTATCACGGGATGACAATTTACATGCAAGCAACCATATTTGACCTTGACCTACATTTCATGATTCACTGATTTTGTAAAATATTGTGGCCACCCTAGCATTGACCCTAATGGTCACGTTTATATCTCAAGAACTATAAGATATTCATTAATGATATTTGGTACAAGCTTGAATCTGGGGATGGCAATGTAAATGCAAGCATCCACATTTGACCTTGACCTAAATTTCATGGTTCACTGACTTTGTAAAATATTGCAACCACCCTAGCGTTCACCCAAATGGTCAAGTTAATTTCTCAAGAACTATAAGGCTTCATTAATGATACTTGGTACAAACTTGTATCTGGAGATGGAAACTTAAATGCAAGCAGCCATATTTGACCTTGACCTACATTTTATGGTTCACTATCTTTGTAAAATATTGCAACCACCCTAGCGTTCACCCTAATGGTTAAGTCCATTTCTCAAGAATTTTTAGAGATTCATTAATGATACTTAGTACAAGCTTTCATTTAAGAATGACAACTTTTATGCAAGCATCTATGTTTGACCTTGGCCAAGATATCATGGTTCGATGACTTTACACTTCCACAGGTGCGACATAGCCTTCGGCGGAATTCTTGTTTAATGTGATCATCGTTAATTGTGGATATTTTGAATGTCATTTTATGCATCAAAAACATGCTAAAGGCTACCCCATTCTAGCCTATTTGCCCAAGTACTTTAATCCCAGTATGTGTTTGTTATCCCTATATTAACCCATTTGGTACCAGAAACCCCGAAAGGGGTACCCTGGCAAACAGTGCAGGCCAAGATCAGATGCCGCAAAAGGCGGTGTCTGATCAGGGCCTCCACTGTTTGCTTAAAGTTAAGTCATTTTCCAAATAAATTTTAATGAAACACAACCCGACACCCCTAAATTTTGAAATGGACTCCTGCTATATATAAGGAGGAAGATTCCATTTGGTACAAAATGGGTTAAGATAGAAGTGGAGGCAATGATCAGGAATGGATACAATTAACCCACAGCTCCCATCAGAGACACCAAAGGGAAAGACCACTTTTGAACAGTTCCAAAGGTGGTGTCAAACTAGTCCAAGACACTTGTCATAGAAAACCCGAAGAAAGAAAAACTGAAACTTTTAAATATACAGTAAAATTCCTATATTTAGACCACCTTTGGGACTGTTCAAAAGTGGTCTGAAAGACCACTTTTGAACAGTCCCAAAGGTGGTCCCTGATCAGAGGACATTGTAGGCAGAAAATACAAAGAAAAATTAAGTGTACCCTTCAAAATAAGCTTTTTATAGCAGAATTAGTCCTAATTTTAGGTGGTCTTTATTGCGGTATTTCACTGTATTTTGAAAGAAGAATTTGTCTTAATTTTAGCTGGTCTTAATAGCAGAATTCCACTGTATCAGTGTTCTCATTAACTGCTAAATTGCAGTCCTGGACTCCCTATTTTGGGGACTGGGACACCTACATTTTGTAAAATTTTAATTATGAAGTGGGACTGCAGCTTCTCTGGGACTCCTCTTGACAAGTCCTAGTTAGAACCCCAATTGTCATATTTAATTTTAATGTCATATATAGAGATTATCATATGGCACTTTTCACATCATACCCCATATCAGGCTGAGACTCCCATGTCAGCCTGAGGGTCAAAGGCCTGAAATCGGTCAAGGGGTGATATAAAAAATAGCTACCAGAGGAGATGGCAAATCCCCTGACCAGAAGCCAATATGGCCTTCAGAAGATTGTTCACAAATAGAAGTGCAACAGAATTAAAATACACTAGTAAGCCAACAGTATATTGCTGCACCATCTGCAGGATTTTGTATATGTAATGTTTGTTGAGACTATCTCCACCAAATTATACTAAGGATGATTAACAGGTAGAAGAAAGTTGTTTTAGTTAAAGACTGTCTTTAAATTTAAATACTTTTTAGTCTGTAAATTTAAAGACTGACACAAATAAAATAATGAAAATGGTGTAAAACGGAAAAATCGCACTTTGCTGTTTATGGTAATTTGGCCGTTAGCTATGGAATATTTAATTATGTGTAACTGCAAATTATATAGGTGTCTCTAATTAAATCCCTTCCACCATAATTTAAGAGTTCTCAGAAAAACAGGTTTTGTAATAAGATTCATTGGTAAAATGAAGTCGGGAATGAATGTGTATAACGATTTTATCATTTTGTCAATATACCGACCACTCACTTCGACAGACAGTTTTTCTTACAACTAAAATTGATGAAAGTTTCAGACGGACTACAACAGTAAAATGTCCAAAAACAAAATGACGTCAGTACGAAACTCATCTTATGTTCGACCTTTGACAGATATTTCCTCCCTTACTGCGAACTTTAACGGCATTTGTGGTCTAAGGGAAGGAACTGTGTTGTTTTATTTCTTAATTATTTCTATCATTAAAACAATATTAAAAGACAATAAAATATATGCAGTCTATAGCAACGCACGTTTTATTAATGAGATGAATACCGAGGCTGCATATGAGAATGCAATTTTTTCGTGTTACATCATTTTCATGATTTTCCTTTGTGTTACTCAGTGTTAGTCTTTAAATCTACAGACTAAAAGTCTTTAAATTTAAAGACAGTCTTTAAATAAAACAACTTTCTTCTACCTGATCAATATATCTCAAAAAGTACTGGAGATTATGGGCGCCACAAGGTAGTCTATTTTATTAGAAGGGGAGATAACTCAAAAACCATGGCACCCAGAGTTGTGCTTCTCGTGCATGACACACCGTCACAGCTGTGTGAACAATTGTGTCAGGCACCATCAATATGCCTTAAAGGGAATGGAGTTATGGCCAGTACAAGGTTATAATGTCAGGGGAGACAACTAAAACAAGTAGCCCAAAGGCAACAATAGCTCACCTGAGTCACTGATACATTTGGCCAAGTGGCACTGGAGAAAAAATCTCTTCAGGTTTATACCATACATGAGTGGCAGCCATCTTGGCCATGTGAACTGGACCATTAAAACAAAACTTCAGTTCCCCACTTCCCTGAAAGCTGCAAATCAAATTTATTAGAAATTGGCCAAGCATTTTCAATAAATGAAGTCCTTTTTAATATTGACAGATATTCACTCCTAGTGACCTTGACTTTACTACCCCCAAAATTGGCTTCACCAAAAGGGGAGGGTAGATTATGCATAGCTTATACATTCAAATAGATTCAACTTTGAAGTTGATGTAGCACCTGCCCTGCTACTACATCATCCACACTACCCTAGCATCCCCAATACTGAAAAAGTCAAGCTTATTTCAGGTAGAAGAAATAAATATAGGTATTTCATTGAAAGCACATGCACATTCTAATATTTTACATTAAAAGTCTGCAAACTTTCACAACTAGTAGAAAAACAAGAGGCCCATGGGCCACTATGCTCACCAGAACTCGGGTGCACACTGCCCAATGGCAGCCTTGTATTTTAACATGATACCATATCCAATGAGCACCAATTTGGACTCAGTATCTGAAACATTAGGCCTTTTATGAAGTAGAGGGTGTAGGGCATGGACAAAATTGGAGCCCTGGTTGGTATCACTAAATGGGTCAATCATAAGGAACAAGAATATATATGGTGTAGCAGTGGGGATCTGTATGCCGGAGATATAAGGCCTCTTAAGCGGTGGAGGGGTTGGGACATGTCCTGTTGATCCCAGGAAAGCCCAAGAATGTTGTCCCTAAATGTGCCTTATCATAAGGACCAAGAATATATATGGTATATGGGTGGGAATTTGAATGGTTTCTCATATATGAGGCCCTTCTATGAAGTGGAGAGGAGCGGAATGGTCCTTGCGGACCCCCAAGTTGGTGTGCTATTGATAAGGAACAAGAACATATTAT
Organism: Lucinisca nassula; assembly: GCA_963580285.1. Classification (NCBI taxonomy): domain Eukaryota; kingdom Metazoa; phylum Mollusca; class Bivalvia; order Lucinida; family Lucinidae; genus Lucinisca; species Lucinisca nassula. Next base: position 150,430,207 of record OY757014.1, read on the forward strand.
TATGGGTTGGGGATTTGAATGGTTTCTGAAATATATGGCCTTTTAAAGTGGAGGGGCTGGGCACATTGCCCCAGCACAAAGTGACCCCAGGTTGTTGTGATTGAATGAGTCTTATCAGAAGGAACAAGAATATTATAGTTTATGGGTGGGGATCTGAATGATTTCTGAGATATATGGCTTTTAATGCAGTAAAGCAGTGGGGCATGGCCCGGCCACCCAGATGACTCCCAAGCTAGTGTTATTTGAATGCGCCTTATCATAAGAAAGATGAATACATTATATAGTTTAGGGATGGGGCTCTGAACGCCTTTTGTGAAGTGGTGGGGTGGGGTAAGGCCCCGGCTTGACCCTGTAGACCACCAGGTTGGTGTCAATGAATGTGGCTTATCATCAGGAACAACAATATATATCATATGGTTTAGCGGTGGGGATCTGTAAGGTTACCAAGATATTTAGTCTTTCATGAAATGAAGGGGTGGGGCACGACCCCAGCACATCCCAGGGGATGGGGTGGGGCACGACCCCAGCACATCCCAGGGGACCTCCATGTTAATGTCACTGAATGTGTCTTATCGCAAGAAACAAGAATATATAAGGTTAAGGGGTAGGGATCTGAATGGTTTCTGAGATATATGGCCTTTGTGAAGAGGAGGGGTAAGGCAAGGCCCCGGCGCACCCAGGAAGACCCCCAAATTGGTGTCAATGAATGCGTCTCTCCATTGGGAACAATAATATATGTGGTTTAGGGGTGGGCATATGTAAGGGTTCCATGATATTGGGACCCCCAGGTTGGTGTCAATGAATGCGTCTTATCATAAGGAACAAGAATATATATGGTTTTGGGGTGGGGATCTGAATGGTTTCTGAGTTAAATGGCCTTTTATGAAGTGGAGGGGATGGGGCATGGCCCTGGCACAACCTGATGGACCCTCATGTTGGCATAAAAGCATATGGCTGAGAGAAGTTTACTCAAGGAACATTTCTATAAAAGTTTGGTCAAAATATCTGCAATGACTTGACAGCAAATGCCATTTTTCAATTTTCCCCATTAAAAGTCTATGGAAAATGTAAGTTGCCATAGCAACCAAACTAAAAAGCCGAATTTCATAAAAAACACAAAACCTGTAAAAATATGATGAATATTTCCAAAAACTCTCAGCCTCATAGAGCATACGGTTTCTGAGGATATGTTTTTGAAGTATTTTTATGCCCCCGCATCGGATGATGCCGGGGGCATAGAGTTTTTCGGTTTTCCGTAGGTGCGTCCGTGGGTACGTGCGTACGGTTTCGGAATGTACGTCCTTCTGTACAAAAGTGTGTACGTACGTAAGTACGTAATCCTGTTAGACTCAGGTTAAGGTTTTTGTACAAGGTAGAACTTGAGCTCATATTTTCCAAACCATACAATCGATTTGGTTTATATTTAGTATGCTGATAGATATAGCTCCAAAGTTTTATTCAGCAGTACCCCCACCCATTACCATGACCTCAAGGTCAAGGTCACGAACTTAGAAAATTCTAACGTTTAAGACATAGGTTAAGGTATTTGTACCACGTAGAACTTGAGATCATATTTTCAAAACCATAAAATGGATTTGGTTTATATTTAATATGATGATAGATATAGGTCCAAAGTTTGATTCAGCAATACCCCCACCCATACCCATGACCTCAAGGTCAAGGTCGTGGACTTTGAATTTTTTATAATGTTTAAGACCCAGGTTAAGGTATTTGTACCAGGTAGAACTTGAGCTCATGTTTTCCAAACCGTGTAATGAATTTGGTTCATATTCGGTATGATGATACATATAGGTCCAATGGTTTATTCAGCAAATACCCCTACCCATACCCATGACCTCAAGGTCACGGACTTAGAAATTTTTAATGTTTAAGACTCAGGTTAAGGTTTTTGGTCAAGGTAGAACTTGAGCTCATATTTTTCAAACCATGCAATGAATGTGGTTTATATTTAGTATGATGATGGATATGGGTCCAAAGTTTTATCCAGCAATACCCCCACACCTACCCATGGTCTCAAAGTCAAGGTCAAGGACTTAGAAAGTTTTAATGTTTAAGACTCAGGTTAAGGTTTTTGGTCAGGGTAGAACTTGGGCTCATATTTTTCAAACCATGCAATGAATGTGGTTTATATATAGTATGATGATAGATATGGGTCCAAAGTTTTATCCAGCAATACCCCCACACCTACCCATGGTCTCAAGGTCAAGGTCACGGACTTTAATGTTTAACACTCAGGTTAAGGTATTTGTACCACATTGAACTTTAACTTTTATGATTCATTTGGTTCATATTTGGTTTAATGATAGATGCAGGTCCAAAGATTTATTCAGTAATACCCCCACCCATGCCTATGACTTCAAGGGCAAGGTCGCAGACATAGAAATTTTCAAAATTAAGTATCTTAATAGCTTATATTTTCCAAACTCTATAATGGATTTGCTTCATATTTGGTATGACAATAGTTGCAGGTACAAAGTTTCATTGACCCATACCCCCACCCCTTAACTGAAGGTCAAGGTCACACACATAGAAATTTTTTATATTATATTTTTTGATAGCTCATATTTCTTGAACCATGTGATGGATTTGCTACATATTTGGAATGATGATAGATACATGTCAGAAGTTTCATTCAGCCATAACCCCGCCCCGCCCCTGCCGCATGACCTAAAGGTGATTGGGGGAGGGGGGGGGGGGGGGGGGGGGGGGAGAGGTAGGTCCCTGAGCGGGGGCATTTGTGTTGTAGGTCCCTGGGCGGGGGCATTTGTGTTGTATTGACACTTTTCTAGTTTTTATCTTTATTTTTTTTTCATTTTGGTTTCCATGGCAACCAACAGAAATGAGCAGTAGGCCTAAAATCATATGGCAGATAGTAGATTGCCTAAGGAACATCTCTATGAAAGTTATGTGAAAATATCTGCAGAGGCTTATCAGTAAATGCCATTTTTCAATTTTCCCCATTATAAGTCTATGAAAACTCTAAAGTTGCCATAGCAACCAAACTAATTAGCCGATTTTCATTAAAAACACAAACTTTTAATCCCCCAGCCCAAGGATGCTACAGATGTAATTTGGGCTGAATCGGCCCAGTGGCTTCAGAGGAGATGCTGTTTGAAAGTGTTGATGTCAGAGGACGACAGACGATGACGACGACGGATAACTGCCTATCCTATAAGCTCCCCCGGAGTCTTCGGCTCTGTTGAGCTAAAAAATTGTGGATCATGTCAGGTATGACATTTCTCCATCAAATAGTATTCAAGATAATAGGCAAAATCACTGAACCATGAAATATAGCTCACAGTGACCTAGATATATTTTGAGACCAATCATGGGGTCACATGGAACTAAAATCCCAGGTATGACATTTCTCCAAATAATATTCAAGATACCGTATTCGCCCTAATTACCGCACATGCTCCTATAAGCGCACACCAAAGCTATTTTTGAAAAGGAAATGCATAAGGTCAAACTTTACAGTAACCTCCCCCTGGAAGCTCTTGCAATAAATCGCTAAAAAACTAATCGTTATTTCTTCAACAGTGAAGGCAATGCTTTAGTATCATTTTCCATCCCATTAGATATCAGTATGCATAATCTAGGGGGCTATTGTTTTCGCATCGAGTGTGCGCTAATTAGGTAGATTTTTCACTGTGATTTTTTGACACGATTTTGAAACAAGAGGGCCATGATGGCCCTGGATCGCTCACCTGATCCATAGAGTAACAAGTGGGCCCCGGGGAGGGCCATTATTGACTCCAGGGTTATAATGTGCATTATGTTGAGGGAGGTCTAAAAAGGTGAAGCTTCATACCAAATATCAGCAAAGGCTATAATTTGAACAATCTTGACAAAGGTCCACAAGATGAAGCTACATACCAAATATCAAAGACCTATGTAAAACCAAAGGGCCCTGGGGCGGGGGCATTTTTGGCCCCAGCACTATAATTTGAACAATCTTGGTAGGGGTCCACTAGATAAAGCTTCATACCAAATAGCAAAGGCTTGGGCCTTGCAGTTTCAGAGAAGAAGATTTTTTAAAGATTCCCTATATAAGCCCATGTAAAACCTAAGGACCCCGGGGCGGGGGCATTTTTGGCCCCAGCACTTTAATTTGAACAATCTTGGTAGGGGTCTGCTAGATGAAGCTTCATACCAAATATCAAAGACCTGGGCCTTGCAGTTTCAGAGAAGAAGATTTTTAAAGATTTTCCCTATATAAGCCTATTTAAAACCAAAGGGCCCCGGGGCGGGGGCATTTTTGCCCCCAGCACTATAATTTGAACAATCTTGGTAGGGGTCCACTCGATGAAGCTTCATACCAAATGTCAAAGACCTGGGCCTTGCGGTTTCGGAGAAGAAGATTTTTGAAGATTTTCCCTATATAAGCCTATGTAAAACCAAAGGGCCCCGCGGCGGGGGCATTTTTGGCCCCAGCACTTTAATTTGAACAATCTTGGAAGGGGTCTGCTAGATGAAGCTTCATACCAAGTATCAAAGAACTGGGCCTTGTGGTTTCAGAGAAGAAGATTTTTAAAGATTTTCCCTATATAAGCCCAAGTAAAACCAAAGGGCCCTGGGGCGGGGGCATTTTTGGCCCCAGCACTATAATTTGAACAATCTTGGTAGGGGTCCACTAGATGAAGCTTCATACCAAATATCAAAGACCTGGGCCTTGCGGTTTCAGAGAAGAAGATTTTTTAAGTTTTCGATGAAAAAAATCTATTTTTGGCTCCTGTGACCTATATGTGCAATGGACCGGAACCATTTGAACAACTTTGAAAGGGGACCACCTAAGGATCATTCCTGTGAAGTTTGGTCAAAATCCAATTTAGGAGGAGATGTCGTTTGAAGAAAAAGTTTACGGACGCATGCACGCACGCACAGACGCACTGACGACGGACGAAAAGTGATCACAAAAGCTCACCTTGTCACTACGTGACAGGTGAGCTAAAAACTAAGCGCACGGTGCGGTAATTAGGTCGAATACGGTAATAGGCAAAATCACTGAACCATGAAATATAGGTCACACTGACCTAGATATATTTTGCAGTCAATCATCGGGTCACATGGACCTAATTATCTAGGTATGACATTTCTCCATCAAATGGTATTCAAGATAATATGCAAAATCACTGAACCATGAAATATAGGTCATAGTGACCTAGATATATTTTGAGGTCAATCATGGGGCCACATGGCACTAACATCCCAGGTATGACATTTCTCCAACAAACAGTCTTCAAGATGTAAGGCAAAATCACTGGACCATGAAATGTAGGTCACCATGATCTTCACCCTTTTACACTTGAACCAATGTCACATTTTGTTTGTTTGTTTGATTTGAGGTTTAACGTCCCCGTCAACACTGTAAAGGTCATTTTGGAGACGTTTCTTCCAATTTTGTGGGACTTTTACCCGACATTGAGAGGAAATGACATCTCAAGCCCTGCCGCCCAATGAAACCAAAAGGGTTTATAAGCATGGACGGGCCGACTCGCACAGCTTTACCTGGGCAGGCTAAGATCCTCTAAGCTGTTTACCACTACTCGTGTGCGGGTCGGTTTCAGCTCTGCGTGGAAGCATCATGCAGCCCATATATTTCTTCAAGCCCCGATGGGCGGGGGCCGTGAACCAATGTCACATGGTTGGCTGATGTATTACCAATTAATTCTAAAACTTGTTAGCATAATGGAAAGGTATACAACAAATGACAAAGGTGTCCCAGATTTCGACCCCTAGCCCACCCCATCCCCCCTACCAGGCATGAACCCAGGGGTGTGTTGTCTTGGAATATCAGAAGACATGCCCAGGTATCCAAGTTGTAAATATGAATGCTTTGTGATGAGTGACTGTTGAGATATAAGCATTTCAAAAACTTTAACACTATTAAAAAGGTGTTCTAGATTTTGACCCCTAGCCCCGGGGCATGAACCTAGGGGCCGGTTCTCTTTGAACATCAGAAGACCCTCCCAGGTACTTAAGTTCCAAATATACTACTCAAAGTTTGATAGGGATCACTTTTTATGTACCAAATTTTGCACAGAAAATTTATAAGTTCTTGACAGAATTTGTACTCGGTATATTGATAAATATCTTAAGCAGAAACTCGTGTGCAGTTCAGTACTCATAAAAGTGTACACTTCTCACAATTCGCAAATGAATTCATGCACCCCCAAAATCTTGCGTAGCACTGCTTTCCAACAGACCAATCAAACTTGTCAGTGTTCCTTTACCAAGCGTAAAAAGGACTTCATTTGATTTGTGAAACACTAAAATGCCTAGGGGGACAATTAAGAGACTGTCTGAGCCCTGAAGAAATGAATCGTTGCGTCGGAATGTTGGAATCTTGCGTCTCTCAACGTCGTGTTGCTGGGATTCTGAATGTGTCTCAGAGCGTGGTTTAACGAATGTGGAGTCGGCATCTTACCCACGGAAATCCTTCACACAGCCGCGGCGGGGTCGAGAAAGGGCTACAACTCAACGTCAGGGCCGTTTCTTGTTGATTCAGTCTCGACGTCAACGGTTCCTGAACGCTACCCGTTTGCATAACGAGCTTATGAAAGGAACTGGAGTACGAATTTCTACACAAACTGTCAGAAACAGACTCCACGAGTTCGGACTTAATGCCATGAGGCCTGCTGTACGTGTCCCGTTGACGAGACAGCACGTGCTAGACCGGTTAGAATGTCAGAACTCACGTCAGGTGGACGGTTCGTGACTTGACGCCAGTACTGTTTACTGAGGGGTCCAGATTCTGTCTAGACTTCACTTATAAAGGTCAAATAGTGTGGCGAATGTCTAAACAGCGATTCGATGACTTGAATGTGGCAGGTCATGATCGATATGGAAAGGGGTCAGTCATGGTTTGGGCTGGGATAAGGGTGAACGGTAAACCTGACTTGTACGTCGTTGATAACGGAACGTTAATGGCAGTGAGGTACTGTAATGAGATTCTTGATGAGTTTGTGAGACCATATGCAGATGCTATCGGCCCGGACTTTATTCTGATGGATGATAATGCCCGTCCCAACCCTGCCAACGACACTGATTCCTACCTGGAACGCGAGACAATCCTTTGTATGGACTGGCCTGCTCGGTCGCCGCACTTAAATCCGATTGAGCATGCGCGGGACATGCTACAGAGCATGCGCGGGACATGCTACAGAGTGCTGTTTCAGCCCGACCTGTGCATCCGAGGACTTTACAGGAGCTCAAAGATGCATTGGTTGCTGAATGAAAGCTGATTTCACAAAACCGGATACAGACTCAGATTACGAGCATGCGCAAGCGATGTCGTACTGTAATTGATGCCCTTGTACGCCATACACGTTATTAAGCACGTTTGTCTAAACAAATTTGGAAATTTGTGAAAAATCAGTTGTCCAAAGCCCTTCGTGTTACGGCAAATTTTGGGGGTGCCAAGATGTTTGCTGTTGTCACGCTTGAATGCAGTACCAGTTGACAAAATTAATCACTAGGTTTTGTGAAGGATACGTTTTCTATCATTATGTATCAAATTTGGATTCAGCTGATTAATTCATCCAAAAATTATTTTGCATTAAAAAAGTGATCCCTATCAAACTTTGAGTAGTATATGAGTGCTATGGGATGAGTGACTGTTGAGATATAAGCATTTGAGAAACTTTTTAACGCAGTGTGACGGGAACACACCTGCAAAGGCAAACGCGCACGCAGATGACCAAGGTGACAACAATAGCTCTCCATGTACTTCGTACAGGCGAACTAAAAAAATGGACAAAAATTCATCCGAGAATTATGTGTAAACTACATGCACATCCTCATACCATGGAAAAAACACATGCCAAGTTTCAAAATGATTGATATAAAACTGTAATAGGAGTTGCGATAACAAGACGCCCAGTGTAAAATGTTGACGGAAAGACGGACAGACAACCGGACGGACAGATGCCTGGATGGATGGACAGACAAATGGATGGATGGGAACTTGCACGCCTATGTCTTCCTGCTAAAGCAGGTGTGACAATGACCATTCTGACAACTGTGCCATGCAGTCTACTCTTTTGGCTTAGTGGTAAGAGCAATGGACTTTCACCAGAGTGGCACTGGTTTGTTTGTTTGATTTTGTGGGACTTTCACCTGACATTGAGATGAAATGACATCGCAAGCCCCGTCGACCAATGAAACCAATAGGGTTAATAAGCATGGACGTGCCAACGCGCACCGCTTTGCCTGGGCAGGCTTAGATCCTCTGAGCGGTTTACCAGTACTCGCCTGCGGTCGGTTTCAGCTCTGCGTGGAAGCATCATGCAGCCCAAATATTTCTTCAAGCCCCAAAGGGCCGGGGCCATGGATCTAAAAATGTATATATTATATAGAAAAATGACCAAAAATTGTCATTTTTCTATAAAATCTAGGGTATACATTTTTGTTTGGATATAACATGGTTGCATCATGCAGCCCATCTATTTCTCCAAGCCCTGATGGGCAGGAGGCCCAGGTTTGAATCCCACTGCAGATAGTTTGTTTTATTTACAGCAATGCTTATTCATGTTGCCAGGGTCAGTTACCACATGGAAGTGATCTTGAGCTTCTTTGACATACAAGGGCCAGTTGTTCAAAACTAACAACATTGTTAGTTAACGTATCGTTAAAACTTTGATCATTAAATATAGCAAATATGCTGAAATTTTTGCTGAAAATATGTGAGCAGCTTAAGCTGCTCACATTTTTTCAGCAAAAATACCAAAATTTTCGATGTTGTACTTGCTAGAACAGTTAACAATTTGACCACTAACGAGCTCGTTTAACTAATTAACTAACGATGCTTTGAACATCTGGCCCCAGGTGGATGGAAAACATTCATAAGTTCTTGTGTTAGTTTTTTCAGAAGTTAACCCTTTTTGTACCAAATGAAATCTTCCTCTTTATATATAGCAGGAGTTCATTTGAAAATTTAGGGGTGTCAAGTTGTGTTTTCATCAAAATTTATTTGGAATATGAGTGAACTTTAAGCAAACAGTGGAGGCCCTGATCCGCGTTCTGCGGCGTCTGATCTGGGCCTGCACTGTTTGCCAGCCTGATCAGACGCAGCATTCTGCGAGTCTCATCTGGGCCTGCACTGTTTGCCAGGGTATCTGTTTTGGGGTTTCTGGTACTAAATGGTTTAAGTGTCCTAAAGACATCTTGGATTAAATATATATAACGGGAGATTGTGAATTTTCTGTAAATTTATTTATTATTTAATTACATGAGCCATGTCATCAGAAAATCTGCTTTATAACATGCAACCAATCAAGACTCTGATCAGATGGGCATTTGGACAGTTTAATCTGAGCCTTCAATGTCAGCATAAGGCTTCAATATACATGTACCTCAGTCTTTCAGCCGCGTCTCACTAGTGATCAGGTTCGATTTCTGCTGGGGTCGGCAACATTCTTTCATGGCGACTGATCATGAAATCTTTTCTAGGGCCATTCAGTTTCTGGCTTAAGAATGTGCTTTGTACTCGTCAACCCCTTGTTATATATGCCTTCCCAGGAAGTGTGGTTATGTAAAATTATTTTTGTTTTTTTTGGTTTTACGACCCTTTCAAGATTATTTCACTCATATCGAGCCGATCGTAGATCAGAGGTGGGCGAAAACCGGAGTACCTGGAGAAAACCCACCTGACCTTCCGTTGGCGTCTCACATTTGACCCGAGCAAGGCTCGAACCACAGCGGTGAGAGACCTGAAGATCAAGGGTCAGTAGGCCACGTAGGCTCGTTATGTAAAATCAATATCACCTAAATAGTGTTGCGTGGGCCTTTTCCTAGGACAGGCAGAATCTGCTCCAACCTGTCTACAGATGTGCAGACTGATCTGTTCCTTCATGCCAGATTAACAAGTCCATGAAATGAACACCCCTCTAAACCCCACTTTATAAACTGGGAGTTTACAGAGATATGCATTATTTTTCTTATTTCTGTTCCAAGACAAAGGCTGTGGGTACTCGTTTGAACAACCTCAATGAGGCAGTTCTAACAAGAGCCCAGTATCAACCCTTGTCCTGCTGAGCCCGGATATTACTTATCTTTCAAACAATGAAGATCCAGATCAGATGGCTTCTGATCAGGATCTTCATTGTGTCATTCAGCTCATGAATTTGTTGCAATAATTTGCATCAAGCAATCTGATTGGTTGACAATCAGTAGTGGGTGCTGCATTTATAAATATCCAGCAGGTCAAGGGTTAATAAGAAAAATATCACAAATTTTCATCAGAAAAGTAAGAATTTTTGAGATATAAAGAATGAAATATGCAAACAGGTGTGTTATCATGAAAACAGAAGGACGCTGAAGAGGAGATGTGGTTTTTTTATTGATGCAGGATCATTTCAATTTTATTCCTCTTTTAATTCCCGCTCTTATTCCTGATATTTCTCCACCATATCTGTGCATTTCTGTCCGTACTTCTCGAATCTGAAAAACAAAATGGAATGCTTCTAACCTTTATGTAGCCGTATTTACAAAATTATAATAAGATTCAAATAATCAAGAAGATGCATGCATATCAGAGTTGCTGGCTGTTGCACAGCCTCAAATGGCTAGATACAGTATTTAGGTCCCATATTGATCAAGGGTAGCTCGCTTGGGCCTTGTCTTTAAAACAGAAATAGAGGCTCTTACATGAGTGTTCATGTATTATTGAATATATTAACCCTTATCTTGCTGAATATTCAGTTTAGCCACACCCATTTCCGACTTTGAACCAATCAGATTACTTGATGTAATTTATTCCTATAAATTCATAAATTGAATGTCAAACAGTGTAGATCCGGATCAGATGGCTTCTTCGGAAGCCATCTGATCTGGATCTACACAGTTTCCAAAGATAGGGGTTATCGTGAACAGCATGATAAGAGTTAAACAAGCTGAGGAAAAGCTGAGGAAAATGCCTTTTCCTCAACATGTTAAATAATTGCGAAGTTGTTAATGGCTTCGTTCAGTGTAACATTTCTGGGGCGTATTTAACTATTTTGCATATCTAATCCACTAGTGGATTATGGAATTTAATACATGGCGTTATTACCCTCGCCGATGAGACGTGATATATTAAAATGTCTAAATCTTTTACCTTGACCTCATGTAACTCAAGGTCACAGGCAGGTTTCAGGTTCAAGTAATGATGATGAAAACTTCAGGGTCCAGTTTTTCAAAACTTACAATGTCGCTAGTTAACAAACTGGGTCCAGTTGTTCAAAGCCTGGTTAGCTTAACGAGCTCGTTAGTGGTCAAATTGTTAACTGTTCTAGCAGTACAATATCTAAAATTTTGATAAGAAAAAAAGTGAGCAGCTTTTGCATCTGCAAAAGCTGCTCACTTTTTTCTTACCAAAATTATAGCATATTTCCCATATTCAATGAACAAAGTTTTAATGATTGTTAACTAACGACGTCATTAGTTTTAAACAACTGGCCCCTGTTCAATATTTAATCAGTTATAATGGCAAATTTGCTAATATTTTTGCTGGAAAAAATGTATGTAGCAAAAATACCAAAGTATTAGAAAATTGTCCTTGCTAGAACAGTTAACAATTTTACCACCAACAAGATTGTTAACCCTTATCTTGCTGAATATTCATTTAAGCTGCACCCATTTCTGTCTATCAACCAATCAAATTACTTGATGTAATTTATTGCTACAAATTCATCAATTGAATGTCAAACAGTGTAGATCCTGATCAGATGGCTTCCTCAGAACAGTGTAGACCCTGATCAGATGGCAGAAGCCATCTGATCTGGATCTACACTGTTTACAAAGAAAAGGGGTTGTCGTGAACAGCAAGATAAGGGTTAAACTAATGACACTTTGAACCCATGGGCCCTGACCTATACCTAGCATTACGCCATGTATGAACTTAATCACTTCAGGGTTTGGAAACAAGAGGACCAAGCTAGCTTGGTCCTGTATCGCTCACCTGAGCTAACAGATTCAAAGTTTAAAGAAGTGCCAACCTTTACTGAAGGCTTTATGGGAGGACATGGTGATGACAGGGTAAGCATTTTCTGAAAATCAAGTAGAATTTAACTCTATGATAAACAGGCTGACCTCACCGGTTTTCAAACTCATTCAAGCTTTTATTCCTGACTTGCTAAGAAGATCCGATCTAAACTGAAGTGGCTATGGTGATGACAAGTTCAAAAACAAGAGTTTTCAAACTCCTCCAAGCTTTCTGCCTGACTTCCTTGTTTGTAAGTTTCATGAAGATCCGTTCAAAACTAAAGGGGCAGCAGTGATAACAATGTCGAAAATAGGCATTTTCAGCAATCAAAGGCACGTCACTCTATGATAAATGTGCCGACTTGGCCGGTATTCGAACTCACCTGAGGTTTTATTCCCAGCCACCTTACATGTAAGTTTCAGAAAGATCTGATCAGACTTGGCCAGTATTCAAACTCATCCAAGATTTTATTCCCAGCCACCTCCCGTATAAGTTTCAGAAGGTTCTTCAAAACTGAAGGGGCTACGTTGATGACAAGGTCAAAATTTGGCATTTTTAGCAATCAAAGGGATGTTACTCTAAAATAAATGGGCCGACTTGGCCAGTTTTCGAACTCATCCGAGGTTTCATCCCCAGCCACCTTACATATAAGTTTCAGAAAAATCCGATCAAAACTGAAGGGGCTATGGTAATGACAAGGTCAAAAATCAACATTTTCAGCCATCAAAGGGACAGAACTCTACGATAAATGGGCTGACTTGGCCTGTTTTCGAACTCATCCAAGATTTTATCCCCAGCCACCTTACATATAAATTTCAGAAAGATCCGATCAAAACTGAAGGGGTTATGGTGATGACAAGGTCAAAAATCGGCATTTTCAGCAATCTAAGGGACGTAAATCAATGATAAATGGGCCAACTTGGCCGGTATTCAAACTCATCCTAGGTTTTATCTCCAGTCACCTTACATATAGGTTTCAGAAAGATTTGATCAAAACTGAAGGGGCTACGTTGATGACAAGGTAAAAAATCGGCATTTTCAGCAATCAAAGGGACGTTACTCTGTGATAAATGGACCAACTTGGCTGGTTTTCGAGCTCATCCGAGATTTTATCCCCAGCCACTTTACATATAAGTTTCAGAAAGATTCGATCAAAACTGAAAGGGCTACAGTGATGACAAGGTCAAAAATCAGCATTTTCAGCAATCAAAGGGACCTAACTCTATGATAAATAGGCCACCTTCGCCGGTATGCGAATTCATCCGAGGCTTTATCCTCAGCTACCTTGCATATAAGTTTCAGAAAGATCCGATCAAAACTCAAAGGGCTACGGTGATGACAAGATCAAAAATCGGCATTTTCAGCAATCAAAGGGACGTTACTCTGTGATAAATGGACCAACTTGGCTGGTTTTCGAACTCATCCGAGATTTTATCCCCAGCCACTTTACATATAAGTTTCAGAAAGATTCGATCAAAACTGAAAGGGCTACAGTGATGACAAGGTCAAAAATCAGCATTTTCAGCAATCAAAGGGACGTTACTCTACGATAAAAGGGCCGACTTGGTCGGTTTTCGAACTCATCCGAGATTTTATCCACAGCCACCTTACATATAAGTTTCAGAAAGATCCGATCAAAACTGAAGGGGCTACGGTGATGACAAGGTCAAAAATCGGCATTTTCAGCAATCAAAGGGACGTAACTCTATGATAAACCAGCGGACTAGGCCGGTTTTCGAACTCATCCGAGGTTTTATCCCCAGCCACATAACATATAAGTTTCAGAAAGATCCGATCAAAACTGAAGGGGCTACGGTGATGACAAGGTCGAAAATGGGCATTTTCAGCAATCAAAGGGACGTAACTCTATGATAAATGGGCCGACTTGGCCGGTTTTCGAACTCATCCGAGTTTTTATCCCCAGTCACCTTACATATAAGTTTCAGAAAGATCCGATCAAAACTGAAGGCGCTACGGTGATGACAAGCATTTTCCCATAGTAAGTCTATGGGACCTTGTGGTTGCCATAGGAACCAAAGTTTTAGAGCGATTTAAAAAAAAAGTTTATGTCATCAATGCCCCACCAGAGGCATACTACAGGTGAGAAATGATTGAGATCAGCCTGCAGGATACAGAGATATAGCTGCTCAAAAGTGTGGACGGACAACGGACGACGGAGGACCCACTATACTATAAGCTCCCCTGGAGCCTTCGGCCCAGGTGAGCTAAAAATGAGATCTAGAAAACTTTAACTCTTATCTTGCTGTTCACGACAACCCCTATCTTTGCAAACAGTGTAGATCCAGATCAGATGGCTTCTGAAGAAGCCATTTGATCAGGATCTACACTGTTTGACATTCAGTTTATGAATTTGTAGAAATAAATTACATCAAGTAATCTGATTGGTTCAAAGTCAGAGATGGGTGTGGCTAAAATGAATATTCAGCAAGAGAAGGGTTAATTCAATCAGCAACAACAATAGGAAAAGAAAACAGCTCTTCCAGTACCATTCTGACAACAACTCCATTTGCTAAATGGTGTCTATCTTATCTCTACAACTAACATTTTTCGGGTGATGTTTGATATTTTTTCTATTTCATTATGATAACACATCCAGCACATGATCCGTGTGATATAGTGCACATTTCAAGCCTCGAAAAAGGTAATTTTTCGGATGAAAATTTGTAATATTTTTCTTATTTACACTCCAAACATAGGTTATGTGTGCTCGTTAGAACCGCCTCATTGAGGCGGTTCTAACGAGTACCCACAACCTATGTCTAGGAGCAGAAATAAGAAAAATAATGTTTACCCCTCTAAACCCCAGTTTTCTCTATAAAAAGTGGGGTTTGGGGTGGGGGTCTTTATTTCATGGACTTGTTCACATGATGTCTAGTTCAAATATAAATTGTGGGTGCTGGATAGAACCACCTCCTGCTGTTCTAACAAATACCCTCAATCTAAGTTTTTGAGCAAAAATAAGGAAAACTAGAGAAAGTGACCAGTGGGTCACGTATACCCCCGGCCAGCATCACCCTCTGATATATCTTTCGAGCTTGTATGTAATATGAATGAAGTCAAGAAGCTATAAGAATCTATAAATGTGCTTGTAAAAGCTAAACCAAACATAAAATTTCTAAATGGACTAAGGGAGTGAGGGCATCAAATAGAACATACAGGCATCTATAAAGTTCGACATAAAACTTTAACCAAATGTAAAATTTCTAAGTCTGTGCCCTTGAGGTCAAGGTCACCATGGGTGGGGGAAGGGACAGGCATCAGGAAATCATTTATCAAACATGAAGAGAATCCAACATGTGGTTACAGAGATATCAACCATGAAAAAGGTTTAACACAAAACTTTGACGTAAAAGTAGATGAACAGACAGACAGACAGCCCACCCAGGGGCTTGACCCAGAGGTTTGACCCAGAGACTTAGATATTCCATATGAAAGGTAATGCTATAGAGATATCCTTTACCAAGCATGAAGAGAATCTAACATGTGGATACAGAGATATCAGCAATGAAAAAGGTTTAACACAAAACTTTGACGTAAAATTAGATGAACAGACAGACAGACAGCCTACCCAGGGGCTTGACCCAGGGGCTTAGATATTCCATATGAAAGGTAATGCTATAGAGATATCCTTTACCAAACATGAAGAGAGTCTAACATGTCGTTACAGAGATATCAGCAATGAAAAAGGTTTAACACAAAACTTGGACGTAAAAGTAGATGAACAGACAGACGGACAACCCACCAAGGGGCTTGATCCAGGGGCTTAGATATTTCATATGAACGGTAATGCTATAGAGGTATCCTGTACCAAATATGAAGAGAATTCAACCAGTGGTTACAGAGATATGAGCAATCAAAAAGGTTTAATGCAAAACTTTGACGTACAGGTTGACGAACGAACGTACGAACGAACAAACGAACGAACGAACATACGAACGAACCAACGAACGGACGAACGGACGGAAAGACGAAAACTATATACCCCCTGACATACTTCGTATGCCGGGGGTATAATAATGAAAACCCACTTAAACCCAATTTTTCAGCCACAGCCCATCGGGGCTTGAAACAATATATGGGCTGCACAATGCTTCCAGGAAGAGATGAAACTGACCGCACATGAATACTGGTAAACACCTCAGAGGATTTAAGGCTGCCCAGGCAAAGCGGTGAAAGTCGGACCAGCCATGCTTATAAACCCTATTGGTTTCATTGGGCGACAGGGCTCGAGATGTCATTTCATCTCAATGTCAGGTAAAAGTCCCACAAAACTGGAAGCAACTTCTCCAAAATGACCTATACAGTGTTGAAGGGGACGTTAAAACCTCAAATCAAACAAACAAACAAACAAAACCCAATTTTCTTTGAAGGGTTTTGAGAAATGTACATTACACAGACTTGCTAACCTGGGGCCAGTTGTTCAAAACTAATGACATCGTTACTTAATATTCTGTTAAAACTTTGATCATTTATTGTGGCAAATATGCTAATATTTTTGCTGAAAAAATGTGAGCACTTTTGCAGATGCAAAAGCTACTCACATTTTCTCAGCAAAAATACCAAATTTTAGATATTGAACTTGCTAGAACAGTTAACAATATGACGACTAACGAGCTCGTTAAGCTAACAAGGCTTTGAACAACTGGTCCCTGATGATTTCTGTCCCTAGTGAGCCTATGTACTGGGACAGATAGGCCTAAGCAAACAGTGCAGCAGGGAGTAGTCTGATTCCGAAGCAGTCTGATCAGGGTCTGCACCTTATCCATTCCTTCTGTACCTTTTAGACTCCTTGCTGGATGGTGAAACAAATGTGTCAAAAATTTAGGAAAATTACAGCAAGTCCTTAAGGGTCTGAATTTTTGGAGGACTTTTTCAGAATGCTGATTGTGTAATTTTATACACTTCAGAAAGACATGAATTCAATACCCAATTTTGTGTCTCATAAAGCTGTGCGAGTTACAAATACAGTAAAACCTGTCAAAGTGGCCACCTCTATTAAGCAAGCAACCTGTCTTAAGCAAGCAGGCATTTGGTTCCCGACAAAGGCATCTACATTATAATTCACCTGTATTAAGCAAGCACCTGTCTTAAACAAGCACATTTTGATTATCCCTTAGGTGCTTGCTTAATACAGGTTGGACTGTAGTGTACACCCTGATGAAATGCCAAATCTGCAGTGTCTCATCTGGGTCTTCTCTATTTGCACACACCTGTTTGTCCGAAAACATAAAGTATAGTATAAAATATTGTTAGAAACAAGCTTGAACAGAATGGTAAATTTCTCATCAAATTTCAAATACTAATCAATTAGTAATTACAAAGACAGGACTGATAAGGGCGGTTCCAGAATTAGCCATGGGGGGAGGGCGGGCGGCACCCGATATTTTTTTGTACGGGTGGTGGGGTCGGGTGAATATTGTATTTCACGGGTGGGGGGGTCCAGAGAAAATTGAATTCCATGCCTGGTGGGGGTCATTGTCAAACCCACAATTAAATCATTATGGGTAGAAAACTACTCTAACGGTAATTAATTAATTACGGGTAGAAATTCAACTTCTCTCTTTTTTAACAGCGGTGAAACGCCCGAATGATTCCGAATGTTTGCTTACATGTTTTTGGGTAAAACACAGAACTTTGGGTGAAACACAGCGTTTACAGAGGATTCGCCACCAAACAAGTTCGCCATCGGAGGTTTCGCCACCAAGAGTTTCGCCACTATGAGGTTTCGCCCCACTAGAGGTTTCGCGCATCTTTTATAATTCAGGGATGTGATAGTTCTGCGGAAACGCGTATAACCGCGGATCGGAGGTCCGATTTTGACGATCTTGTGATTCATGCAGATCAGAGGAGAAAATTGGGGGGGGGGGGGGGGGGGGGGGGGGGGGGGTTTGACGATTTTCCGAAAAAAGACTCCCAGGTAATGACCAAGTATGACTCTGAGGTAATGGCTAAGTATGACCGACTCAGTATTAGAAGATAGATGGATAGATAGACAGTAAAGGACAGGCATTTATTGTGAACACGCTAGGAAAACGAGTGGAAAAATCAGCCATCATTGTTATATTTATGATAAATTTGTTGGATTGGAGGCACAAAAAGGGGCGTTTAAGGTATGTGGCATTTAATTACATTTATCAATTTTCCAAAAGTTCTATCAATTGAAGAAGAAGGTGTTCTGGAAACTTTGTTTACTTTGCATTTCAGATACCCCACCCACTTCTTCTTCACTCTGTCTTTGCCCAACTCTTTTGAAGGCCGGGATTATTATGGGCGGGGGGTGAACAAAGCTGGCCAGCGCCTAGTGGGGGGAACCCCTGCTCAATTTTTTTTAAGGTGTGGACTTAGTTTTTTTTCATGCAGAAAAAATTTGTCAATTTTTAGGGGTTTTAGAGGGTTCTGAATTGCTAAAATCAAGGAGCTTCCGGGGGCTTTGCCCCCTGGGCTCCCACCAGGGCATTGCCCTGGACTCACAAGGGGGCCTAGGCGGCCCCCTTGACCCCCAGCCAATTTTTCAGTATTTGGATTTCTGGCAACTTTCACCCATGCATTTAAAGGCAGAGATGTGTTTGTCATTTACATGGAAGTATTCAAGGAACATCTCAGAAGCTTGTAATGGAATAAAAAAACTTCACAACAATCTTCTCAATTTTAAAAAAAAAATGCCCCCAAAAATGTCACAAATATAAAGGCTAAAAAGGGTCTTAGAATGCACCAGAATGCACCAAATTGCACCGGTATCTCGATTATGTGGTGAATAGACCATTTCAGAACAACTGAGCAAGAAGTCCAAAAAGACAGTAACTTTGGGCCCTTTAACATTTGGGCCCGAAGTGATCCATAGTACAGCGATAATTGTATTTTTGGGTTCGAAATAACTCCCAAATCGGATCAAAATTGCTCTGAAGCATGCTCCAGTGTCTTGGTGCGAAACGACCAGGGTCGGGTGTCTTGGTGCGAAACGACCATGGTCGGGTTTTTATCCTAAAACACGTGATTCAACCATAACAACATGGCGGCCTTCAATGTCGAAGGATGGCTGCGCGAAAATGGCTTTAGCGAAGCCATCATCGGAAGGTTTAGAGGTGAGTTTGTGTTACTGATATGGAACCAGCACTTATCATTGGGACGAGTACTACTTATAGCACGTGGCAAATCGACAGTGTTTTGAGTTCTTTAACTCATTACAGATTGTAATTAGTTTTCGCGATCTTCAAACACCTGAAAACCTCACTGCCGGGGTCGGCAGCATTCTGTTGTGATGATTGAAAATTAAATCTTTTTAATGTCCATTCTCCCCCTACAGCAGATTTATTGGGCAGTAAATTTGTCAGTTCTGACCAAAGGATGTGCTTGTTATGTAATGTTTATGTTTGAGAACACAGAAGTCAGTAACAGTAAGAAGATTAGAAGATGTTGGCTTAAAAAGGTTTTTACCTTACTTATGAGCCAACCAAGATTCTACGGTATTCTACGGTATAATGAGTCTGCCCTGGAAAGGCCACAGATGAGAGTCGGTAAAATGGGTAGTTAGGAACCCGAACCCGAGCTAGGAATACCCGAAGTGCCCTAATATGCTGAAAGAGCAAAACTGGTAATATAAATGCATTGCCTAAATGCAAATCACAAAATTGTTTATTTCCATTTGATTTTTTGCCCGACAATTTCATAAAAAGCATAAATTATCGCACTAGTTCCTAGTCGGTAAAATGTGAAGTGCTGGAAATCCAAGGGAAATAATTACAACATGACTCTGATCAGAATCAGAATTGTTACTGGTGACACGTCAAATGACATTCACACACCTGATCCGTGAAGACTACCATGTTTGGGATAAATAAATTGAAATGTTGCATATTATTATTATTATCCTATTATTATCATAATAATAATAATATTATTATTATTAATTTTTTTTATTATTATCGATTTGCTTAAAAAAAGATGAGTCACCTTTGTCCGCAAAATAAGTAACCACTTTTGAAAACATTATATCAGCAATATTATTTTTTTTCTAATAGAATTAGAGGTTGGACTACTAACTGACACATGATGGGATGTAAGGTATATACATTTATAGATAAATAACTGAAAATTATATCTTGTTGCGGAACAGATAGTATAGCAGATACAATAATGAGCTTTTCAAAAGGCTGATAGCCTTATTCGGAAGAAGATAACAAGTAAAGAATAAAATGGTATCCCTTGAGACCAATGAATGCATTGTAACAGCTTGAAGTGGGCCAGACCAGCACAAGTTTCGGCTAATAAAGCCTCATCAGTGACCCTGTTACAATTTGGTGACGAAAACCAATGGTAAAAGGGCTGAAATTTCATCAAACGTTTCAAAGATACAGTTTCTTGGAAGACTATGTTAAATACCAAAATAGGTCCAAAATAAATAGATGATGTCTGTCATACATCCCAACATCGGCCGTCAACTTTTGCTTGTATACACTCTAGAGGGCACAGTTTTGATCCAATCTTTATGAAACTTTGTCAGAATGTTTATCTATATAAAGTCTAGGCCATTGAAACTGATTCATGTCGGGTTAAAAACTAGGTCATTAGGTAAAATCGAAGAAAAACCTTGTGTACACAATAGAGGCTCCATTTTCCATTGAATCTTTGTGAAACTCTTAGAATGTTCGTTCACAAAATATCAAGGTTAGTTCGAAAATGTCCGTTGAACAACTAGGTTACTTGGTCAGTTCATTAAAAAACATTGTCTACACAATAGTGCTTCATTTCTCAATGAATGTTCATAAAACTTTGTCAAACAATTTGTTTTGTCAGTGTCTTGACCAAGTTGGAATCTGGGCCTTGTCTCATCAAAAACTAGGTCACTAGGTCAAATCTTAATAGAAAAACCTTCACAATAGAAGCTTCATTTTTCATTCGATCTTCATGAAACTTCATCTGACAGAATGTTTGTTTGAACGATTATTATCTAGGTTACATTCAAATATGGGTCATGTGGATTCAAAAACTAGGTTACTAGGTCAAATCATTGAAAAATATTGTGTACATAATTGAGGCTTCATATTTTGTAATGAATGTTCATTAAACTTTATCAGATTGTTTGTTTTGACAGTGTCTGGGCTAAGTTCCAATATGGGCCATGTCGGGTACAAATCTATGACACCCAAAGCCCACCCAGACACGGGTATTTTATAGGAAGGATTTTTTGAAAACTGTACCTAAATGTTGTCTTTGTTGTCTGCTTCATCTTGCAAACCTTTCAGACATTTTTGCATGTACAGGCAAGCAGTGTGAACCCTGGTCAGACTGTTTCTAGGAAAAACAGTCTGATATGGGTCCACACTGTTTCCAGCAATGACTTGTAAAGTTTTATACCTGCAGACAACAAAGCAGACAACAATTGGTGTGATTAGCATCTTAATGGCTTATAAGCTTATAAGCCATGTGTGTTGACATTTTACAGTTTGGTTTGGTTATTAAAGTAGTTTAATATTGGTCATTTGTTTCCTGTTGTTTTTGTCGCACCTGCTTATAGCATGGTGCGATATAGGCGTCCGATTTTCCGTCCGTCCGTTCGTTCGTTCGTCCGACCGTCCGTCCGTCTGTCAACATTTACGTCGAGGCTCGACATTTATGTCATCATTTACTTCAAAGTTAGTATTCTAATCGACTACAACCATCACACCTTGCATGAAACATTAATATGACGCTGTAGAAATTCTTCTTTAGAAAAGTAGAGAAAATTGCAAAATCCTGAAGGTTTACAGTTGTCAAGGCGAGTGAGAACACCAACAAAGGTAAATCTTGTCTTGAAGTTGGCCCCAATTTTATAAAGGTTTCTTTTGCTTGAAAGAATCTGCAACTTCTTTACCCTACCCAGTCTTTTTGTGCAACAGTAGCCCCATACATAGAAAAAGTATTACTTATTTGAAAACTAAGAAAAAAAAAGCTACCAAACCTGCAGGTGTTCCATGTCACCTTAAGTGACTAACAAAAACACAAGCAACAACACTGCCAGGTACAAATCTATTTTTTAAAAAGTTTAGAATAGCATAGCATATTTTCAGATGTCTAAATTGTTTTTAATTTCACTATTAAATTAAAAACTAATCCTTCATGTGGCCCTCTGATTTCAACAACCATGATGTGTTGTAGTGGTTGAGTACTCGCTTCATAAAGTAAGAGTTGTCCGTTCAATTACTGAACTTACCAGACTTTTGGATGAGTCTACATATGATCTTAAGAGTTGTTGAAACATACAACCCAAACACAAAAACCTTGATGGACATTCCTATGAGTAATGGTACTAAACACATATATCACCAGCCAAGGCTCTTGTGAGCTTGTGCATTTGTACAGTATCACCAGATTCTTCACTATTTGCACATATGCAGTACAGAACTAGACAGAGGCTCTTGCAAAATGTCTGCCTTCTAGCCCGATTTATCCCTTTGATGTAAGTCTCCAGAATCAACTGGTCAGGAAACTGGACAGTTCATTTCTTCTGACATGCAGATATTTCTCATTCTTGAAGGGACCCCTGAGCAGCATCCCTCTTCTTTATACTAATTCAGATGTGACTATAGGCTTGAAAAACCTATATATTCTTCTATGACATGTTCTAAAAAGGAAACAAAGTATACAGCTGTTGAGTACAGTCAAATCACTCCGGCCTTTAACCATTTTAACATTTCTTTATTTATTCATTGATTTTTTTTTTTGTGGGGGGGGGGGGGGGGGGGTAATTTAATACATACATTTTTTTTTACGGTTAGTGGGGGTAAAAAAAAAATTTTATGGACTGTGGATGGGGTATTGAATTTATTCTTAAATAGGGGGTGGCGGGGTTCTCATTTTTTTTAAATTCATGGGTACTGGGGGTCAGGGAAAATTATATTTTACGGGTGGTGGGGTTTTTAAAAAAGTGCCTCCCGACCACCCCCCCTGACTAATTCTGGAATTGCCCTAATTGATTATCTTTTCAGATCTGATTAGCCAGCCCTAAACATGACCCTCTCTACCCTACCTGCTTCAAGGACAGTAGGCCTTGCCAAACTGTAAGCAAATATTGTTTGGCCGCCCCAGTGCTTGAAAAGCCTCATCCGACAACTCCAAATGATTGGGAAGAGCAGTACATGTATTTCTTTCCTCCTTTTATTATTATAGTACACAATTCTACCAACCTGACCCTTTCTTCTAATCTTGGCCTTCTTAAACTTCATCCTGTGTTTAACTCTGGGGTTGCGTAGTTCTTTCTTCTTTCGAGCTGTTAACCCCTTGTTCTTCTCAATCTGGAAAAAACAAAACAAATTTGCTTGTGAAACCAAAATTCAGGGGCCAGTTACTCAAAACTAACAATTTTGTTAGTTAACCCTTATCTTGCTGAATATCATTTTAGCCACACTCATCTCTGACTTTGAACTGATCAGATTACTTGATGTAATTTATTCCTACAAATTCATAAATTGAATGCCAAACAGGGTAGATCCTGATCAGATGGCTTCTTAAGAAGCCATCTGATCTGAATCTACTCTGTTGGCAAAGATAGAGGTTATCGTGAACAGCAGGATAAGAGTTAACAAATCATTAAAACTTTGATCATTCAATATGGCAAATATACCAATACACCAGTGACCTCAACCTCATTATAACACTGTTCATTATAACATGGTTTTGGATATAACATGGTTTCAAGATGGATCCCAAAATGTTTGTTTGTTTGTTTGATTTGAGGTTTAACGTCCCAGTCAACACTGTAAAGGTCATTTTGGAGACACTTTTGGAGATGAAATATTTTTGGTATCCGCCGAAAAAAAGTAAATTTTCTTTTTATTTTATAATTTTATATGGGTATTTAAGGTAACTGATCAATCGTTTTGTTTGTTTGTTTGATTTGAGGTTTAACGTCCCCGTCAACACTGTAAAGGTCATTTTGGAGACGTTGCTTCCAATTTTGTGGGACTTTTACCCGACAGTGAGATGAAATGACATCTCAAGCCCTGTCGCCCAATGAAACCAGTAGGGTTTATTAGCATGGACAGTCTGCCCCGCACCGCGGTTCCTGGACAGGCTTAGATCCTCTAAGCGGTTTACCAGTACTAGTGTGCGGGCCAGATTCAGCTCTGCGTGGAAGCATCATGCAGCCCATATATTTCTTCAAGCCCCTATGGGCGGGGACTTCAAACTGATCAATCGTATCATACGTCACAATTTTGACCCAGCTATGACGTCAAAACTGTCTGACTGAGTTTCAAAACATAAACAGATCGCCATTTTGAATACAGCATTTTTACAGTTCGAACAGTGCTTTTCAAGGAATTATTTAATCGGTAACATATGAATTTGGGCAAGAGAAAGTAGTCCAGGCTGCTACTGTGAAAATAACAAGGTCATGCTATTTTTCACAGTGTGAAAATATCATATATTTGTGAAAATATCATTTTTATTTGTTTCAGATATGCATTGATTTCACTGCAGAGTATAAAATAAATGTGGCTAAACTGATTTATTCAGCAGGATAAGAGCTAAACTATGTTTGAGGAAAGTTACCTGGTAATTTATAGCTCTTTTCCCTTCTACTGTCTCTTCAGTATCATCTTCCTCCTCATCAGCTTGAGCATCAATATCATCACCCTCATCCTCTTCATCACCAATAACATCATCATCATCATTATCCTCAGCTCGACCTTTTGACCTCATCATCTTGTAGTAGTCCAGGGCTGCTTTTTCATCTTTAGTTTCATACTGACCTTCTGATTTCGATTTCTTCACCTACAAAGGCAGACATTATTGTGTTAACCTATAAAATGTCAATCACAACAATTATTGTCGTCTGCCAGTTTCCTTAAAAGTATTTTTTTTTTTTGCAAACAGTGTGGACCTAGATCAGACTGCTCCTGTAGGAGCAGTCTGATCTGGGCCCACACTGTTTGCCTGTGTGCAAAAATATTTTTAAACAGTTTGCAAGATGATTCTGCAGAAGACAAAAGCAGACGACATTTTCAGATGTTGTTTTTTCCTCGGCAGCTTAAGGGTTAAACAAGAACAAATCTACAAGTAACTATTGTCTATTCACCCATGGCCCCCGCCCATTCGGGCTTGGAGACATAGACTGGGCTGCATAATGCTTCCACGCAAGGCTTAAAATGACTGCTCATGAGTACTGGTAAATTGCTTAGAAGGTCTAAGCCTGCCCAGGCAGAGTGGTGCGAGTCTGAACATCCCTGTATATAAACCTTATTGGTTTGTTTGGGTGGTAGGGCATTTCCTCTCAATGCCGGATAAAAGTCCCATAAAATTAGAAGCAACATCTCAAAAATGACCTAAATAGTGTTGCAGGGAACATAGAACCTCAATTCAAATGAACAGAAACTTTCATGAGTTTCTTTTAAGGGGACTGCATACACCTTCAGGGGAGGCAACTCTTTCAAACTTGAATTGTCTCCCTTTGCAATAAATAGCTGCTCATAAAGGAAAGTATTTGTTCAGGAGAAAATTCTTTCCTTTAAGAGAAGAACAAGGAGCAAATTCTGTAAGAGTAGATCCCTTTTTCAGAGGGGCACAGTGTACAGAAAAACAAACAGGAAGTTCCCAAAACTGTCTCCCACAAGGGAGACAATTTTGGGAACTTCCTGTTTGTTTGATTTGGAGGTTTAGTGTCCCCTTCAACACTGTATAGGTCATTTTGGAGACGTTGCTTCCAATTTTGTGGGACTTTTACCCAGCATTGAGATGAAATGACATCTTAAGCCCTGTCGCCCAATAGAACCAATAGGGTTTATAAGCATTGACGGCCCAACACGCACCGCTTTGCCTGCACAGACTTAGATCCTCTAAGTGGTTTACCAGTACTCGTGTGTGGTCCCTTTCAGCTCTGCGTGGAAGCATCATGCAGCCCATCTATTTCTTCAAGCCCCAATGGGCGGGGGCTGTGTCTCCCTTGTAAAAGTGTTGTCAACTTAACTTTTAACCCTTTTTGTACCAAATGGAATCTTTCTCCTTATATATAGCATGAGTCCAGTTCAAAATTATGGGGTGTCAGGTTGTGTTTTCTTCAAAATTTATCAGGACAATGGCTAAACGTTTTGCAAACAGTGTAGGCCCTGATCAGACGCCCCATTCTGCGGCGTCTGATCTGGGCCTGCACTGTTTGCTCTGGTACCCGTTTTGGGGTTTCTGGTACTAAATGGGTTAACTTGCCAGTTACAGTCAAACCTGTATTAAGCAAGCACCTAAGGGATAACCAAGATGTGCTTGCTTAGAACAGGTACTTGCTTAATACAGATGAATTTTAGTGCCTTTGCCTTTTTTGGGAACCAAAAGCTTGCTTGCTTAAGACAGGTTGCTTGCTTAATAGGTGGCCACTATGACAGGTTTTACTGTATATATTTTCCCCCTAAAATGCATTAACACCTATCACGTGACAATATACCAAATATGGTGAAAATGGTGCACATTGATACAGACAAATTCCCAGCCATACACAAGGACTGTTCAAATATGAATGCAACTAAGCACATAAAAATGATTCCGTGATAGATTTCGATGAAAAATTTATTTTGTCCCCTCAAAGTATTCCCCTTTAACAGATATACAAACTTTCAGTCTTCTGATACAATCATTGAATGCATTTTGGTTGTCTTTTCGAGGTATACTATGAAGGCACTGGAATATTGCAGAACCGAGGTGTTTGCGCTGTACAAATTTTTCGACCAGAAAGGTATTTTTCAGCCGCAGGAACAAAAAAAGTCACACGGGGCAAGGTCGGGGAATAGGGGGGTGAGGGAGTTCAACAACCTTTTCCTGCTTCAGATAGTCTTGCACAATGAACGCCTTGTGCGATGACGCATTGTCATGTAGCAATCTGACATTGGCCAAACCAGTTGCAGGTCTTCGTTCTTTGAAATATTTCTTCAATTTTCGAAGAACTTTATTCTTGTAAAACTTCGCATTTACAGATTTGCCTTTAGGCACAGCAACCTGAATAGCAGGGCCCTGATTTGAAAAGAATATGGCATACATTACCTTCTTGACGCTCATGGTCCGCTTTGCAGTGCATGGTCTTTTGCAATACTTTGTTGCCCATATTTTGTTCTGAATCTTTCGTTTTGGCTCAAAAAAGTGAACCCACGTCTAGTCACCTGTGACGACATTAGCGAAAGACCGTGCATTGTAATTTGGAAACTTTTTAAGCAACTTCTTGGCGCACTGAACAAGTGTCTTTTTCTGCTCATCTGTCAACAGATTGGGAATTCATCTAGGACAGATCTTTCTCATTTTCAAATCCCGTTTCAGAAATGTATGAGCTGCTCCTAATGAGATGCCAACCATACTAGCTATTTGACTAGTGGTGTATTGTGCATCGGTAGCAACTATTTCTTTCACTCTAGCAACCATCTTGGCAGATGTTGCTCTTTTCAGCCGACGATCATGTGGTGCATCTTCTGTTGAGCCTAGCCCACAGCTGAATTTCTTACACCAATGAAAAACTGTCGGAAAAGACATTTCATTATGCCCATAAACCGAACATATTTTATCAAAAATGTCTTTGCACCGTATACCAAGAATACAAAGATTCTTAATATAGGACCGTATTTCAACGGCGTACTCTGACCTTCTTCCAACCATGTTTTGTATTAGTATACAAGAGTAGACAGTGTTTATCGAACGATATACATGGCTAAAGTGCACAGATTTTAACAGGTTTGGTATCAATGTATAGTTAAAATGTTTTTCTACGCTGTGATATTTATTTCCAGGTGGTTTTCGCATTAGTGCATGAGAAAACGTTCTACTTGCATTCATATTTGAACAGTCCTCGTAGCAGAACTGTATCAGTTTGTAATTATTGCACAATGTGACAATGAAAATTTCATTTGTGGGCTGATATCAGTATAGTACCAAATCTGCTATCAAGCTTCCTACAAATTCATACAGGACGAACAATAGAGGAAAACCAGTAAGAATCGAGTCAGCCTGTACTTCAAGCTGGTCTGACCAGAGTTTTGTGCTCTCGGAGATGATGCACTGATGAGTTAGGAGGCCTTCATGAGGACTGCACA
The DNA here is from genome assembly GCA_963580285.1 of Lucinisca nassula. Lineage (NCBI taxonomy): Eukaryota > Metazoa > Mollusca > Bivalvia > Lucinida > Lucinidae > Lucinisca > Lucinisca nassula. The sequence goes on from OY757014.1 coordinate 150,458,251, forward strand.
AATTATTTGTCTAAATCACGTCAAAATTGTGTGGATAAAATTGATTTAAGAGGCCCCCGCCCATCAGGGCTTGAAGAAATAGATGGGCTGCAGGATGCTTCCATGCAGAGCTGAAACTGACCCGCACACGAGTACTGGTAAACCGTTTAGAGGATCAAAGCCTGCCCAGGCAAAGCGGTGCGAGTGTTGGACCGTCCATGCTTATAAACTCTATTGGTTTCATTGGCGGCTGGGATTGAGATGTCATTTCATCTCAATGTCCGGTAAAAGTCCCACTAAATTGGAAGCAACGTCTCCAAAATGACCTTTACAGTGTTGACGGGGACGTTAAACCTCAAATCAAACAAAAACAAATCCGTATAGGACGAAAAATAGAGGAAAACCAGAGGAAGAATGAAGTCAACTTGGGGTCAGTTGTTCAAATCTAATGATGTCGTTAGTTAATGAATCATTGAAACTTTGAACATTTAATATGGCAAATATGCTAATATTTTTGCTGCAAAAATGTGAGCAGCAAAAATGTGAATGCGATGACTTTGATTTTGAGATTGTAAATTTTCCTTTTTTGGATGGTGATGTTCCTTGTGCGCCATCCTATGGCGTTTATATTTGCATTTAATTCGATTTGCTAGAGTGTGTAGTCATGTAACTGACTTCAACACTCGTAATAAATTATTAACGGCTAAACTCCTTAATCAGGGTTATCGGTACCATAAACTACGCAAAGCCTTTTCAAAATTTTATAGACGCCATTCTGATTTAATTTCAAAATTCAATATTGGACTTAAATCTCTTCTGCAACAAGGTCTATCGGAACCCGAATTTTATGGTGACTTCGTATATAAATTCAGAAAAATATACAACCGCAATGACTTCAGCACCCAATTTCGTAAAATCATTCTTCGATATAAAAAGATTGGGTACAACATGGATGTTATACGACAGACTGCATGCATGGTAGTTAACCCAATCATGGTTGGCAACTTTGCTTCCCTCTTTAATTGCACGCCGGTGGGTCAGGCCTCAGATTCTATGACGGCTCCAACGTAAAGGCTTATTGAGAATTAGAGAGATCTAATTCAAGGTAATGTTGGTTGGTGCCTGTTGTTCTGTCTCTGGTCGGGCCCATCGGAGTCTAACTGTTGGTTTTCTTTTGCTCCAGCATTTCAGTGGTTTCTTGCTGTTGAGTCCTCACCGTTGTCTCACCTCTGTGGTTCTTTGATTTTTGTGTTCACGGAGATGTTGCACTGATGAGCATTGATGAGTTAGGAGGCCTTCATGCAGACCAATTATTTGTCTAAATCGCGACGGAAGTAAGGGTGAGGATTGTGGCCACGTAAAATCGAATTAAGCCCCCCAGTGGAAATCATTCCACTGACCGTTCCAAGGCGGTTCTTCTGTGGCGGTTTATTTATGGTGTTGTTTGTTACTTACTGTGTGTATCACTTGTGTCTTTTTATTTTGGATGGCCATATGGCCATTTTGTGGGAAAGTAACTGTCCTTATGGCCTTCCTTTGTTTGGGTTTCCATTCGATTCCTGATCTTTGTTTTACTTCTACTTTGCAATGCAAAAGCTGCTCACATTTATTCAGTAAAAATACCAAAATTTTAGATATATACGTATGTAAGTCTATGTAAAACATGTCAGCCCGCAGCAGGGCCATTTTTGGGCCTAAGGCTATAATTTGAACAATCTTGGTACAGATCCGCTGGATGAAGCTTCATACCAAACATCAAAGACCTGGGCCTTTTGGTTTCAGAGAAGAATTTTTTTTCAGTCTTTTTTTTTTGGGGGGGGGGGGGGGGGGCTCCTGTGACCTAGTTGTACAATGGATTGGAAGCATTTGAATAATTTTGACAGATGACCAAACTAAGGATCATTCCTGTGAAGTTTGGTGAAAATCCAACCAGTGGTTTAGGAGAGGTCATTTTAAGAAATAGTTTACGCATGGATGCACTGATACATGGCTTCCACTGACGATGGACAACATCACGAAAACACACCTAAATAAATTTGATCCCCTTAAATCCCAATTTTATATAGTAAAACTGGGGTTTACAGGGGTATAAGCTGTTTTTCTTATTTCTGCTCATAAACATAGATTGTGGGTACTCGATAGAACTGACTCACCGAGGCAGTTCTAACGAGTAACCACAACCTATGTTTTGAGCAGAAATGAGAAAAATATCGAAATTTTTCATCTGAAAATTTTGATTTTTTGGTGGTAAAATTTACGATGTATTTGTTTAGGTGTGTTTTCCTAATGAAAGGTGATGCCAAAAGCCTTGTCACTATGTGAAAGGTGAGCTAAAAATGATTATTTATGGAAATTTTTCTATATAATCTTTACATTCTTCTTTGGCTGTTTAACCCATTGTATACTAGTGGATTCTTCCTTTGCTATATGTTGGACAAGTCCATTTGTCATATAAGGGGTGTCGAGCCTATTTTTTTATTCTATTTTTTGATGGAAAATTCTGTTAACAAATAGTGCGGGCCCTGATCAGATGCCGCATTCTGCCAGGTTTGCCAAGGTACCCTTTTAGGGGTTTCCCGCATTCAATGGGTTAACTATCATGGTTTCTGCTCTGAACCCCAATAAATGGATTATAAAGAGGTTTATGTGTACCAATCAAGCAACAATGTCTCTTTCAGCCAAATGTCAGTCACACAACACTGCACCATTGTGACCAAACCAGTTTTGTTTTGTTTGTTTGATTTGAGGTTTAACGTCCCCGTCAACACTATTTATATATAATTAGGTCATTCTGGAGACGTTGCTTCCAATTTTGAGGGACTTTTACCCGACATAGAGATGAAATGACTTCTCAAGCCCTGTTACCCAATGAAACCAATAGGGTTTATAAGCATGGACAGTCCGACTCACACCGCTTTGCCAGGGCAGGCTTAGATCCTCTAAGCAGTTTACCAGTACTCGTATGAGCTCTGCATGAAAGCATCATGCAGCCCATGTATTTCTTCAAGCCCCGATGGGCGGGGGTGAGCACCAGACAAATTGAAACATAGTAAATGGCTTGGCTTAACAGTTACGTTATACCACCTAGTTCAAGACTTATCATATTAAAAAACAAAACAAAAGAACTCAATGCTGCCTGGTTCCATTGTGCAAGTTTGTGATACCTTGGGTTTGGGGCTGTCTCCATCTTCATAAAGATTATCAGAAATTTCCTCCTCCGAGTCAGACACCATATTACTTAGTTTCTTCTTCCCTTGTTTGACTTTCTCTTCTTTTGTAGTCTTTCTCCTAGAAAAGGAACAAGAGGGCCATGATGGCCCTGGATGGCTCACCTGATCCATAGAGTAATAAGTGGGCCCTGGGGAGGACCATTATTGACCCCAGGGTTATAATGTGCATAATGTTGAGGGAGGTCTGAAAAGGTGAAGCTTCATACCAAATATCAACAAAGGCTATAATTTGAACAATCTTGGCAAAGGTCCACTAGATGAAGCTACACATCAAATATCGAAGACCTGGGCCTTGCGGTTTCAGAGAAGAAGGTTTTTTAAAGATATTCCCTACATAAGCCTATGTAAAACCAAATGGCCCCAGGGCGGGGGCATTTTTTGGCCTCAGGGCTATAATTTAAACAATCTTGATAGAGGTCCACTAGATGAAGCTTCACACTAAATATCAAAGACCTGGGCCTTGCTGTTTCAGAGAAGAAGAATTTTCAAAGATTATCTCTATATAAGTCTATTTTGGCCCCAGCACTATAATTTGAACAGTCTTGGTAGGGGTCCACTAGATGAAGCTTCATACCAAATAGCAAAGACCTGGGCCTTGTGGTTTCAGAGAAGAAGATTTTCAAAGATTTTCCCTATATAAGTCTATGTAAAACCAAAGGGCCACGTGGCGGAGGCATTTTTGGTCTCAGGGCTATAATTTGAACAATCTTGGTAGAAGTCCACTAGCTGAAGCCTCATAACAGATATCAAAGACCTAAGCCTTGTGGTTTCGGAGAAGAAGATTTTTCAAGATTTTCACTATATAAGTCTATGTAAAACTAAAGGGCCTTGGAGCGGGGGCATTTTTGGTCCCAGGGCTATAATTTGAACAATTTTGGTAGAGGTCCACTAGCTGAAGCTTCATAACAAATATCAAAGACCTAAGCCTTGTGGTTTCGGAGAAGAAGATTTTCCCTATATAAGTCTATGTAAAACCAAAGGGCCACATGGCTGGGGCATTTTTGGTCTCAGGGCTATAATTTGAACAATTTTGGTAGAGGTCCACTAGCTGAAGCTTCATAACAAATATCAAAGACCTAAGCCTTGTGGTTTCAGAGAAGAAGATTTTTCAAGATTTTCCCTATATAAGTCTCTATAAAACCAAAAGGCCCCGGAGCGGGGGCATTTTTGGCCCCAGGGCTATAATTTGAACAATCTTGGTAGAGGTCCACAAGATGAAGCGTCATTCCAAATATCAAAGACCTGGGCCTTGTAGTTTCAGAGAAGAAGATTTTTAAAGATTTTCCCTAAATAAGCCTATGTAAAACCAAAGGGCCCCGGGGCAGGGGCATTTTTGGCCCCAGCACTATAATTTGAACAATCCTGGTAGGGGTCCACTAGATGAAGCTTCATACCAAATAGCAAAGACCTGGGCCTTGCAGTTTCAGAGAAGATTTTTAAAGATTTTCCCTATATAAGCCTATGCGAAACAAAAGGGCCCCGGGGCGGGGGCATTTTCGGCCCCAGCACTATTATTTGAACATTCTTGGTAGGGGTCCACTAGATGAAGCTTCATACCAAATATCAAAGACCTGGGACTTGCAGTTTTAGAGAAGAAGATTTTTTTTAAGATTTTCCCTATATAAGACCATGTAAAACCAAAGGGCCCGGTGCGGGGACATTTTTGGCCCCAGCACTATAATTTGAACAATCTTGGTAGGGGTCCACTAGATGAAGTTTTGGTGAAAAAAATCTATTTTTGGCTCCTGTGACCTATTTGTGCAACGGACCTGAACCATTTGAACAACTCTGAAAGGGGACCACCTAAGGATCATTCCTGTGAAGTTTGGTCAAAATCTGATCAGTGGTTAAATAGGAGATGTCGTTTGAAGAAATTGTTTACGCACGTACGGATGCACGGGCGCACGACGGACGAAAAGTGATCCCAAAAGCTCACCTTGTGATGTCACTACGTGACAGGTCAGCTAATAATATTTACATGTGTGTGTGCTTGTGTGCATACATGTGTGACAAGATACAGGCTTCTAAAAGTTTAAACTAAAAATACTTTAATGAGAAATTAACCCTTATTTTGCTGTTCACGACAACCCCTATCTTTGCAAACAGTGTAGATCCAGATCAGATGGCTTCTGAAGAAGCCATCTGATCAGGATCTACACTGTTTGGCATTCAGTTTATGAATTTGTAGCAATAAATTACATCAAGTAATTTGATTGGTTGATAGACAGAAATGGGTGTGGCTTAAATGAATATTTTAAGTTCTTGATCCTGACCTTAGTCACTGAGTAGGGCTGGCTAATCGGAGCTGAAAAGATAATCGATTATCAGTCCTGTCATTCTGATCGATAATCGATTAGTAATCGCTAATGTTTTGTCATTATTTTACCTGTCTGGCTTTCTGTCTGAGCATGACTCTTACCATATGTTGCACTTTACCATATGTATATTTGAACAGACAGGCCTGAGGAAACAGTGTAGACCCAGATGCATAATGCGGCGTCTCATCAGGGTCTGCATTGTTTGCCACTCATTCAGCTATTTTAGGCATAACTTTGGGTAGTAAATTGTACCTATCAAGTAATCGATTAAAAGCAAATCAGAAATGATTATCATTTTTGTGGAATTAATTGATCGATTAATCGATAATAAGATTAATCATGTCAGCCTTATCACTGAGTAGAGCAGGAAGGAAGAATTTGTTTTGTTAATGAAAACAGATGTCTCCCATCTTCCAGTACTACTTTCAGTGAGTGAGTGTTTGAGTTTTACATCTCACCAACATCTAAGGTCATACGAAGACAGGACCTCAGTTTAAAGACTCATCCAAAAGTCTGGAGAAGCTCGGGATCGATCCTGTGACGCCTGGTTTACAAGGCAAGTAGCATAACCACTACACCACAGAGGCTTCCTAAGTACTTACTTTGTGTAGACTACTTTGAGTTGTTTGTTTGTTTGTTTGATTTGAGGTTTAGTGTCCCCATCAACACTGTATAGGTCATTTTCAAGACGTCACTGCCAATTTTGTGGGACTTTTACCCGACAGTGACAGGAAATGACACCGGGGTCGGCAACATTCTTTAGTGGAGACTGATGATGAAATCTTTTCTACAGTCATTCTCTCCCTTCCGGGCAGTTGTCAGTTTCTGGCAAAAAAATGTGCACTGTACTGGTTAACCGCTTACGTATAAGCCTGCCCAGGAAAGTGTGGATAAGTAAACTGACCGTCTCAAAAATGACCTAAAATAGTGTTGACTGGGCCGTTAAACTCCAAAATCAAACAGAACATGAAATGACATCTTAAGTCCTGTCGCCCAATGAAACCAGTAGGTTTATAAGCATGAAGGGTCGACTCGAAACGCTTTGCCTGGGCAAGCTTAGATCCGCTAAGCAGTTTACCAGTACTCGTATGTGGTCGGTTTCAGCTCTGCGTGGAAGCATCATGCAGCCCATTTATTTCTACAAGCCCCAATGGGCTGGGGCCGAACTATGCATTGTTATGTTCAAAAAGACTCTGGTTTTCAAGTTGGAGAGTGGACACAACTGAAAGGGCTATAAATTAAAAATGTAAAAAAAATAAGGATATGGTTCTTATCTTCTGCACGTCATCTCATTACTATGATGTTATTAATCAAGTAATTTAACCCTTATCTTGCTGAATATTCATTTAAGCCACACCCATTTCTGTCTATCAACCAATCAAATTACTTGATGTAATTTATTGCTACAAATTCATTAACTGAATGCCAAACAGTGTAGATCCTGATCAGATGGCTTCTTCAGAAGCCATCTGATCCGGATCTACAGTTTGCAAAGATAGGGGTTGTCGTGAACAGCAAGGTAAGGGTTAATATTGGTCCAGTTACAGGTCCAAGGTCTGCTGTATTGGCCCAAGACTGACCGAGGACCTGTGGCCGAAGGCCGAGGACCTGAGGCCGAAGGCCGAGGCCAATATAGCTGACCGAGGACATGAGGCCGAAGGCCTAGGCCAATACAGCTGACCGAGGACCTGTACCTTGGAGAAGTGAGGAAAATTATCCTTCTTTTATAAACATAATCACAATTTGGAAATCAGTTGTAAAGTAGATAAAATCACGAGCGTGTAGCGCGCGTGATTTGTCTACTTACAACTGATCGAAAAACTGTGATTTATTACTCAACAAATCACAAACTAGAGCTGATCTATTTCGATTCTAACAGACTGAAAATCGGCAATAATGCTGTTGATTCCTTCAAAATCTCACACCTTTTCGCCATTGTTAGAAGAAATCCCGCTAAAATTATCGACTGAAACACATGCATTTATACCCTTTTCGATGCGAGAAAATGACGTTACACCGTCTAACATCAAGGAAATCGGCTAATGACTTCATCAATTTGCAATTTTAATGACGTCACTCGTCACGCTCTTCCTTGCCGTGATTTGTTGTAGAATAAAACACAGTTATTTTCCATTGCCTATATAGGCGCGCTGTGTTAGAATACCTGACAAATTTGTTCTTGTCCAGCCTTGCACTTGTATCCTCCCTGCCGAATGTGACATCCTCACCGGCACTAAGACGTGACAGGATATCTGTGATTTCATCCTTCAACTGAATATCAAGGGATTCCAACTGCTTTAGTAGCTGTAAAGGCAAAAATTCACTGTTAGCCCCAAAAGGTGTCAAACAAAATAACAGCATACATGTATGATTTTTTTTTTATCATTTCCAGACAAAATCAGGCTTGCCAATTATAGTTCATGTCATCTGTGTGAGAAAGAGCATTCTTTCATTTGTTTGTTTGTTTGATTTGAGGTTTACGACCCCGCCAACACTGTAAAGGTCATTTTGGAGATGTTGCTTCCATTTTTGTGGGACTTTTACTGGACACTGAGATGAAATGACATGCCAAACCCTGCAGCCCAATGAAACCAAAAGGATTTGTAAGCATGGACGGGACAACCCGCACCACTTTGCCTGGGCAGGCTTAGATCCTCCAAGCGGTTTACCAGTACTCGTGTGCGGGTTGGTTTCAGCTCTGCATGGAAGCATCATGCAGCCCATATATATTTCTTCAAGCCCCAATGGGCGGGGGCATTCTTTCATATCTTCAAATATTCAAAAGTTATTTTCCGAAGAAAACTTGTGTTATTTTTCTTATCTATACTTCAAACACAGGTTGTGGGTGCTCATTAGAACTGCCTCATCGAGGCAGTTCTAATGAGTACCCACAACCTATGTCTAGGAGAAGAATTAGGGATGTATACCCATGTAAACTCCAGTTTTCTCTACAAGAAAGTTAATCAGGTTAATTTCCAATCACCGCCAATTCATTCATAGACTTTAAAGGCTCTAGCTTCAATAGTTTCAGTTTTTTGCTGACAAGATTTCATCTAAATTTTTCAAAGGGCCATAGCTCTGGAAAGTGGCATAATCCTGATGAGAAAAAAATACAGGTCAGCTATTTTTCATGAGGAATCCATATATGAAATGTCAAAACCCTAGCATAGTTGATTCTCAAGATATGCTATGCTTCACAAAGCATGCAATGTACAACTGCCAATCAGTTACAAAGGGCTATAACTCATTAAGTATTCTTCCGGATTTCTTCAAAAGTTAACCCTTATCTTACTGTTCACGACAACCCCTATCTTTGCAAACAGTGTAGATCCAGATCAGATGGCTTCTGAAGAAGCCATCTGATCAGGATCTACACTGTTTGGCATTCAGTTTATGAATTTGTAGCAATAAATTACATCAAGTAATTTGATTGGTTGATAAGACAGAAATGGGTGTGGCTTAAATGAATATTCAGAAAGATAAGGGTTAAGTAGGTCATTTATTCATATACACTCTGACATCAACTTTCAAGGCTCTAGCTTTGATCCTTATCTAGGGAAATAAGGGAGGTAATACAGAGCAAATAAATAGCATCTAAAAAAATGCCAATTTAAGCCAAAAAACCTGTAAAATGAAGTACAATGATAATGTTAAATATTGTTTTTTACCAATTGTTAATTATATATTCAAAACTAGATCACGCAGTCGATGGTATACCATCGCAACTATCCGCTTTTTCTACTTTCTGACCTTTGACCTTGGGGATATGTTGGGGTCAAGGTCACAAAAATGTAGCCCACTGCCATCTACATACCATGTACTATCCACATGCAAAGTTTCAAAAGTGTAACTTCAGTGGTTGCTGAGGAGATCCATTTACAAGAAACGTGATGTATGGACAGACAGACGGACTGACAGACAGTTGGACTGACGACCATTCAACTCTGGTACAAAAAAAAATATACATGTACCCGATTTTTCTTCGAAAAAGCGGGTATAATAAAGCATCACATATAAGAGGTTGCAGGTAAACTTTTAACAAATGCAGACGATGCCGACGCTGATGACGGACGCCCGGGGGTATGGCAATAGCTCCCTCTTCACTTTCGTAAGGCGAGCTGAAAATAGGTGTCAGCTATATTTTCATGAGGAATCCATATTTGAAATTTCAAAACCCTAGCATGCACGGTTCAGAAGTTATGCTATGCACCAAAAAGTGTAACAGATGGACAGATGCACGGACAGATGGATGCACAAAAGCCCCAGAAGCAATATGCCCCTCAGCTTCTTCGAAACTGGCGGCGTAATTATTGTCCTGAGGTGCTGTGGACGAACTGAAGCACTATTGTCCGAGAGCAAAGGGCAATTGGCATCAGGTCATCAAAATCACTCAGAGGGGCAATGGCTGACAGCCATCAAATAACTGTTTTATTACCCAATCCAGCTCACAACTGTCAAATGTACTTTTTAATGGACACTTTCCTGTGTGATCTGAATCCCTTGGTAGTTTTCTGTGCAAGCGGTCATGGGGCTACCTGGATAATGTTCCCCAGTTCTACCCCATTGCACGTCAGAATGATAATAACCTGAAAAGCAATTTAACTGTCCAATAGTAAAAAATAATGGAAGGTGATATAGTACACTCAGGTTAACACTGGTCGAAACTCTTCCCACAGCCAAAAATACCTAACTTTTTATTTAAGCGATTGGTTGACATCATGAAAACACGCCTATAAATTTTTGACCCCCTTGAACCCCACTTTTATATATTAGTAAAACTGGGGTTTACAGGGGTAAACCTTATTTTTCTTAATTCTCAGGGTTCGCACTAGCGGTCGCCAAAGTCGCCAAATGCGAAAAGAAAATAAATCTGGCGCAAATCTGTGCCAATTGGCGAAAACTAGTGGCGAAAAAAAAATATAAAAAAGGAAAAGAAAGTCCCATCCCGGTTATTGCCGACTTAAGCCGTTTACTGACACGTGTATTTCACACCTTTTCTTCCACCTATAACATAGACGACAGGACTGACAAATCCATTTCCCGGCTGACCGGAACAAGACCGAGCAACTGCACTTTGACCTTATGACGCCCGGTCGGGCAAGTGCAAAAAAAATCGTTTATAACTGTCAGTCTTTTTGAGTCGTTAAATCCAGAAAGTAAATTGCAATAATTGCTGCACTGTAAATTCAAAGACAAACTATCTGTGTATACCTTTCAAGTATGGCACTATTGTTAATCCCTGTCATATAATTGCCACCCTGCGGTGCGTGTCGATAAGGTGTGAAAATATTGTCTAGTTATGTAAATCATAAAATTTTGTCCACAATCAATGTGAAAATGATTTAATCGCTCCTAAGAAAATTAGCTACATCTAACGGTAGATGTTTCATATTAAAAATGGACTTTTCTACGATCTTATGTATGGTTATGTTTTGGCGCCAAATAGCAGACGCTGAGTCGGAAAAGTCGAACGCTGTTGTTGGTTATTGACACGGAGCTTCTGGGGATAATTCGGGAGCTGTGAAAAGCGCTGGTTTTCTATCCACTTCTATTCACAACCGTTTAGCTATCGAGAAAATATTTTTTACCTGTTCCTCACGTTGTTGTTGTTTTTTAATGAAATAGATACACACAATGACATTAAACATGTGTTGGGGTGCTGGTGTCGGATGACGTCATTTACCGATCCTGTGCAGATAAATGGTAGCGGTGGTTTGTGGGTGGCAATTTATATCAATCAAAAATCTCCGATTGGCTGTTTCCGTACGGACATTGCCGGAAAAAAGCATGCAGTCCATGACCTCGGCTAAAAGACGGGGTCATTTTTGGGGCTCTTTTTGGACGGAAAATTCCTCGTCTTATAGCCGAATTTTTACGGTAATGTGATCATGTGATCAACCAAAATGGCAGCCTTCATGACAATGCTTACTTGTTGGAGCAAAAACAAAAGCATTTAAGCAAGGTTTTGTTGCATTTTAGAGAGAGAAGGTAATGCCGCATGCAGGAAGTCGGAAAACTCGAGCTATCTAAATGATTTTGGTCTATGGATTTTGCTAAGCTATCTGTCGGCAAGACAGCATAGATGACTGGTTTGAAGTGTGACCGTGCTGGTTTGATCGAAAAACCTGGGGTCTTTAGGCGCATCTACTCATGGATAATGCACCATTACAGCCCATTACACACATCCATAAAGGCCACAAAAGGACAGTCTGTGCATTTAAGCTTTAACCCTTTAAGTGCCAAAGAAAATTGTAGAGCAGATGACAATCTTTTTATCCATGTCCTGCATTTTGCGAAGAAGTTTCTTCAACTGGCGCAGGTTTTAAGATTTTGGCACAAAAAAAAATTAGACTGGCGAAAGTGATGGCGAAAGAAAAAAAAATCCTAGCGCGAACCCTGATTCTGCTCTGACAATCTATTTACATATAGGTTGTGGGTACTCATTAGAACCGCCTTGATGAGGTGGTTTAAACGAGTACCCACAATCCATATTTTGAGCAGAAATAAGAAAAATATTACAATTTTTCATCTGTAAATTCTCGTTTTTCACCGGTAAAGTTTACAGTGAATTTGAATAGGTGTGTTTTCATAATTTAAAAAGAAATGAGTTACAGAGACTTACATTTCTGTGTTGCAGCAGTCTTTTGATGACAGGATGATTATGGACGGGGACCTGCTTGGCCTTCAGCATCAGATAAAACATGATGTTGATACAGTAACTAAAATGATACAAAAACAGGCCTCATACTGACCAAGATTTACCGTGCCTGAAAAGCCTGATTTTTCAGCCTTAAGGGGAATGGATACACCTTCAGGGGAGGCAACTCCTGCAAAAGTATTTTTGTCTCCCATGTCAAAAGGGTTCAACTCTTAAAGGAAAGAATTTGCTCCTAAGGAGCAAATCCTTTCCTTTAAGAGAAGACCCTTTTTTCAGTGAGAAAGGGCTTATAGAAAAGCGAACAGGAAGTTCAAAAGGTTGTCTCCCTCTGAAAAATGGCGGAATAATCTGCCAGGTGTTCCCATTCGCCTTAAAACACTTTCAGGGGAAGCAACTCCTGCAAAAGTATTTTTGTCTCCCAAGTCAATAGGGGTCAACTCTTAAAGGAAAGAATTTGCTCCTGAGGAGCAAATTCTTTCCTTTAAGAGTAGACCCCTTTTTCAGTGGGACAGGGCTTATAGAAAAGCATACAGGAAGTCCCATAAGTTGCCTCCCTTTGAAAAATGACGGAAAAATCTGGTAGGTGTTTACATTCCCCTTAAACAGCCATTTTTACCCTCAATGTCCTTAAGATTTCTGTATGCTGCACTCCTTCCTGGATTTCAGCCATTTGTGTTGCAAAATTTCAATTTTTGAAGTGTATTTGTTTGATTTGAAATTTAACGTCCCCATTTACACTGTAAAGGTCATTTTGGAGACTTTGCTTCTAATTTTGTGGGACTTTTACCCGACATTGATGAAAAGACATCTCAAGCCCTGCCGCCCAGTGAAACCAAAAGGGTTTATAAGCATGGACGGGCCGACTCGCACCGGATTGCCTGGGCAGGCTTAGATCCTCTAAGCGGTTTACCAGTACTCGTGTGCGGGTCGGTTTCAGCTCTGCGTCGAAGCACAATGCAGCCCATCTATTTCTTCAAGCCCTGATGGGCGGGGGCTCTTTTGAAATGTAATCAGAAGCAGAACAGAAAACAGTATAGAAGCCAGCTGATCAGGATCTATACTGTTTTCAAAAAAGGATATATCAAGGTTCAGCATGGTGAGACTTTAACAGATAATAGAAGGAAAAAAAGGCCTGCAGTAAATAAAAAATCAGGTTTTAAAAGCCCGAAATCCTGCAAATGCCTGGAAAATATGAGGCCTGCAAAATACCAGAAAGTGGAGCAACATTTTTGCATGAATATCTATGCGCATGGCTGTTTGAAGCCATTGTCAAATGGAATGAAAGCCGTGCTCAAACAGTAAAAACCATGTTCAAATCATGAAATTTGCGTGCTGTTTGAACATGGATTTTGAGCTTTTGATATCACAAGACGGGCCTTGCTTTGTTACTTTACATTGAGCGACATTACATTATTGCTCTGAACGTAGTGTTTAGAGTTCTATAATTACATCAGATGGTAACTATGTAACAACGTCATTGTAAACAACATTCTGAACTGGCCACCATATTGGTTCTCCGGTCCCATTTAAAGAGTTTATATGGAATTTATATGGAGCTTTTGGGCATTTTCGTCGAAAGGGGGTCTTTCAAGGTATAGGAAATTTGCATTGGTTTCTGCCCACGCTTGGATTCTCATGAAACTATGCACAATAATTGCCTTTGGTATAACCATTATAATTACGATGCATTCACTTTTAAATTTTATTTCCGTAGTAAATTTATTACATATTTTATGAAGTCTCTAACACAACAGAGAGTACTCTCATATAAACTTGTCTACAGTATTCAGAGTTTCATATATCTAATGCTGATATGTTTTATGAATTAAAGCCATAATTGATGAGTTAGTTAATACTATGAATGACAATATATGTCTAGTAATAGTGGCTTGGCATTCAGTTTTCTTTGATGGTGTCCCCATATTTCAGCTCCTATTTTTGTATTCATTAAAATTGTATATGCATTTTTACCATGTTCCAATTTTTGTCAAGACACCATTTTGGCATAAAAACTACCCACATATCTTAGGAACATGTTGACAAATTTTGATGGAAATTGAGGACCGGTAACATTGTGTTTTAACAGACCGAATACTGATAGTCCTGATTCAGCAAAATATGAAATTATATGATTATCATGTTTTGGTCATGCTGTTTAATAATACTTTACTATTGCTTTCAATTTGCATGGCTATAGTATAGTATGGTTTGTGTAAGTAGTTCATAGCATAATTATAAGTATTATTTCTAAACATCCATTTCGGTAAACTTGGCCCCTATGGAACAAACTATTTTGTCTACAGAACTATACCGCACACGTTTTGATGACAAACATCATCAAACGCACCCATGTAATCATGTGCACAGTTTTCTTTCTGTCTTTCTTGTTTAATTTGGCAATGGTGCTAACGTGGTGTTTAGATTTAACATTCCAATCAACAACATACCAGTCACTTTAGATGTTGCTTCAGATTTTGTGAGATTTGTTATCCGACTCGAGATAAATGACTCTCAAGTCAAACTGTTGTTTGTTTATTTAACCCTAACTGTCCATTTAAAAAGAAAGGTTTACTCTAGGGAAAATCAATAACGCTTGAGATTACTTTTCCTGGACATTAATTTTTCAGAATTTGTATCTGCATAGGCACTAGCCAATCTATCTTTTTTGTATAGCCCCTATGAACGAAATCAAACGGCTTCCTGAAGCTGTATTCCAAAGCCATTTGAATTTGCTTTTAGAATTCACATGGTCGTACATTTGTCAGTGTTCCAAAACTTATGTGATCATGATTGTGTTGTCTATATATTTGTAAAGGTCTTTCACTTCATTTACCTATCTCAGCATTTGTTGCAGTAATTACAAAGCCATTTATGTAAGATATCAAGAAGCATTTAAACTGTTGATAATAATTATTCAATCTGTGAGTAGTTATCGCATTACTCATAGGATTTTAAATTATTTTCATTAAATACATTTTGATGATTTTTTTCTGTCCAAACACTGCAATGCGCTTTCTAAGCTGAGAGATACATTGCACAGAAATGTACTTGTAATTATTAATGAGCAAAAAGCAAGAACAGTGCTTCAAAAACAACAGTGAACTTGCATTCAGCAGAAACTTTCAAGAAGTGGTTGAAAGTTTTACAACCAGAAAAAATACTAAAAGCTCACTTCCGATAAATTAACTACTATATTGACAAAGTAAATAGAAAAACTTAGACACTAAAGAAACGTCAACAATTACAATACCAATGCAGAAAAAGAGACATATTTATGTATGTGTACTATAAGGAAGGAAACTGTTTCTCTCCTTGTCTAATAGCACAATTTCTCTAGGTCATGGAACAGCTTTGTTTACACCAAATATTCTGCGCCTCATCCATCAATGATATCTTTTGCAACAGAAACTCAATATCAGTGACATTTCGATTTTTGGAAATACTAACCAATAATTTCTGTAACTATTTTATTAGGATAATAATCCAGTGTTCATAAAGACAGTATATCTAAGGCTTAATCTGGCCATGGATTTATCAACAGAACTATTTTTACTGGTAACAACAAACCACTGACCATTGCGTCCTGGCATACCAGCTTGGTAGGGAAATGAAATAAATGGATCTCCTTGCCTTACACCTATTTGAGGAGCATGACTTATGCAAAGTCATTAAATAAAGTTGCACGTGTTCACAATAATTTTGCTGCTAATAAAAAAGCAATATAATGTTGTTAAGCCTAATTTGTTGATTATAATACCTTTTGATTTAGTGTTTTACTATCTACTATTTTGGATAGATCATAGTGTATAAATGAAAGAAAAATATCATAAATTCATGATATTTTAATAGTTTCTAAGCTAGATCAGCTCAATATGCATTCATTTTGATTTGTATAATCTCATTTTTATTACGTAAGTGTTACGAATTGCCTTTTTGTAAGGTTCTTGGATGATTTCAATAAAATAGTAAATTTTGCAGAAACGACTTACATCCATTAAAGGTGTAAAACTACAGTGTTACCGGTTTCGGATTTTCATGAAATTTGGCATAGCTAAAGAAGATACATATGGCAAGTTTTCCTAGCAAAATGAAATCTTGACAAAGACTAGAACATATTTATCTAAGGGATTGAATTTTGATAATTTTTTAAAATTTTAATTAAAAAATGAGATTTTTGATAATTATTTTATCAGAAAATGTAAACTTTAATTAAATCAAAAGGTTTTTTAGTATCAAAGGAATGCCTATGGAGTTCTGCATTCAATCCAGTTCACAGATCTTGAAACTAAATAAAACATAAGATTTAAGACGCACTTATTTAGAGGCAGACACCAGCTCATGGAGGGAGTCAGTTAGAGTGGCCTCCTGAGTCCTACTTTGATTTATATAATTTATTAAATACATTTTTATAGGTCGTATATGCTGAGTTATTAATATACAAAGTTTAAAGAAAAAACATGCATGGGCACAAATGAAAGACCCCCTTTGCTGTCGGAATCGTAAGTTATGCAAGAACAACGATCATCCATGGTTATTTCATTGCATTAACATTTGCTCAGAAGATATTTGAACATTGGGCGTAGCGGCCTCATGTTCAAACAGCTTCCTTGGGACCCGGCGAATGTTAATGCATTAAAAACCATGGTTGATCCCTATATTGTTTGACAACTGACCTCTTGTCTGAAACACCTCCACAAAAGAGAAGGACAGATGTAAACTAGTATACCACCATTTCTTCAAAGCAAGGAATATAAAGAAACATGTTGTTTAGCAGTCAGCATCCATTCGAACAGAATTGTGACACAGTATTTTAACACGATGTATACTAGTCAACTCTTCCATTGCTGTATGTTGGACAAGTTCATTTGTCACATAAGAGGTGGTAGGCCTATTTTTTTTTGTTTTTATTCTATTTCTGACAGTAAAATCTGTTAGGAAATAGTGCAGGCCCTGATCAGACACTGTGTTCTGCGGTGTCTGATCTGGACCTGAACTGCTTGCCAAGGTACCCCTTTAGTGGTTTCCTGCCTGCAATGGGTTAATGCACATGTGGCTGTCTCATTTGACAACGTTGAAAATTTGTGAAGTATATCCTGCGATATACTGTCGGAAACCTGACGTTGTCACATAACGTCGCTTTGCATTGGCTGGGATTTGGTTTGAACAGTGCATACCACGTAAACAAAAGTACACTTTTTTTTAAAGGAAAGTGCATCAGAATGGGGATAACTTTCTTCACAAATGTCATTTGGGGAGATAAATTGTCAGTTTTACAGACGAAAATTGCACATTACCGTAAAAAAAAATTTCAGCCATAAATCCACCAATTTACATCCCCAAATCACAATATTAAATATAGTTATCCTCTAATTTAATATGCAAATCAGTGAAGGGGAGTGGGAAAACCTGGCAGATTTTTGCCACCATTTGTCAAAGGGAGACAACTTTCGGAACTTACTGTTCGTTTTTCTATCAGCTCTGTCCCACAGAAAAAGGGGTCAACTCTTAAAGGAAAGAATTTGCTCCACAGGAGCAAATTCTTTCCTTTAAGAGTTGACCCCTATTGACACGGGAGACAAAAATACGTTTGCAGGAGTTGCCTCCCCTGAAGGTGTATCCGTTCCTCTTAAGTAGAACAAGATGTTTGGCAGAACCCCTCTTTTGTTTGTTTGTTTGATTTGAAGTTTAACGTCCCCGTCAACACTGTAAAGGTCATTTTGGAGACGTTGCTTCCAATTTTGTGGGACTTTTACCCGACACTGAGATGAAATGACATCTCAAGCCCTGCCACCCAATGAAACCAATAGAGTTTATAAGCATGGACCGGCCGACTCGCATCGCATTGCCTGGGCAGGCTTAGATCCTCTAAGCGGTTTACCAGTACTCGTGTGCAGGTCGGTTTCAGCTCTGCGTGGAAGCTTCATGCAGCCCATCAGAACGCCTCTATGTGCAATATTTATTCTGAACAAAACATTCTGACACCGGTCTTAAGTTTAAAAAAAAAAATTCATGACATTAAACTTTCTTCATTTTATGCATGTATACAAGAGTTAGCATCCAGTAAACAATATTTTCAAAGTAACAGAACACTTTTGATATTTTATTATCTATAAGTAGTTTCAGAAAATTTCAGTTTTTTTATTATTTTATGAGGCCTTTTGAGTTGATTCAATGTTTGTCAATCCATGAAAGTTACTGAGCACAAAAGCTTTAAGTTGTTGAATTCCAGATGACTATCACTGATTCCTACCAAATCAAGGTGAATACTATTTACAGCAAATAGCCACGTTATTCTTATTGTCCCTGAAAACACTGTAAAGGTCATTTTGGAGACGTTGCTTCCAATTTTGTGGGACTTTTACCCGACATTGAGATGAAATGACTTCTCAAGCCCTGCCGCCAAATGAAACCAATAGGGTTTATAAGCATGGACGGTCCGACTCGCACTGCTTTGCCTGGGCAGGCTTAGATCCTCTAAGTGGTTTACAAGTACTCCTGTGTGGGTCGGTTTCAGCTTTGCGTGGATGCATCATGCAGCCCTTCTATTTCTTCAAGCCCTGATAGGCGGGGGCCAACGTTATTCTTATTGCTGTAAGGTCAGAGTGTGGTGTAAGATGGTCACCCATAGAATCTGGACTGGAATCAATAGTTGGATTTTGCGAAAAGTGCAGACTTAGATCAGCCACTGCAGAATGCTGCATTTGATAATAGTCTATCGTAAAAAACCTTGCTGAAATTCTCCTAAAATTTTAACAAACTTGTTTTCACAATCATGCAAGGAATCCAAAAGGTGCAGATGGAATGGCAAACAGTGTAGACCCTGATCAGACTGCTCCTTCAGGAGCAGTCTGATCTGGGTCTGCACTGATTGCTTAGGCCTGTCTGTCCGAATACTTAGGATCGTTACGGTACACTCTTTGCTTACAGTTCAGGAATTTAAGGGTCAAACAAAACAGTCTATGTCCCCGTTCAGAACCATTCTTCCAGTTTACACTCAGAGACAATTGACCAATCAGTACTATAGGTGCTTTTATTCATAACTGTATGCCGGCCTCGGTAGCTCAGTCGGATGCCCGTCTGACTTGTGATTGGGAGGACGCAGGTTCGATACCTGCCTGAGTCGGCAACATTCTTTCCTGGAGATTGATTATGAAATCTTTTCTACAGTCATTCTCTCCCGTCCGCTGATTCAAGAAGGGCAGTTGCCTGTTTCTGGCGAAAGAATGTGCATTGTAGAAGCATGGTATTTCTTTTAGCAGAACTACTGCTGATTGAGGAAAAACATTTTGAAAGAATCACCTTTTTTAAGGATAATGGGACCACCTGGCAGATTTGTCGGCCATTTTTCAAAGGGCGACAACTTTTGTGACTTCCTGTTCACTTTGCTATAAGCTCTGTTCCTCTGAAAAGGGGTGTACTCTTCAAGGAAAGAATTTGCTCCTCAGGAGCAAATTCTTTCCTTTAAAGGTTGACCCCTATTGACATGGGAGACAAAAATACTTTTGCAGGAGTTGCCTCCCCTGTAAATTTAAAGACTGACACAAATAAAATCATGAAAGTGGTGTGAAACCAAAAAAATCATTTTGCCATTTTTAGTAATTTGGCAGTTATCTATGGAATATTTAATTACGTGTAAATGCAAATTACATAGTTGTCTCTATTTAATTAAATTCCTTCCACCATAATTGAAGAGTTCTCAGAAAAACAGTTTTGTAATAAGATTCATATGTAAAGTGAGCTCAGGAATGAATGTGTATAACCATTTTATCATTTGGTCAATATACCGACCACTCGCTTCGACAGACAGTTTTTCTGACAAATAAAATTGATGAAAGTTGCAGACGGACTACAACAGTAAAATGTCCAAAAACGAAATGACGCTAGTACGAAACTCATCTTATGTTCAACCTTTGACAGATATTTCCTCCCTTACTGCGGAGTTTTACGGCATTTGTGGTCTAAGGGAAGGAACTGTGTTGTTTTATTTCTTAATTATTTCTATCATTAAAACGATATTAAAAGACAATAAAATACATGCAGTCTTTAGCAACGCATGTTTTATCAATGAGATGAACACTGGGGCTGCGTATGAGAATGCGATTTTTTCCTGTTACATCATTTTTATGATTTTCCGTTGTGTTACTCAGTGTTAGTCTTTAAATCTACAGACTAAAAAGTCTTTAAATTTACAGACAGTCTTTAAATTTAAAACAGTCTTTAAATAAAACAACTTTCCTATACCTGTTTAATACTTACTTGAGATTCAGCCTAAACTTGGTGTGTATGTAATCAGCTGCCTTTCCAGTTATCTGTTTCTCTTGTATCAACATTCTAAGTGGTTCAAGTTTCTCTTGTACCTCTGTCAGCTACAATATACAGTCAAACCTGCCATAGTGGCCACATCTATTAAGCAAGCAACCTGTCTTAAGCAAGCATGCATTTAGTTCCCAGAAAAGGCAAATGCATTAATAGTCACCTGTATTAAGGAAGCACCTGTCTTAAGCAAGCACCTTTTGAATATCCCTGAGGTGCTTGTTTAACACAAGTTGGACTGTATAGTCAAACTTCATTGACTCAAACACCTTTGGTACCTCCAAAATCTGTTCGCGACAGGGGTAGTTTGAGCCACTGAGGGTTACTGCCAGGAAGCATAACCTGATACTTTAAAAATCATTGTTCATTGTTGCAAACAGTGTGTACCCAGATCAGTAAGAGCAGTCTGATCTGGGTCCACACTGTTTGCCTGTATGCGAAAATATTTATTAAAAAGTTTGCAAGAAAATTTAGCAGACGACATAAGCAGACGTCATTTTTAGATGTAGTTTTTATCAGCGTCTTTTAAGGGTTAACCGAGAAAGCAAAAATTTCCAAATGAAAATTAGCCATGCTTTGTAAAATTATTACTGTATTTAAAAACTGTGTTCAGGCAGACAGGCCTGAGCAAACAGTGTAGACCAGAGGTGTCTCATAAGGGTCTACACTGGTTGCCACTCATCCAGCTATTATACAACACAACAATGATAGTAAAATGTATTTGGTAAAATTTTAGAATAAGTGTCATAATGATCCTAAGTAATGGGACAGATAGGCCTAAGCAAGATCAGGGTCTACACTGTTGGCCATATCGTTTGCACCTTTTGAACTCCCTGCAGGCAAATTTGTTACAGTTTTTGGAGAATTACACCAAGTCCTCAAGGTGTCTGAATATTACATTCTTGCACACCAGACAAGGAAATCCGTGATTTTACCCTGGGATCGAAATTTATGTTCTGACCCTGGTGTTCCGACCCCAAATCGAATAGAATCGCATGTGTGATAAATGCACTGGATGATTACAACCTCATGCGCCGCAGCGTCATGCGTGACGTCACTAAACATTCCTGTTGTGTCATCACAAAATGGCGGACGTTGGTAACCGTTAAAAATTCACAATAGAAATGGGAGGTATGCAAGAAAAAGAATTCAGTATGGGTGTGAGGGGGGAAAATCTGTCCCTTGGGATCACTGTCCGGCATCACTCGGCAAGCCTCGTGATGCCGGACAGTGACCCTCGGGACGGATTTTTCCATCCACCCCTCACACCCATATAAGATTCTTATATTCCTGTGAATACTACATGTACATTCTTTACATGACACATCTGCAGACTCTGTCCTATAGAGTAAACTTTAACCCTTTTTTCCACCTTGTTAATTGTAAGCACATTATCCAGGGGAAGCTACTTTATACTATCTTAACTATGACGTCATCAATACCATGGTAACGACGTTATGACGTTACATCAGTTTAACTTCTACCAGGGTAACCAATAAACCTACTAGAGTAAATATGGACTAATTTATTGCGTTAACAAGTGGTAGCAGAGCGATTTACTGTCTGAGGGCAGTAATTTACATACACAGAAGTGGACAGCAATCCGAGGAGAGCTGGTCAAGACCAAGAAGTGACATTATTTCCTGAAAATGGCAACCAAGATAGATCCACCTAGTTTAAGGTCAAAACCTTATGAGCTGTACAGGCAGGAGTTACTTGCTTGGAGAGAGGTGACAGAGCTTAGAAAGGAAAAGCAAGGAGTGGCTATAGCCTTATCGCTTCCAGAGAATGACAAGACACAGATCAGAGAGAAGGTTTTTGAGCAAATCAGTATTGAAGACTTGAAGACGGAAGATGGATTAGATACATTGATTACATTTTTGGATGAACATCTGAAAAAGGATGACCTAGCAGACAGTCTTGAGAAATTTGAAGAATTTGAAGATTTTCAAAGAATAAACAGTATGTCTATAACTGAGTACATAGCATCTTTTGACACAAGATACAGGAAGATTGAAAAACTGAAAATGTCTTTACCATCAGAAATTTTGGCGTTTAAACTTTTGAGAAAGGCAAACATTAGTAAAGAAGAAAAGTTGTTGGTTTTGACTGGTATGGATTATTCTAATAAGGTAACATTATATGAGGAAGCTAAGAAATCACTTAAAAAGTTCAAAGCTGATTTTGCAGAAGGAAGTTCAAGTCCTGGTTCAGGCTCTGGAATAAAACTTGAACCATCATTTTCAGCTGACAATGAAGAAGCGTTGTTGGCAGCAGGATACATCAAGCAGAATCGTGGAGGAAAGGCGGGTAAACCAGGACGAGGAGGTTTCGGTCGTGGCAGACAAGCAGACCATGGACAGCTTAGGAAAATGAATCCATTAGGCCCAGACGGTAAGACACTTACATGTCGATGTTGTAGCTCTTATAGACATTTTATTGCTGAATGTCCACATAGCTGGGAAAATGCATCTAAAGGCAGCATTCAAAAGAGACTGGCAAAGGTGAACATTGCAGAGGATGAAAATGTTGTGCGCCAGTGAGTAAAGGAGACAACATAAACGAATGATATCGTATTTATTGGTGAAATTATTATAGTCCCAGAAAATTATCCGCTTGATCAAGATGGAGGCCAAATTATCTGTATCAAAAAGGATAACTCTCACGAGACAACATATATCCGCAACTGCAAACCACATGTATGCACACTTGACAATGAACACAATGGCGCGACCTCTCTTTCTTCCTTTTCCTCTCTCTCTCTCTCTTTCTCTTCAGTAAGACAAATAAGAAACAAATAATACAGTTAGTAAATGGAATAACAGATTGACTTCATAAATATAGTCATAGTTAACATATGTTAATAAACAGAGATCAGACCAATATATATACTTCAAGGCGCTACTATATATACTGACATCTTTCAAAACCACGACTGGAGTTAAGTATTAATTTAGAACATAATCTTCCAAATATTTTGGAGGGCGAGAAATTCTCTGGGGTCTCTGATTAGTGGATTGACTTGGACGAGGTTCATGAGGACGTTCATTTTCTTGTGATACCTGAGGTTCAGCTGGAAATTGGGTATGTGTTACCTCATTTTCGTCCAAATGGGTGGAATCAGGACGCGAAGGTGTCAAAAGGACTGAGTCTGAAGAATGAGCTTCAGGATAAGAAAGGGTGTCCGGTAAATCTGTCTGAGGGGGTGGGGCAGGAATGGGTGGAATTGTCTCGACCTCATCATCACTGTCATAAGTCTCTAACAAATAGTGTTGATCTGTTAATGCATTATCGACGGGAACACGATAGCATTCAGAAATCTTAACCTTGTATGACGAAGCGCGAAGTGAATTGCCTATGAACTTTTTTATAAAGCACCATTCGCCTTCGATCGAAACGACTAAGTACCTGTTGCGAGCACATGATTTGTCCCTATCACCATACAGGTAGACAAGATCGCCAACCTTTATGGGCCCAGACTTTACGATATTTTGGCTCTTGTGTTTGGAAGCCTCACTATGAGGATGATTTTGAATTCGGTTCCTGTATTGTTTAACAATTATCTCCCTGTCTGATAGGGGTAGTTGATCGTGAGTGTATTGGTTACGCTGGGTCCATATTTCGCGCGAAGACAAACCCGAAAAACGAATTCGGGAGTTCAGTCTAGCGATGGCAGTTGCAAGTTCTAGTTGGGTAAGTGATCCCCCAAGTGGTTGCTGACGCAAAAGTTCATCTCTAAGCTCAGAAATGGCCTTTTCAGCAACGGGATTCTTATTGACGCTCTTAACTCTCCCTATTTCTAATGAGATATGCAACTGTTTTAGAACAGCGTCATTTTTTAGAGCAACAAAACCAGGTGCAGGATCAACTCTAATTACAGCATTTGGGCCGTTTAACGGATGGAGCTCTAGACATAAACGGGCCAAAGCATCACGCATGGTGTCATGTTTTTCATTCTCTATAATACAGGCAACAGTATAGGATGATAAGGTTTCTCGAAGTACAAGTATAAGTTGTTGATTCTGCTTCAGAACATCTGCAGCAAATGAAACACCGATTGTGTCAGGGGGGTCATCTGAGGATTGGGTGACGAGTGACTCGGGGAACTTTTGTAAGGAAGAACAAATATGACAAGAATCAGTGACTTGATCAATCGCTGAATTAATATCAAGTGCATAGAAGTGTCACTTCATGACAAGTTGAAGCTGATGTTTGGACGGATGGTCTAGTTTAAGATGAAGTGCAGTACTAATCCATGTAGGACAGAGCGAGGCACTATGATTAGTTCTTTCGAGGGTAGCAGTGGGTCATTACGTGGAACAACTAAAAGGCCATCTTTTGCAATAGAAGCTACAGCAAGGTAACGTTTCACGTCCTTGACATTAGTTATTTTTTTAGATGGACGGGTGCCCTGTTTCAAATGGGCATGTGTTCGAGGAAGATCAGGACAGTCTGATTGAATGTCTAACCACGAGGAACGAGTGGTAAACGGTAACCTTGTCATGTTGTCAACTACGTCTTGTACAGTTACAGGACGAACAACAGAATCCTCAGTTGAAGTGATGAAATTACAAACTTGGCACCGAGGCTCATTGCATTCAGGTGCGGACCTGCTTGCAAAGTCTGAGGGAAGATTTGCTGAGCCAGAAAGATGCTTGACGTTTACTTGATATCGACTCACCGTGGACAGAAATGAAGAAACCCGAGGGCTTGCTGAGAATTCTCCACGAGCTAATTTATCTATGGCCTGTACGCAGGGCCTACTGTCCGTTAACACACACGCTTTGAGCTTAGACTGAATAATATACGGACTGAAGTGTTTGACCGCCGCGGCGATACCGAGTGCTTCGACTTCGCAAGGAAGCCACGTAACTTGGTGTTTCCTTAATTTAGCGCTAAAGAATCCAGCCAACAGTAGTTTATCATTTCGTGAAACGTAAAATGTTGCTCCTATACCACGTTTTGAAACTGATGCATCAGTTACAATCCACAACTGATCATCTGGACGAGGCAAAGTTATGGGCTTTCTACTTGCCAATGATTTCTGGGCATTGCGGAAAGACATAAGCAGCTCATCGGACCAAACTATGCGTTCTTGGGACTGCCTTCCTGCAACTGCACTGTCTAAATCGGATATAAGTTGAGAGCAATGGGGTACAACCCGACCATGTACCTTATAAGCCCCGGTAAAGGAACGAAGACCATGAACAGTATCTGGAGGGGAACAGCTAGACAGTGTTGCAATGCGATGGGGACTAGCGGCTAATGTACCATTGTTCCATATCCGACCAAAAATTGACGTAGTACGCGGACAGATGACAGTTTTCGAAGGTGATAAACAAAGGTCAGACTTTTTTAAAGCCTGTAGAACTTTTAACCAATTGTTAAGGAGTTCTTCGGGTGTGTTGCCACCGCAATACAAATCATCTGCTAATTTGGCAACAAAGCCCTCTTGAAGGAAGTCACCTAATACACGACACATTAGCTCCTCGAGTGCGGTCTCTGATCCGGGCATGCTCATAGCGCACTGTGTGTATACTCTAACACCACGAAATGGGGTAGCAACCCCACAGTATTTCATAGAGGCCTTAGACAATGGGATCTGGTAAAATGCATTTGTTAAATCAGTTTGAATTACATATCGCCACTGCGCAATGGTGCGAAGCGTAGAATCAACATCCAGCATGAGTGAAGGTTGTGGCTTACTATAACGGCCAACGTCAGTGAATGCCGTCACTAAGAGAAAACCACCAGACGGTTTAGTAACTAAAAAGGATGGGTTAAGGTACTCCGCGGTAATGCCAATCTCTTCCGGACGCTGGAAAACGCCTTGACTTTGAAGAGCATCAAATCTTTGTTGTAACTCTACTAACTTATCACGAGAGTACTGAGGGACTTTCCCTTTTCATTGAGGAGGTTGAGTAGGACCCATATTTATAGTAGCCTCAAAGGTTATACTTTGCAATCTGTGGGTTAAACACGTCATCATACTCCTGCAGCATGCATTGAAATCTAGAGCGGATACCAGTACTCAAGATATTATCTGGATCAACTTTTACCAAATCGGAATGAAATGAAGAATTTTGATCATTCGCATTTGGGACAACAGCCACGGGGGAAACCTGGGCCTGTTTTAAATTGGGATCAGTTGTACTGCGCACTTGACAAAAATGTTCGTGTTTTTTGACTAACTGTCCTTCCTCTGGGTCATTTATTATGCGAACCTTGCCATTTACAGCTTCTATTATGTGGGGAGGGGGCCAATTGTGGGTATTTAAAGCACAATCTGGACGGGCCTCTATGGACAGGGTGCAATCAAGACCGAAATCCTCAGGAATGTCAATCTCGAAGAATTCCCCAGGCCAGATAACCGAGGTTGCTGGTGAATGAAGAACAACAGCTTGGGTACGGCGTACACGATTAAAGGAGGATTCTGGGGTTGAAGGGCCATAACAGACTATCTGTGAATCTCCAATGATGATGTGTTGTTTTGATGGTCTTAAGGAAATATCATTGGTGGTCATGAAAGGTATGCCAGCTAAGATGTCAATGTCAAGATCATTAACAACTAATGCTTCAAGCTTAAGTTCAACATTGTTTCTTGACAGCACTATGTGAGTTTCACCAGCAATTGATAGAGGAGTAACCCCATCAGCTTCTAAGGCTTTCTGATTAGATTTTTGAATAGGTGCACTTATGTAATTAGCAACAGAGGTCTTTATCATAGAAATTTCAGCACCTGAATCCAGAATTAATTGAAGGGGAAAATGTTTGTAGAAAACTTTCATTTGGGGAGACTGCTTAGTGCTTATGCGGCGCATTGTGGACACTACACGTAAACTATGTGTTGGAAGTTCTTCTATTGATACACTGTTATGAGGTATTACACAGTCATCACTATCGCTGTCATAGTCTTGGATATCAGTAATCTCTCTGGTTAAACGTGTTTTGCTGAGATAAGCTTTGTCTGATTCAGGTAAATATTTACACTTGCTTAAAAAATGCTGGTATGGACGACCAGCTTGTTTACACAAAGGACATGATACACGTGTTTTGTTAAATTGTTTGGAATCAGACTTATGAATAATGGCATTAGAACTTTTAAAAGCAGCTCTTAAGACTTTTGATTCACTAGATGCTTGTATTTCTTCAAGTAAACTATCAAGAGCTTGAGATATTTCCGGTTTAATTGAAGAAAGAGTTTGTGATCTAAGCTCTGTCCCTTACGCTGTTTCACCAATGCAGGTAGATCTGGATGAACAAGTCTTAACCAGGTAAGAACAACAAAGTTTTCAAGAGTAGGGGACATATCCTCATCGTATTCAGGAACATCACCATGATGACGAATAGTACCATTCGATTTAAGCAGATTGTCTTCAACAAAGCTGTTTAATCTTTGATAGAGGTCCTCGGGACGTTCACCTGATTCTCAATGAATGTTATTAAAATCGAGAAAGTGAGAACCACTAGACTGGAATCCAAAATGTAAGCGAATGGCTTGCCAAATTTGATTAACTGATACTGAATTTTTCACTATTGTATTTCTAGAAATAATAGGGCAATAATTGGCTATCTGTCCAAGCATTAACTCTAAATGGGTCGATTTTTGCGCAGCGGTCCATCTTGAAGCTTCTGGAATAGTGTCACCGTCATCAGCAAATCCACGCAGTGGTGTTGTGGAGCTCTTTTTTAACCATAAGACGCCCTCCACAAGAAATGGTGCAAAATTTGGGTCTAGAGATAGAGTATATTGTAAATTTTGTCTCCAGGCCTCAAATGAGGTAATTGTCTCATTCTTGGTCAATGCCCACTGTTTTGGAGCACGATAGCCATTTTCAGGAACACAAAGTAGTAACTGTGTAAACTACAAAGGTATAAATACGACTTTATCAACAGTTCTGCTCTTGAACCGCTTCGTTCAAACCAGGTAAGGTATCAATTGTCTCTGTTAGACTGAATACTCACCAAAACTGGGTCTCTCGCGAGAAACGTAGGTAAAAACTTCGCTGCCACCACGCCAGTGAGTAAAGGAGACAACATAAACGAATGATATCGTATTTATTGGTGAAATTATTATAGTCCCAGAAAATTATCCGCTTGATCAAGATGGAGGCCAAATTATCTGTATCAAAAAGGATAACTCTCACGAGACAACATATATCCGCAACTGCAAACCACATGTATGCACACTTGACAATGAACACAATGGCGGTGCTTTTCACGGGATATAATCAAGGGGACATTGCACAACTAGGCATTGATGCTCAGAATTGTGCTGTGTTAGACAGTGCCTGTAGTAGCACAGTATGTGGAGAGAACTGGCTTCAGAATTATATCAGTTCTTTGAATCAGATTGATAAAGAGAGAATTAAACAGACTGTTGGAAAGCGAACATTTAAGTTTGGAGGTGGAGAAAGGCTGAGATCAAAGGGAGAGTTCAAGCTTCCAGCAGTGATTGCTGGGAAAGAGGTTTTCATTAGAACTGATGTTGTAGACTCCGATATCCCTCTATTATCACGACGAGCTATGAAAACAGCAGGGGTAAAGATGGATTTGGAAAGTGACACTGCAATGATTTTTGGAAAAGATGTTGCTTTGAATCTAACCACATCTGGGCATTACTGCATCCCCATAGACAGGGCAGAAAAGATACTAGCTGAAGAAGTGTTTTCAGTAAAACTAGGAGAGATGAAAAGTCATGAGAGATATGATACATTGCTCAAGTTGCATAGACAATTTGCACACCCACCACTTAAAAAGCTGAAGGCTCTAATGCAGGATGCAGGGCAATGGGAAGAGGACTTTCAGGGAATGCTTGAAGACATAGGTAAGACATGTAATTTATGTAAACGATACATGAAAACACCACCACGTCCAGCAGTCGGTTTACCTATGGCATCAAGGTTCAATGAAAAGGTAGCCATGGATCTGAAACAGCTGAATGGACAGTGGATACTTCACATTATAGACATGTGGTCCAGATATACAGTGTCTATTTTCATTACAAGGAAAAGGTCAAGTGATGTCATAAATGCCTTGATGCAAGGATGGATTGCAGTCTTTGGTGTAATGGAGGCAATACTGACCGACAATGGAGGTGAGTTCAGCCCTGATGAAATGCGAGAAGTGATGTCGATCCTGAATGTTAGAGTCATCACCACCGCAGCTGAAAGCCCATTTCAGAATGGACTATGTGAGCGTGTCCATGCTGTAACTGACACGATGTTATTAAAGCTGAAAGAAGAAAATGGAAAAATGGACAAGCAAACATTGCTGTGTTGGGCAAATATGGCACGTTATTCGTTATCAATGTGGAATGGGTTTAGCAGTCATCAGCTAGTTTTTGGACATAATCCAAATCTGCCAGGTATAATGACAGACAAGCTCCCAGCACTCGAAGGAACCACACAGAGTGAGGCATTTGCAAAGCATTTAAATGTGTTGCATGATGCACGTAAGGCCTATATACAGACTGAAGCTGATGAAAGATTAAGGAGAGCATTGCATACTAAAGTACGAGCAGCAGAACAAATTTTTGAGAATGGAGACACTGTTTTTTACAAGCGTGAGGGAAAAGACAGATGGTTGGGACCCGCTAATGTCGTTTTCCAAGACGGAAAGGTAGTATTTATTAGGCATGGTGGAATATTTGTCAGGGTATCTCCAAACAGACTAACCAAAACATATGATAGTCAGATCAAAGCAGAGGTGGAAGGCCTTGACTGTAACAGCTCAGATCAACATAATGAGGCTGATAAAATTAAGATGTCAAGTAACACAGAGACAAGTGTTTCTGATACAGTGCCGACTCCACCTGACAATCCAGAGGCAATTCAAGATCAGGATGAAAGAATTGAAAGAGGCAGAATTAATCCAAGGCATGTCAAAGCTTATGATATTATCAAATACAAAGTAAACGATGAATGGGTGACTGGCACAATCATAAGTCGAGCAGGGAACTCCACAGGAAAATATAAGACATGGTATAATATAAGGGATGGTAACAATAAGGAAAGAAGCGTTGACCTAAGTGTTGTAGAGTGGGAGAAGATTCCTGATACTGAAATAAATATAACATGTGCTTCTGGTAAAGTGGAGTCAGAAGAGAAAGACATTACCATGGCCAAGAAAAATGAGCTTGATAAGTTGGCTCAATTTAATACATATGAAGAAGTGGCAGAACAAGGACAAAGAACCTTATCAACAAGATGGGTTATTACAAGTAAAGAGGGGAAAACCAAAGCCAGGTTAGTCGTCAGAGGGTTTGAAGAGAAAGATCTAGAAATTCCAAGGGACAGTCCAACAGTTGGTAAGGGTGCAATGAGGATTTTTCTATCAATTGCAGGACTAGAACAATGGACAGTGAAAACAACAGATATCAAATCTGCATTCCTGCTAGGTAAGGAATTAGATAAAGAGATATTTGTCAAACCACCCAAAGAAAGTGGCACACCAAAACATAAAATTTGGAAACTAAAACATGGCCTATATGGGTTGTAGATGGAGAAAGCCACTCTATGACAGTGTAAAAGAAGAGTAACTGAAACTAGGCTTCATCCAGTGCAGACTGGACCCAGCAGTTTTCTACTTTCAAGAGCAAAAGAAGCTGAAAGGAATGATTTGTTGTCATGTAGATGATTTCCTGCATGCAGGAGACCTACGATTTGACCAATTGATGGAAAAATTAAGAGCAAGATTTTCTGCTGGCAAAGTAGAAGAGAAAAAAATTCAAATACATAGGTTTTCAGATAGAGCAGCTTCCAGATTCAATAGTTTTAGATCACTCTGACTATGTTAATAACATGAAGAATGTCTCTCTAGATCCAGGGCGAGCCTCGCAGAAAAATGATTTTTTAAGTGAGAAGGAGCAAACACTGTTTAGACAGCTGATAGGGCAGTTAAACTGGGCTGTCCAGGGCTCTAGACCAGACATGGCACATGAAATCATAGTCATGAGCACAAAACTGAAACAAGCTAATGTAGGAGATCTTGTTCGAGTGATAAAGAAAATCAGCCACACAAAGGATATCCAGTCATTCATGACATTCCCAAGTCTGGACAAAACAAAAGAATTAAAAGTGGTGGTTTTCACAGATGCATCTCTTGGGAATATAAATGAAGGGACCGGAAGTACAGGGGCATATATCATTTGGCTAATTGATAGTAGTGGCCAATGTTGTCAAATAGCATGGAATGCGAAGAAGATAAAAAGAGTAGTATGTTCAACTTTAGCTGCAGAGATGCTCGGTTTAGAAGAAGGTCTTGAAGCTAGTTTCTATTACCGTCAGATGTTAGAGGATATCTTGGGATATGAACACAAGACTATCAGAATTGAAGCTTACGTGGATAATAAAAGTGTCATTGAAGCACTCTTTTCAACACAAATGGTTGAGGACAAGCGCCTGAGGGTTGATGTGGCAGCAATTCAAGAATCGCTAAAGTTACAAGACATTAATCTAATACAGTGGCTACCAGGACAATTACAACTTGCTAATGTGATGACAAAGCAAGGGGCATCTGGTTTTCTGTTACTTAAAGTATTGCAGTCAGGCAACATGTTGGCTGATATTTATAACCATTAACTTTCTACAGACATGTATAGCAACTTCATAGGAACTCTTTAAATTATTCATCTGAATAATAATTTATTTTGGCATTTTAATATCTTCAATATTAGATAGTTGTCAAAATTCAATATAAGTTTTTTTTTTATACCTTTTTTCATGGTTTAAAATTCCTAAGCAGAAAAGATTATTTTAAACTATGAAAAGAAAACAAAAGAAAGAAAATAAAATTAAAGTTAATTGTAAGCACATTATCCAGGGGAAGCTACTTTACACTATCTTAACTATGACGTCATCAATACCATGGTAACGACGTTATGATGTTACATCAGTTTAACTTCTACCAGGGTAACCAATAAACCTACTAGAGTAAATATGGACTAATTTATTGTGTTAACACACCTTATATATAGCAGGAGTCCATTTCAAATTTTAGGGGGTGTCAGGTTGTGTTTTCTTCAAAATTTATTTGGAAAATGGCAGAACTTTTTGCAAACATGTAGGCCCTGATCAGACGCCGCAGATCGGGGCCTGCACTGTTTGACTATTACCCGTTTTTGGGTTTCTGGTACAAAATGAGTTAATGGCTTAACCTTTAAGATCCCAAGCAAAACAATTGTCATCTGCTTTGTTGTCAGTTAATAAATTTCAAAGTCATTATACATACCTTATTATATATGCCTTTAAAAAGTTTGCAAGAAGATTTAGCAGACAACATAAACAGACTACATTTTCAGATGCAGTATTTCCTCACATCTTAAAAGTTAAGGATACTTTGTCATTTGTGGAGTTTTTTTGTTTTTTTTTATCTTGAAAAAGTGTGTTTTTTCATTATGAAAACATGCCTATACAAAAGCATTGTAAACTTTACCGCCCAAAAAAACAAACATTTTAAGATGGAAAAATGTGATATTTTTCTTATTTTTGATCAAAATATAGATTGTTGGCACTCGTCATTGTGGCGGTTCAAAGGAGTACCCACAATCTATATTTTAGAGCAGAAACAAGAAAAATAAGGTTTACCCCTGTAAACTCCAGTTTGACTAATATAAAAGTGGGGTTCAAGCGGGTCAGAATTGTAAAGGCGTGTTATCGTGATTCACACATTCTTCTACCAGTAACTGATGTCCTTTTGGATTAATTATTTATCAATCAACCCAACGTTGTCTATACAAGTGCAGTTATACTGCTAATGTCCACATGACTTTGACTGACCAATAATGTAAAGCAAATCAAAATTATCATTGCAGCGAGATGGAATGCGGCATCTGACCAGGGTTTATACTATTTACTTAAGGAACAGGGGCCTGTTGTCCAAAGCATTGTTAGCTTAACGAGCTCATTAGTGGTCAAATCGTTAACTATTCTAGCAATTACAATACCTAATATAGTTTTGATTTTGCTGAAAAAATTAGAGCAGCTTTTGTAAAAGCTGCTCACATTTTTTCAGCAAAAATATTAGCATATTTGCCATATTAAATGAACAAAGTTTTAACAATATGATAACTAACGGTATCATTAGTTTTGAACAACTGGCCCCAGGAATTTACGATTATAAGTCTAGGCTAAGCACTGTCAGTGCTTTGAATTACTAGTGGAAGGGGAAGAAAATGGTCATAACAAGAGGGCCCAATGGCCCTATATCGCTCACCTGTGTACCAGAAAATCATAAGTGTAGGAGACCACTTGACATTGCTACATACTAAATATCTGAGCTCTGGGTCTTATGGCTTTGGAGAAAAAGATTTTTTTTTTCCAGTATAAGTCCAGAGGTCAATTTTGACCCAAAGGGCATGGTTGGCAGGGTTTATGTAGGCGACCATTTTATGTTGCAATATACTAAATATCTAAGGTCCGTACTTCATGGTTTCAGAGAAGAAGATTTTTAAAGCTTTTTTTTTCCATTATAAGTTTATTGGAGTTAAGAAGCCACAGGATTTGGCAAATCTGAACCCCAGGGGCAAGACTCAGGCAGGATTCATGTAGGCAACAACTCCATGTTGCTACATGCTAAATACCTAAGCTCTGGGCCTTATGGTTTCACAGAAGAATATTTTTCAAGTTTTTTTTTTTTCCCATTTTAAGTCCATCCATGGTAGCTAATGGGCCATAGGTGTGGCCAATTCTGGCCCAAGGGGCATGATTGGCAAGATTTATGTAGGTGACCTGGGCCCTGTGGTTTCAGACAAGATTTTTGAAACTTTTTTCCATTAGGAGTCTATGGGAGCTAAGGGGCCCCGGGGCGTGGCCCATTTGGACCCCAGGGGCATGATTGGCAGGATTTATGTAGGTGACCACTTACCGTAGATTTTTTAAGCTTTTTTCCATTAGGAGTCTATGGGAGCTAAGGGGCCCCTGGGCATGGCCCATTTGAACCCCAGGGGCATGATTGGCAGGATTTATGTAGGTGACCACTTGCCGTTGCTACCTGCTAAATATCTAAGCTCTGGGCCCTGTGGTTTCAGAGGAGAAGATTTTTGAAGCTTCCATTAGAAGTCTATGGGAGCTAAGGGGCCCCAGGGCGTGGCCCATTTGGACCCTAGGGGCATGATTGGCAGGATTTATGTAGGTGACCACTTGCCGTTGCTACATGCTAAATATCTAAGCTCTGGGCCCTGTGGTTTCAGAGAAGAAGATTTTTTAAGCTTTTTTCCATTAAGAGTCAATGGGAGCTAAGGGGCCCCAGGGCGTGGCCCATTTGGACCCCAGGGGCATAATTGGCAGGATTTATGTAGGTGACCACTTGCGGTTGCTATATGCTAAATATCTAAGCTCTGGGCCCTGTGGTTTCAGAGAAGAAGATTTTTAATGCTTTTTTTCCATTAGGAGTCTATGGGAGCTAAGGGGCCCAAGGGCGTGGCCCATTTGGACCCCAGGGGCATGATTGGTAGGATTTATGTAGATGACCACTTGCCGTTGCTACATGCTAAATATCGGATGTCTGAGCCCTGTGGTTTCAGAGAAGAAGATTTTTGAAGCTTTTTTCCAGTGGGAGTCTATGGGAGCTAAGGGGCCCCGGGGCGTAGCCCATTTGGACCCCAGGGGCATGATTATCAGGAAATATGTAGGTGACCACTTGCCGTTGCTACATGCTAAATATCTAAGCTCTGGGCCCTGTGGTTTCAGAGAAGAAGATTTTTGAAGCCTTTTTTCCATTAGGAGTCTATGGGAGCTAAGGGGCCCCGGGGCGTGGCCCAATTGGACCCCAGGGGCATGATTGGCAGGATTTATATAGGTGAACACTTGCCGTTGCTCCCTGCTAAATATCTAAGCTCTGGGCCCTGTGGTTTCAGAGGAGAAGATTTTTGAAGCTTTTTTCCATTAGGAGTCTATGGGA
Source organism: Lucinisca nassula (assembly GCA_963580285.1). Lineage (NCBI taxonomy): Eukaryota > Metazoa > Mollusca > Bivalvia > Lucinida > Lucinidae > Lucinisca > Lucinisca nassula. The sequence goes on from OY757014.1 coordinate 150,493,650, forward strand.
GCTAAGTGGCCCCGGGGCGTGGTCCATTTGGACCCAAGGGGCATGATTGGCTAGGATTTATGTAGGTGACCACTTGCCGTTGCTACCTGCTAAATATCTAAGCTCTGGGCCCTGTGGTTTCAGAGGCGAAGATTTTTGAAGCTTTTTTCCATTAGGAGTCTATGGGAGCTAAGGGGCCCCGGGGTGTGGCCCATTTGGACCCCAGGGGCATGATTGGCAGGATTTATGTAGGTGACCACTTGCCGTTGCTACCTGCTAAATATCTAAGCTCTGGGCCCTGTGGTTTCAGGGGAGAAGATTTTGAATTTTTTTTTTCATTTGGAGTCTATGGGAGCTAAAGGGCCCCGGGGCTTGGCCCATTTGAAACCCAGGGGCATGATTAGCAGGAATTATGTAGGTGACCACTTGCCGTTGCTCCCTGCTAAATATCTAAGCTCTTGGCCCTGTGGTTTCAGAGAAGAAGATTTTTGAAACTTTTTTTTTTCCATTATGAGTCTATGGGAGCTAAGGGGCCACGGGGCGTGGCCTGTTTAGACCCCAGGAGCATGATTGGCAGGATTTATGTAGGTGACCACTTGCCTTTGCTAAGTGCTAAATATCTCAGCCCTGGGCTCTGTGGTTTCAGAGAAGAAGCTTTTTGGAGCTTTTTTCCATTATGAGTCTATAGGAACTAAGGGGCCCTGGGGCCTGGTCTGTTTTGACCCTAGGGGCATGATTGGCAGGAGTTTTGTAGGTGACCACTTGCCATTGCTACATGCTAAATATCTAAGCTTTGTGGTTTCAGAGGAGAAGATTTTGAAGCTCTTTTTTCCATTATGAGTCTATGGGAGCAAAGGGGCCCCGGGGCGTGGCCCATTTGAAACCCAGGGGCATGTTTGGCAGGAATTATGTAGGTGACCACTGGCCGTTGCTACATGCTAAATATCTAAGCTCTGGGTCCTGTGGTTTCAGAGAAGAAGATTTTTGAAGCTTTTTTCCATTAGGAGTCTATTGGAGTGAAGGGGCCCCGGGGCGTGGCCCATTTTGAACCCAGGGGCATGATTGGCAGGAATTATGTAGGTGACCACTTGCTTCATGCTAAATATCTTAGCTCTGGGCCCTGTGGTTTCAGAGAAGAAGATTTTTGAAGCTTTTTTTTTCCATTATGAGTCTATAGGATCTTGGGGGCCCCAGGGTGTGGCCAATTTGGACCCCAGGGGTATGATTGGCAGGATTTACATAGGTGACCACTTAACATTGTTACAAACTAAATATCTAAGCTCTGGACCCTGTGGTTTCAGAAAAGAAGATTTTTAAAATTTTTCCCATTATAAGTCTATGGGAGCTATATGTTGCCATGGCAACCAGAATTCCAATCTGATCAGCCCAAAAACCTCATGCAGCCTTTCCCCCTACCATATGATGCTTCACATGAAATTTGATCAAGATTGGCCATGTTGTATTAGAGATATACTTATTTGAAATTGTTTACGGATGCACGCACGCACGGACACACAGATGCACACACGCACGATGGACGGCGGACAAAAAGTGATCTTAAACGCTCATCTTGTCACTACGTGACAGGTGAGCTAAAAAAATAATTTCTATGTATGTATGCTGGCATGCCCAGTCATCAAAACTATGACATGAACAAATTGTGCATGCATCTAAATGAAACACCCAGGGCCCTGTGCCTTTATTACCTTCTCTTTGAACTCCTCAATCAAGGTCAGTAACTCCGGCGATTCTTTCTTCAACAGCTGTAAAACAAACCATTATCATCACAGAAACATGCCAATATAATTATGACCCCCTTGAACCGAACTTTCATACAGCAAAACTGGGGTTTACAGGGGTATACATTATTTTCTAATGTCTGTTTTCAAATACATAGATTGTGGGCTCTCGTTAGGCCCGCAATCTATGTATAGAGCAGAAATAGAAAAAATATCTGAATTTTTATCGGAAAATTTACATTTTTGGTGGGAAAATTCTCAAAATGTTTTAATAGGCATATTTTCATAATGAAAAGGGGAATGGGTAAAGTTGGCAATTCTTTTTTAAATTTTGGAACTTCCTGTTTAATTCTACCCTTATTGACAAGGGAGGTAAATATTATTTAACAAATTGTGCAGATCAACCTAACAGCCTATATTATGCCATGAGCTAATATGAAGAAAACTCACTTTACTGCATGATTATTAATTTAGCTATTTCTGAGTATTCAGCATAAAAATAGGCCGGCCTCGGTAGCATAGTCGGATGCGCGTCTGACTGGTGATCAGGAGGATGCGGGTTCGATACCTGCTGGGGTCGACAACATTCTTTCGTGCAGATTGATCATTAAATCTTTTCTATGGTCATTCTCTCCCTTCAGCTGATTTAAGAAGGGCAGTTGTCAGTTTCTGGCTAAATAATGTGGTCTGTACTGGTTAACCGCTTATGTATAAGCCTGCCCAGGAAAAGTGTGGATAAGTAAACTGACGGCTCAAAAATGGTCACAGCAGCCTCCAGGCAGGGTTTCTCATGTCATGCGTTTAGTTTTTTAATTAGGTGAGTGAGTGTTGAGTTTTACGCCCCACCCACAGTTAAGGTCATACGGAGACGGGACTTCGTTTAAAGACTCTTCCGAAAATCTGGAGAAGCCCGGGATCAATCCTGCGACCCCTGGTTTACAAGGCGAGAAGCGTAACCACTACACCACTGAGGCTTCTTTTTTATTAGGTTGTGAGCACAGTGATATGATTTTTTTTTGGGGGGGGGGGGGGGGTTTGGTTTTACGGCCCTTTCAAGATTTTTTCACTCATATCGAGCCGATCTTTAATCAGAGGTGGGCGAAAACCGGAGCCACCGGAGAAAAACCACCTGACCTTCCGTTGCAGAACTTGGTGTCTCACATGTGACCCGAGCCAGGCTCGAACCATAGCAGTGAGAGACCTAATGATTAAGAGTCAGCGCTCTTAACCACTAGGCCACAGAGGCCCGTTCAGTGATATTGATATGTTAACCCTTAAACTGCCTGTTATAACTGTGGCAGATGTCATTTTCAAAATTTTCTTACACATGCACAACCTGTATTAAGCAAGCACCTAAGGGATAACCAAAATGTGCTTGCATAAGACAGGTGCTTTCTTAATAAAGGTTAAATTTAATGCATTTGTCTTTTTAGAGAACCAAATGCCTGCTTGCTTAACCCTTGTTCTGCTGAATTTACTATATAGTTCTAGTGCTCCTGGCTGAGTATTTTTTGGTAATCTTGTAAAATGTGGGTATTATGTTTTAGATAAGATTGTTGACAATATTTGATGTTTGGATGTTGACATGTTATATATCATTGTAAAGGTATTATATTGTACTTTGAGAATTTTTATATTTTTTTCATTAATGTCCACTTACCTGTAAAATATTAATTAGTTAATTAAGGTAAAGGTAATAAAAAGTAATAAAATGCAATAAAATGCTGTAAAACCTGTGTTATTTCTTTCAATACCATGCTGTTTTGTGATATTTTTGTGCCCCTTTGATTTTGTGGCCTGTAGAAAAAAATTCGGGTTCTCAGGTGTGACGAGAAAGTCTAGCATCAAAGGTTAAAAGTACAGGTAAGTTAAGTTTTTTTTCCCAAAATATAAGACATCTGCATATGGAAAAGAGCAATTTTATCCTGCAATGAACCACTAATAAGGTAAAACCTCATGTACATGTGATGCAAAATTGTTAACAGTCCTATTTTGATATCAGCATGTATGCGGAGACCTTTTACCTGTAGAATTAATTAATTAAGGTAAAGGTATGATAAAATTTGAAAAAAACAACAAAATACCTGTGAAAGTTAGTTTTTTTTCCTTCAAAGGCCTGGTATCATTGTGAAAATATAAATACTGTCTTTTCTTAAAATTTTCACACTCATAAAGTTACTCAGGTATGAATGTTCGGTAAAACATCAAAGGAACATCAAAGGAAATACACACAGGTGTGCTCATTGAATTTTTCAGAATGGTAGTTTTTCACTGTGCGAGCCAGCAGACCCATCCTTTGGATTCTTTTTAAAGAAGCCAACTTGTTTTTTCACATTTATGGACTAAGTCGGCAATACTGGGGTCATCTGGCAGCCCCGTAGCCTCGGAAATGCCATGCACACCTGTGAATGCAACCGTAATGGTTGGGCATCTCCTTCAGCCCATATCGACGGAGTCTTCATCCCCGGAATAACGGTCTTCTCTGTCACTATTTATTTTGGCCGAATAAAAGCCTTCATTTCCAACCCGCTGTCGGAATTCACATTTAAATCGGGGAAAAATGACACATTTGTGTCGAGTATGTCGCCATCTTTAATTCAGGTACGCTTCCGAATTCTAATTGGACGTGACTTACCTGTAAAAACCAATAATATTCTCCGATATGCGGAAACGTTATTTCTGATGTTCATAGCAACCAACCGAAGCGTCAATAGTAGGCGGCGTTTCATTGGTTGAAGGATATATGCAGGTATAAGCCGGTACCGGTGAATCCGGATTATTCCGGGAGCCGCCATACGGCCTGGGCCTGTGAGACCGGATTATTCCGGGACCCGCAGAACAAGGGTTAAGACAGGTTGCTTGCTTAATAGAGGTGGCCATTATGACAGGTTTTACTGTACATGTATTTTGTCAGAGAAAATCAGAATTGATATGATCAGGCCTCATATTGACAAAGCTTTTCTGTGCCTGAAAGGCCTGATCTTGACCATTAGCCTGCTGAACATGACAACCTTGTTTGTTTGATTTGAGGTTTAACGTCCCCGTCAACACTGTAAAGGTCATTTTGGAGACGTTGCTTCCAATTTTGTGGGACTTTTACCCGACATTGAGATGAAATGACAACTCAAGCCCTGTCGCCCAATGAAACCAATAGGGTTTATTAGCATGGACGGTCCGCCTCCCACCGCGGTTCCTGGACAGGCTTAGATCCTCTAAGCGGTTTACCAGTACTAGTGTGCGGGCCGGATTCAGCTCTGCGTGGAAGCATCATGCAGCCCATATATTTCTTCAAGACCCTATGGGCGGGGGCTTGAACATGAAAACAATTACCTTTACAAACAGTGTTGATCCAGATCAGATTGCTTCTAAAGAAACCATCTGATCAGGATCTACAGTTTGTTTTCAGAAGCCATCTGATCAGGATCTACACTGTTTGTAATACAAACAGTGTTTATCCTGATCAGATGGCTTCTGAAGAAGCCATCTGATCAGGATCTACACTGTTTGTAATGCAGTTTGTGAATTAAATGAATATATTATTTCAAGTAATTTGATTAACTTTACAATTAACTTTACAAACAGTGTTGATCCAGATCAGATGGCTTCTGAAGAAGCCATCTGATCAGGATCTACACTGTTTGTAATGCAGTTTGTGAATTAAATGAATATATTATTTCAAGTAATTTGATTAACTTTACAATTAACTTTACAAACAGTGTTGATCCAGATCAGATGGCTTCTGAAGAAGCCATCTGATCAGGATCTACACTGTTTGTAATGCAGTTTATGAATTAAATGAATACATTATTTCAAGTAATTTGATTAACTAATACAGAGGACCCTGGTGATAGCGATGGTATTTGTTACCTAATATTGTGCTGTTAAAAAAAAAATTGCCGTTAAAAAGAATCCCAGTTAGGCGTATGATACGTAATAAAACGCCTTTTCTCCCGTTATTACTCCAAGAAACAAATGTTATAGACATTTGTTAGAAGTTATCTATAACATATGCTTCTTGGAGTATTAGATTACAAGAATCTTTCACGACCATGGACTCGATTTGTGTATTTCCAAACCGAGGGAAGCCCACGCCACTTTGAACCCAGGCTCAGCTTCCAGCTAAGCAGTCATTCCATTGAAATTGCCACTATTACTAGTCCTAATGGAAAATTTTACGCAAACATGAATCTCCATGTAACCCTGCTGGCTCCCATCAAGTTTCAGCTCAATTCGACCTTTGTTCGGGAGGAGATGGCGTTTGAAGAATTTCAAGATAACCGCCATGGCCGCCATCTTGGATATCGGAATTGGAAGTTTTAGCAAATCTGAATCTCGATGTCATCCAGATGCCTCCCATGAAGTTTCAGCTCAATTTAACCTTTGAAGAATTTCAAGATGGCTGCCATGGTGGCCATCTTGGATATCCTTATGGAAAATTTTACGCATATATGAATCTCGATGTAACCCTGATGCATCAAATCAAGTTTCAGCTCAATTCAACCTTGGTTCTGGAGGAGATGGCGTTTGAAGAATTTCAAGATAACCGCCATGGCCTCCATCTTGGATATCGGAATTGGAAGTTTTTAGCAAATCTGAATCTCCAGGTAATCCCGATGCCTCCCATGAAGTTTCAGCTCAATTCAACCTTTGGTTTGGAAAGAAATGTCGTTTGAAGAATTTCGAGATGGTCACCACAGTTGCCATCTTGGATGTTGGAACCGAACTATTTGAGCAAATTTATATCTCCATGTCAACTCGATGCTTCCCATCAAGCTTCAGCTCAATTCGACCTTTTGTTCTGGAGGAGATGTCATTTGAAGAATTTCAAGATGGCCACATAGGCGGCCATCAATGATACTGGAATGGAATGATTTGAGCAAATCTGAATCTCCATGTCACCCCAATGCCGCCCTTCAAGTTTCAGCTCAATTCGACCTTTGGTTCGAGAGATGTCGTTTGAAGAATTTCAAGATAGTCACCATTGAGCCATCTTGGATATCGGAATGGAATGTTTTTAGCAAATCTGAATCTCCATGTCATCCAGATGCCTCGCCTCAAGTTTCAGCTCAATTCGACCTTGGTTTGGAAGGAGATGTCATTTAAAGAATTTCAAGATGGCAGCCATGTAGGCCATCTTGTACATCCAAATGGAATGATTTTAGCAAATGTGAATCTCCATGTCTCCCCGATGCCCCCATCAAGTTTCAGCTCGATTTAACCTTTGGTTTGGAAGGAGATGCCGTTTGAAGAATTTCAAGATGGCTGCCATGGCGGCATCTTGAACGATTTTAACAAACCTGAATCTCCCTATCACCCCGGTGCCTCCCATCAAGTTAGCTCAATATGACCTTTGGTTTGGGAGGAGATATCATTTGAAGAATTTGTTTGGGAGGAGATATCATTTGAAGAATTTCAAGATGGCTGCCATGGCCATCCGAACAGAACCATTTTAGCAAATCTGAATCTTCATGTCACCAGGAGGCTTCTCAACAGGTATCAGCTTAATCTGACTTTCAGTTAGAGAGGAGATGTCAAAAATGTTAACAACTGACGACAGACAACAGGCCACGGCATAAGCTGACCTGAGCTAACAAGCTATTTTCAGAGAGAGTGAGAGAGAGAGTGAGAAAGAGAGAGAGAGACTGCCATTCCAGTGACAAGCTATTTTCAGAGAGAGAGAGAGTCTCTCCAGTGTCAAGCTACTTTCAGAGAGAGACTGCCACTCCAGCAACAAGCTATTTTCAGAGAGAGACTGCCACTCCAGCGACAAGCTATTTTCAGAGAGAGAGAGAGAGAGAGAGAGAGAGAGAGAGAGAGAGAGAGAGAGAGAGAGAGAGAGAGAGAGAGAGACAGCCACTCCAGTGTCAAGCTATTTTCAGAGAGAGACTGCCACTCCAGTGACAAGCTATTTTCAGAGAGAGACTGCCACTCCAGCGACAAGCTATTTTCAGAGAGAGAGAGAAAGACTGTCTCTCCGGTGACAAGCTATTTTCTTGGAAGCATTACAGTTTTGTTTTGCAACAGATTTTTTAATAGAATGGATTTGGTATTCAAAATCAGGATTATATATACAGTTGAACTTCGATAGCTGGAACACCTTGGGACCATGAACATCTGTTGGGGACATGGGTAGTTCGAGCCACTAAGGGCTACTGCCAAGGGGCATAAAGGAGATGATTTTTGGATATCTTTTTAGTGTTCTATAATATAACTGTATGGTGTGTGTACTCTTAGAATCGCCTCAATGAGGCGATTCTAATGAGTATACACACCATACATTTGCAAGATAAAAGACGAAATATCCCAATCTTTCCCTCACTATTTCATATGCAGAGAAATTCCCTAAGGTCTCTAGGAAGGGTTCGAATCAGCCATAGTAAACTAGCTATCTGTGTTTGAGCCATCAAAGTTCTACTGTACAGTCGAACTTCGATGGCTCAAACCACTTTGGGACCATGAAAATTTGTTCCAGACAGCGGTAGTTCAAGCCACAGAGGGATACTATTAGTGCCATACCAGGAGGCATAATGGAGATAATTGTGGATATCTTTTCGGTGTTCTATATTATAAATGTATGTTGTGTGTACTCATTAGAATCGAGGTGAATTGAGGCGATTCTAATGAGTACACACAGCATACATTTGCAAGATAATTGAAGAAAATCTTCCTAACTTACCCCTATATCGTATTTGGAGGAACTCCCTGCGGACTCAAGAACAGGTTCGACTCATCCATGGTAAATGAGCCATCGGAGTTCGAGCCATCGAAGTTTTACTGTATTTTGTCCCCAATCTTGATATTGCAAATTACCTGTAATTTTTCTCTTTTTGACAGTTTTGAAAGATCTTTTACAATCTTCTCTTCCTTTCCAATGGGCTCTTTCTCTTGTTCAGGTACCTGGACAGAAAAAAAAATTACAATGCACAGAACCCTCATTATGACAACAGTATTTGTTCCCTATTATTTTGCCATTATAAAGAATTTGCTGTTATAAAGAATCCCAGTCAGGAGTATGATAGGTAATAAAAGGCCTTTTCCCCATCAATACTCCAAGAAATAAATGTTATAGACATTTGTTAGAATTGCCTTGGTGAGGCAATTCTAACAAATATCTATAACATTTCTTTTTTGGAGTATTAGATTACAAGGCTCTTTAATGACGAGGGTCTTCACTTGATGTGTGCATTGCCAACCCAAGGAAGCCCCCACCACTCGGAACATAGGCAAAGCCTTTTGCAAAGTAGTCGTTCCATGTAAATTGCCATTATTACAAGTTTTGCTGTTAAATTCCTTTATTATAGAGAAATGATAAGAAATGTGCTATAAAACCTATGCTAATATCACTCTATATCTAGGCCCAGTTGTTCAAAGCATTGTTAGCTTAACGAGCTTGTTAGTGGTCAAACTGTTAACTTGTCTATTAAGAACAATTTCCAATACGATGCTATTTTTGCTGAAAAAATATGAACAGCTTTTGCATTTTCTGCAGAAATATCAGTAGTTTCACCATATTAAATGATCAAAGTTTATAGAACGATATGTTAACTAAGCACGTTGTTAGTTTTGAACGACAGGCCTTTGTATGTTCCCTTGAACTTGTACACTTACTCAGATGCCTTTGAATCTTACCACAAGGCAAAGTTGTATCTGATAACATCTTATAGCAATGACGTCATACGTAAAATCTGAAAGGGCTAGGGTTGCTAAGGTTCATTTTTGGTCCCAAATTTTCAGAACAATTAAACTAGTGTGCTTGTTTACATTGATACCTGTTAACCATTCTCTAGCTGAATATTCATTTTAGTCACACCCATCTCTGACTTTGAACCAATCAGATTACTTGATGTAATTTATTCCTACAAATTCATAAACTGAATGTCAAACAGTGTAGATCCTGATCAGATGGCTTCTGAAGAAGCCATCTGATCAGGATCTACACTGTTTCCACAGATAGGGTTGTCGTGAACAGCAGGATAAGAGTTAAAATGGAACAACATATAAATCCTGAAAGTAAGTTACTACTTCTAAGAAAGTCAAATAATGTACAAACATCACTAAGGAGGGGCAAAATGCCATTGGATTTTATGAAGATATTAACACAAATGAAGTCACTTTCTTACTTCATTCTTTAACTACTCTGGCTATGTTTTGGACAGCATTGAATTGTGTTTCAATCTAAATGTTTTTTTTTTTTTTTTTTTTCAAATCCCAATAAAATCAGCTGCCTTATTCTTTTACAAGATGCTGGATGCAGATAGCCAGTAAAAAGTCTTGATCAGCTGCTCTGCCATCTGTTTCTGTAGTTTTAAGAGCCACATTTATCTTCTATATAGGATTTTGTTTGTTTGTCTGAATTGAAGCTTTACATCCCCGTTAACACTATTTAGGTCATTTTTAGATGTTGCTTCCAATTTTGTGGGACTTTTTACAGACATTGAGATGAAATGACATCTCAAGCCTTACCATCCAAATAAACCAATAAGGTTTATATGCAGGGTCAGTCGGACGCACACCACTTTCCATCAGCAGGCTTAGACCTTCTAAGCACTTTACCAGTACTCATCTGCTGTCAGTTGTAGCTCTGTGTGGAAGCATCATGCCGCCCAATCTATTTCGAAGCCCAAATGGGCTAGGGCTACTTCAAAATATGAAGTCCAAGTGATCATCAAACTGCTCTGTCATTTGTTTCTGTAGTTTAAAAGCTACATATATCTCGAAGATATGAAGTCCGAAGTCCTAACCCTTATCTTGCTGTTCATGACAACAACTATCTTTGCAGTGTAGATCCAGATCAGATGGCTTCTGAAGAAGCCATCTGATCAGGATCTACACTGTTTGGCATTCAGTTTATGAATTTGTAGCAATAAATTAAGTCAAGTACTTTGATTGGTTGACAGACAGAAATGGGTGTGGCTTAAATGAATATTCAGCAAGATAAGGGTTAATTATTCAGCTGCTCTGTCTCCTCCTGTAGTTTAAAAACTTCTACATCACCTACCTTGAATATGTCCAGTCCAAAGTCTTGACCATCCAGCTGCTCTGCCATCTAGTTTAGAAGTTTAAAGCTTCTACACCTACCTTGAATATATCCAGTCCAAAGTTTTGATCAGCCAGTTGCGCTGCCATCTCCTTCTGTAGTTTAAAAGCTTCTACACCACCTACCTTGAAGATATCCAGTCCAAAAATTTGATCAACCAACTGCTCTGCCATCTCCTTCTGTAGTTTAAAAGCTTCTACACCACCTACCTCGAAGATCATCCAGTTACTCTGCCATCTAATTCTGAAGTTTAAAAGCTTCTACACCACCTACCTTGAAGATATCCAGTCCAAAGTCTTGATCATCCAGCTGCTATGCCATCTGCTTCTGTAGTTTAAAAGCTTCTACACCACCTACCTCGAAGATTATCCAGTTACTCTGCCATCTACTTCTGTAGTTTAAAAGCGTCTACACCACCTACCTTGAAGATATCCAGTTCAAAGTCTTGATCATCCAGCTGCTATGCCATCTGCTTCTGTAGTTTAAAAGCTTCTTCACCACCTACCTCGAAGATTATCCAGTTACTCTGCCATCTACTTCTGTAGTTTAAAAGCTTCTACACCACCTACCTCGAAGATATCCAGTCCAAAGTCTTGATCATCCAGCTGCTCTGCCCTCGGTTTCTGTAGCTTAAAAGCTTCTACACCACCTACCTTGAAGATATCCAATCCAAAGTCTTGATCATCCATCTGCTCTGCCATCTGCTTCTGTAGTTTCAGAGCTTCCTGCTCTTCCAAAGCAGCATCACCCTCTTCATCTTCTATGTCAGACAGTACTGTAAAATATATAGGATTGCCTTTTAGAAGCCTTCATCCCACGACACATCAGATGCTGAAGCCAAGCAGAGGTGGAAATTTGTTCAAAATTTTCACTCACCTTGGAAGACCAAGGACGAGTAGATATTTGTTAATTACTCTGAGACTAGACAAAATATATACTTGTCCTCCAAAATTTTTACTTGTCATGGTAAGCAGACAAGTGGAATTTTCCAGCCCTGCCAAGGCTGTACATGGAAACATGATATGTCTTCACTCGTTTGCTGCTTAATCTAGTCTGTAATCCTGTTAAAAGGGTAATGGGACCACCTTCAGGGGAGGCAACTCCTGCAAAAGTATTTTTGTCTCCAATGTCAACAGGGGTCAACTCTTAAAGGAAAGAAATTCTTTCCTTTAAGAGTAGATCCTTTTTCAGTGGGACAGGGCTTATAGAAAAGCCAACAGGAAGTCCCGAAAGTTGTCTCCCTTTGAAAAATGGCAGAAAAATCTGCCAGGTTATCCCAATACCCTTAATTTCAAGGTTGGCAAAAACCCAGTCAATATGAGTATTGACCGGGCCGGTGGTTAAAACCGGTTTTAACTGGTCATTACTGGTCGATTGGTGGTAGATTAAATCACTGGAGTATATACCTCTGTCCTGTTGCTAAAATGGTCTTTAAAGCTTTCCCCCTACATCATGTACATGATGTTAGACTATATTTTCATCACTGAACAAGACAAAATAGTTTTTATTAATAACAGTAATTATTTGAGGTATCTTTTATTTCATCAAAAGTCAAAAGACATTATTGCTGGTCGATTGACTCACTGAACTGTAGACAGGCCTGTTCTTTTCAATCAAACAATCTTTATAATTATTCTTTTTTCCTTTATAGGTTAGATTGATTGTTCATATTTTGATTTACAGGAATATGAATAAGCTGAATGTATCATGGATTTTGAAGGATTTATGAAAGGTCCTTTATTTATTAAACAAACAATATTTGACGATTCACTGATGTCTTTGAATATTTAACAGTATCTTGCTGTCAAAACAGACTAACCAGTGCCACTGCCGTGGGTGTGCCAAAGATCTGATTGCTAAATTGACCAATTACATGTCCCTAATAGGGGTATTATAAACTGACACCAGGCTTTATTCCTAATGTGTGAAATTTTGATTTATATGCAATATGGACAGTATCTTATCATCAAGCTATTACTGAAGGTGTCAAAAATGAATGAAACCTAAAGACCCAATTTGGAACTTCTTCACTATTTTGGAAGATAACAACAACAAAAAAAAAACAGTGCAAGGTGTTGAAGTTAGTGTTAAGGTCTTAAGACTGATGAGTCATAGACAAAAAATGCCTATGGCTAAACAAGAGGGCCCAATGGCCCTATATCGCTCACCTGTGTACCAAAAAATCATTAGTGTAGGAGACCACTTGACATTGCTACATACTAAATATCTAAGCTCAGGCAAAGCGGTGTCCATGCTTATAAACCCTACTGGCTTCATTGGGCGACAGCGCTTGAGATGTAATTTCATCTTAATGTCGGGTAAAAGTCCCACAAAATTGGAAGAGACATCTCCAAAATGACCTATACAGTGTTGACGGGGATGTAAAACCTCAAATCAAACAAAATCTGTGCCTTATGGTTTTGGAGAAAAAGATTTTTTTAATTTTTTTCCAGTATAAGTCTATAGGAGCTAATGAGCCCTGGGGCTTGGCCAATTTTGACCCAAAGGGCACGGTTGGCAAGATTTAAGTAGGCGACCATTTTGTGTTGCTATATACTAAATATCTAAGGTCTGTACTTCATTTTTTCAAAGAAGATGTTTGAAGCTTTTTTCCATTTTAAGTTTGTTGGAGTTAAGGGGCCACAGGATTTGGACCCCAGGGGCATGATTGGCAGGATTCATGTAGGCGACCACTTGACATTGCTACATGCTAAATACCTAAGCTCTGGGACTTATGGTTTCAGGGAGAAGATTTTTTCCCCATTTTAAGCTTTTTTTTTTTCATTATAAGGGCCCTGTGGTTTCAGAGAAGAAGATTTTTGAAGTTTCTCCAATTGTAAGTCTATGGAAGCTAAAGAGCCCTGGGGTGTAGCCAATTTGGATCCCAGGTGCATAGCTGACAGGATTTATGTAGGTGGCCACTTGACGTTGCTACAGACTAAAAATCTAAGCTCTGGGCCTAATGGTTTCATAGAAGAAGATTTTTTAAGGTTTTTTCCATTATAAGTCTATTGGAGGTGATGAGCTCGGGCGTGGCCAATTTTGACCCCAGGGGCAGGGTTAGCAGGATTTATGTAGCTGGCTATTTTATGTTGCTAGACACTAAATATCTAAGTTCTGTGCTTCAAAGTTTCTGAGAAGAAGATTTTTGAAGCTTTTTTCCATTATGAGTCTATGGGAGCTAAGGGGCCCCGGGGTGTTGCCCATTTGGACCCCAGGGGCATGATTAGCAGGAAATATGTAGGTGACCACTTGCCGTTGCTACATGCTAAATATATCAGCTCTGGACCCTGTGGTTTCAGAGAAGAAGATTTTTGAAGTTTTTTTTTCCATTATGAGTCTATGGGAGCAAAGGGGGTCCCAGGGTGTGGCCCATTTGGACCCCTGGGGCATGATTGGCAGGATTTATGTAGGTGACCACGTGTCATTGCTACATGCTAAATATCTAAGCTCTGGGCCCTGTGGTTTCAGAGAAGAAGATTTTTGAAGCTTTTTTCCATTATGTGTCTATGGGAGCTAAGGGGCCCCGGGGGTGGCCCATTTGGACCCCACGGGCATGATTGGCAGGATTTATGTAGGTGACCACTTGCCATTGCTACATGCTAAATATCTAAGCTCTGGGCCCTGTGGTTGCAGAGAAGAAGATTTTTGAAGCTTTTTTTTCCATTACAAGTCTATAGCAGCTAAGGGGCCCCGGGGAATAGCCCTTTTGGACCCCAGGGGCATGATTGGCAGCAATTATGTAGGTGACCACTTGCCGTTGCTACGTTATAAATATCTAAGCTCTGGGCGCTGTGGTTTCAGAGAAGAAGATTTTTTAAGCTTTTTTCCATTATGAGTCTATGGGAGCAAAGGGGCCCCGGGGCGTGGCCCATTTGGAGCCCAGGGGCATGATTGGCAGGAATTATGTAGGTGACCAATTGCCGTTGCTACATGCTAAATATCTAAACTCTGGGCTTTGTGGTTTCAGAGAAGAAGATTTTTGAAGCTTTTTTTTCATTATGAGTCTATGGGAGCTAAGGGGCCCCTGGGCGTGGCCCATTTGGACCCTAGGGGCATGATTGGCAGTATTTATGTAGGTGACCACTTGCCGTTGCTACATGCCAAATATCTCAGCTCTGGGCCCTGTGGTTTCAGAGAAGAAGATTTTTGAAGCTTTTTTCAATTATGAGTCTATAGGAGCTAAAGGGCCCCGGGGTGTGGCCCGTTTGGACCCAAGGGGCATGATTGGCAGGAATTATGTAGGTGACCACTTGCCATTGCTACATGCTATATATCTAAGCTCTGGGCCCTGTGGTTTCCGAGAAGAAGATTTTTGAAGCTTTTTGTTCCATTATGAGTCTATGGGAGCGAAGGGGCCCCGGGATGTCGCCCATTTGGAACCCAGGGGCATGGTTGGCAGGAATTATGTAGGTGACCACTGGCCGTTGCTACATGTTAAATATCTAAGCTCTTGGCCCTGTGGTTTCAGAGAAGAAGAGTTTTGAAGGTTTTTTTACATTGTGAGTCTATGGGAGCTAAGGGGCCCCGGGTGTGGCCAATTTGGACCCCACGGGCATGATTGGCAGGAATTATGTAGGTGACCATTTGCCATTGCTACATGCCAAATATCTCAGCTCTGGGCCCTGTGGTTTTAGAGCAGAAGATTTTTGAAGCTTTTTTCCATTATGAGTCTATAGGAACTAAAGGGCCCCGGGGCGTGGCCCGTTTGGACCCCAGGGGCATGATTGGCAGGAATTATGTAGTTGACCACTTGCCTTTGATACATGCTAAATATCTAAGCTCTGGGCCCTGTGGTTTCGGAGAGGAAGATTTTTGAAGCTTTTTGTTCCATTATGAGTCTAAGGGAGCGAAGGGGCCCCGGGGCGTGGCCAATTTGGACCCCAGGGGCATGATTGGCAGGAATTAGGTAGGTGACCACTGGCCGTTGCTACATGCTAAATATCTAAGCTCTGGGTCCTGTGGTTTCAGAGAAGAAGATATTTTAATTTTTTCTCATTGTAAGTCTATGGGAGGTATATGTTGCCATAGCAACCAGAATTCCAATCTGATCAGCCAAAAAACCTTATGCAGCCTTTCCCCCTACCTGATGATGCTTCTCATGAAATTTGATCAAGATTGACAATGGGGTTTTAGAGACATACTTATTTGAAATTGTTTACGGACGGACGCACGCACGACGGACGACGGACAAAAAGTGATCACAAAAGCTCACCTTGTCACTACGTGACAGGTGAGCTAAAAAAAGCCAGAAAGTATTGCTAAGAGGTCACTTGAAGAAACAACATCTGAACCTGAAACTCTATAAAATGATCAGCCTCCAGCAAAGAGGGCAAAACTTCAAAATACATGTAATTTCAGTAGCTTTGCTTTTTTAACACTAAAATTATTCAATTGACCACTCAATATTTCAATCGACCAGTATTGACCAGTATTGACCACTTCGGGAGTATTGACCGGGACGGTTTTAACCGGTTAAAACCGCCCCTGGTTTTAACCGCCCAACCTTGCTTAATTTCCATGATATACTATACTTTTGTTCTTATAAGCCAAGGAAAACTGGTGTTCACTGCACAACCTAAGATTTTTTTTTTTTATTTTGGTTTTACAGCCCTTTCAAGTTTATTTTACTTATTTTGAGCCAATCATTAACTAGAATTTGTTTTTCTACAAAAACACAGATGTCTCCCCCGTTTTTGACTGCTAAGTATAACCTTGACATTGGAGGTATTGAGCTGGGTCTTGTGTGCAACACATCATCTAATGAAGATGAACATTTCTGCATAGTAACTTTAAAAATGTTCATAGAAAAATAAAAAAGTTATTGGCCGCAAACAAAAAAAGCACTTTTTTACCTTTGACCTCTAAGTATGGCCTTGACCTTTGCGGTACAACACATCGTCTCATGATGGTTAACATTTCTGCCAAGTAATTTCATAATCCATCAAAGAATAAGGAAGTTATTGACTGTCCTTTTTTTACCTTTGACCTCTAGGTATGACCTTGACATTGGAGGTATGGACCTTGGTCTTGCACATGACTCATGGTCCAACTTTCAAGCCTCTAGCTCCAACAGTTTTTGAGATATCTTGCTGACAAGATTTTATTAAAAAAAATTCAAAGGGCAATAACTCTTGAAAGGGGCATAATCCCGATGAGAAAAAAATATGTGTAAGCTTATTTTCCATTAGTAATGCATATATGAAATTTCAAAACCATAGCATATGCAGTTCTAAAGTTATGCTATGCATCACTTTTAGGATTCATTACAATGGGCACAAATTACCAAAATGACAAAGGGCCATAACTCGCAAAGTATTTTTCGGAATTTTGTCAAATGTTAATCAGTTCATATACTCATCACCATCAATATACTCAACAACTTTCAAGGCTCTAGCTCCAATAGTGTTTGAGATATCTTGCTGACAAGATTTTATTAAAAAAATTTCAAAGGGCAATAACTCTTGAAAGGGGCATAATCCGGACGAGAAAAAAAATACTCGATCGCTAATTTTTCATGAGGAACCCATATATGAAATTTCAAAACCCTAGCATACACTGTTCTAAAGTTATGCTATGCATCACTTTTAGCATACATTACAATGGGCACAAATTACCAAAATGACAAAGGGCCATAACTCACAAAGTATTTTTTGGAATTTTGTCAAAAGTTAATCAGTTCATCTACTCATCACCACCAATATATTCACCAACTTTCAAGCCTCTAGCTCCAATAGTTTTTGAGATATCTTGCTGACAAGATTTTATTAAAAAAAATTCAAAGGGCAATAACTCTTGAAAGGGGCATAATCCTGACGAGAAAAAAAATACGCGTCAGCTTATTTTCCATCAGAAATGCATATATGAAATTTCAAAATCATAGCATACACATTTCTAAAGTTATGCTATGCATCACTTTTAGCATACATTACAATGGGCACAAATTACCAAAATGACAAAGGGCCATAACTCACAAAGTATTTTTTGGAATTTTGTCAAAAGTTAATCAGTTCATCTACTCATCACCACCAATATATTCACCAACTTTCAAGCCTCTAGCTCCAATAGTTTTTGAGATATCTTGCTGACAAGATTTTATTAAAAAAAATTCAAAGGGCAATAACTCTTGAAAGGGGCATAATCCTGACGAGAAAAAAAATACGCGTCAGCTTATTTTCCATCAGAAATGCATATATGAAATTTCAAAATCATAGCATACACATTTCTAAAGTTATGCTATGCATCACTTTTAGCATACATTACAATGGGCACAAATTACCAAAATGACAAAGGGCCATAACTCACAAAGTATTTTTCGGAATTTTGTCAAAAGTTAATCACTTCATCTACTCATCACCAACAATCTATTCACCAACTTTCAAGGCTCTAGCTCCAATAGTTTTTTAGATATCTTGCTGACAAGATTTTATTAAAACAATTTCAAAGGGCAATAACTCTTGAAAGGGGCATATTTCGGACGAGAAAAAAAATACGCGTCAGCTAATTTTCCATGAGGAATCCATATATGAAATTTCAAAACCCTAGCATACATGGTTCTAAAGTTATGCTATGCATCACTTTTAGCATACATTACAATGGGCACAAATTACCAAAATGACAAAGGGCCATAACTCACAAAGTATTTTTCAGAATTTTGTCAAAAGTTAATCAGTTCATCTACTCATCACCATCAATATAATCACCAACTTTCAAGGCTCTAGCTCCAATAGTTTTTGAGATATCTTGCTGACAAGATTTTATTAAAAAAAAAATTCAAAGGGCAATAACTCTTGAAGGGGGCATAATCCGGACGAGAAAAAAAATACGCGTCAGCTAATTTTCCATGAGGAATCCATATATGAAATTTCAAAACCCTAGCATACACGGTTCTTTAGTTATGCTATGCATCAAAAGCGTAATGGATGGACGAACAGACGAACGAATCAGAACCAATATGCCCCTCAAACTTTTTCAAAGTTGGGGGCATAATAAGAAAGTTATTGACAGAACACAAAAAAGGCCCTTTTTTTACCTTTAACCTCTATGTATGACCTTGACCTTTCAGGTATTAAACTGGGTCATGCGTGCAACACATCATCTCATGGTGGTTAACATTTCTGCCTAGCAATTTCAAAATCCATCTAAAAATAAGAAAGTTATTGACCAAACACGAAAAAAGGCCCCTTTTTACCTTTGACCTCTATGTATGACCTTGACATTTTAGGTACCAAACTGAATCATGCATGCAACACATCGTCCCATGATAGTTAACATGTTTGCCAAGTAACTTCAAATTCTATTTAAAAATAGGCAAGTTATTGACAAAACCCGAAAAAAGGCCCCTTTTTTTACCTTTCACCTCTAAGTATGACCTTGACCTTTGAGGTACCAACCTGGGTCATGCGCGCTACACATCGCCTTATATTGGTTCACATTTCTGCCATGTGATTTCAAAATCCATCTCAAAATAAGAAAGTTATTGACCAAATACGAAAAAAAGGCCCCTTATTGACCTTTGACCTCTAAGTATGACCTTGACCTTTGAGGTACCGACCTGCCTCATGTGCACCACACATCGTCTCATGATTGTTAATAATTATGCCAAGTAATTTTAAAATCCATCTCAAAATTAGAAAGTTATTGACCAAATACGAAAAAAAGGCCCCTTTTTTGACCTTTGACCTCTAAGTATGACCTTGACCTTTGAAGAACCGACCTTCCTCATGCGCACCACACATTGTCTTATGGTTGTTAATAATTATGCCAAGTAATTTTAAAATCCATCTCAAAATAAGAAAGTTATTGACCAAATACGAAAAAAAGGCCCCTTTTTTGACCTTTGACCTCTAAGTATGACCTTGACCTTTGAGGTACCGACCTGCCTCATGGGCACCACACATCGTCTTATGGTTGTTAATAATTATGCCAAGTAATTTTAAAATCCATCTCAAAGTAAGAAAGTTATTGACCAAATACGAAAAAAAGGCCCCTTTTTTGACCTTTGACCTCTAAGTATGACCTTGACCTTTGAAGCACCGACCTGCCTCATGCGCATCACACATCGTCTTATGGTTGTTAATATTTCTGCCGAGTAATTTTAAAATCCATCAAAAAATAAGAAAGTTATTGACCGGACGCGATTTGCCCATGCATATATACATACCAACAAACTTCCAAGGGAGATAATTCAAAAAGTATAAATGCGAGAGTTATGGTTCTTGCGCACTGCACGTCGTCTAATGCTGATTAATATTTATACGAAGTTTCGTGACAATAGCTCTAACGGTTTTCAAGTTACAGAGCGGACACGAAAGTGTGACAGACGGACAGACAGACGCCCGGGGGAAAAACAATATGTCTCTCCGAAAAAAATTTTTTCGGGGGAGACATAATCAGAGGTTGCGAAAAACAGAGAAAAACCACCGACCATCCGCTGCAGAACATGGCATCTCACATGTGACCAAGTGAACACTGCATCCTTGCCCGTTTCAGGATTTGTATTTCTGGAAGGCTGTCTTGCAAATTAATCAAAAAGTTTTAAAGATAGCTTGTACGTAAGTCATTTAGTCTTTTGGTATGCCACTGGTAAAATATGTCAAGCTTTGCATCTATATAATTGTGTTGGCAGCACCACAGCTCTGTAGCCCTTTAGCTCTGGGTCAAGTCTGATTCCACTTCTATCCTTAACACTTCCAAGTAGTCACTACTATAAACATTAACAAGAGATCTCGGTTGACCATTAATAAAAGATCTGATTTAAGTTGTTCAAAACTGAAGGAGTCGTTATATATCGTTTCGTTAACTCTTTGATAATTTAATAAGGCAAACATGCTAATATTTTTGCTGAAAAAATGTTCAGTAAAAATACCACTGTATTAAATATTGTACTTTCTAGAGCAACTAACACTTTGACCACAATCAAGCTCATTAAGTGTAGTCTGAAATGAACCAGCCCTGACTATAATCAAGAAATAGATCAGCTCTAACTGTGATTTGTTGAGTAATAAATCACAGTTTGGAGGTGTGTTGTAAAGTAGATCAAATCACGAGCATGTAGTGCACATGATTTGTCTACTTACAACTGACTGACAAACTGTGATTTATTACTCAACAAATCACAGATTAGAGCTGATCTATTTCGATTCTAACATGCTGAAAATTGGCAATAACGTTCTTGTTTCCTTCAAAATCTCACAACCTTTCGCCATTGTTAGAAGAAATTCCGCTAAAATTATCGACTGAAACACATGCATTTATAGCCTTTTCTAAAGTTTCCCAAGCGAGAAAATTAGGTTACACCGTCTAACGTCAAGGAAATCTACCAGTAACGTCATAAATTGGCAGTTTTTAATGATGTCACTTGTCACGCTCTTCCGAGTTGTGATTTGTTGCCGAATAAAACAGTTATTTTCCATTGCCTATATAGGCGCGCTGTGTTAGAATGCAAGGTTTATAATAAAAATATTGCTCTATACTCACCTAAATCCTCTTCTCCATAATACTTCCTCCTCTTCTGTCCCCAAGCCCTACTGTCCGGTAAACCTGAAATATATACAATACTTCAAAAGTAAATGTTGATTCTAGACTTACTGATTGAATGAGAAGCAATACACATGGTATCCTACATACCAGTAGTAGACAGCTTTTAATCCTGTTTTAAGGCCAATGGGAACACCTTCAGGGGAGGCAACTCATGCAAAAATATTTTTGTCTCGCATGTCAACAGGGGTCAACTCTTAAAGGAAAGAACTTGCTTCTTTCCTTTAAGGGTAGACCCCATTTTCAGTGGGACTGGGCTTATAGAAAAGCCAGCAGGAAGTTCCGAAAGTTGTCTCCCTTGGCAAAATGGTGGATTTTTTCAACCCAATTTAATGTCGGTGTTCAGGAGAGATAGATCCACTCTAAATTTGGAGAATTGAAAGTGGGACTGGGCTTATAGAAAAGCTAACAGGAAGTCCCGAAAGTTGTCTCCCTTGGAAAAAATGGTAGATTTTTTCAACCCAATTCAAGATCAGTGTTCAGGAGATCTAGAGCCACTCTAAATTTGGAGAATAGACAAGATGTCTGTAAGAGACCAAGTAAATCTTATCCCTTGACCTGATGAATATTTAATTATGCCACACCCACTACCAATTATCAACCAATCAGATTACTTGACGCAAATTATTGCGACAAATTCATAAACTGAATGACAACCAATGAAGATCCTGATCAGATGGCTTCTTCAGAAGCCATCTGATCTGGATCTTCATTGTTTGAAAGATAAGATATATCCGGGTTCAGCAGGGCCTAAAATTAGGACTAATTCTGCTTTAAAAAGCTTATTTAGCAGGCTGCAGCTTCATTTCCCTTGGGTTTTCTGCATACAGTATCCTCAGGTCAGAGACTACCTTTGGGACTTTCAAAAGTGGTCTTAAAGACCACTTTTGAACAGTCCCATAGGTGGTCTTAATACCTTTGAGACCTTCAAAAGTGGTCTTAAAGACCACTTTTGAACAGTCCCAAAGGTGGTCTTAATATAGGAATTTTATTGCAATTGTTGTTGTTTTTTAATTCTCAATAAAATCAACTACCTTATTCTTTTACAAGATGCTGGATACAGATAGCCAGTAAAAAGTCTTGATCACCAACAGCTCTGCCATCTGTTTCATTTAACCCTTAAAGTAGCATATTATATCCAAACACTTAACAGTGTAAACCCTAATTAGTTTCATGCTCAATGGGGTCTGATCTATAGGTCTACACTGTTTGCCTAACCCAAGACATGCCCAGTCTTACAGATTGCCCTATTTATACAACACTCTGACATTACAAGTATAGCACAGACCATTACAAACCAGTGATTTGTTTGTTTGATTTGAGGTTTAACGTCCCCGTCAACACTGTGTAGGTCATTTTGGAGACGTTGCTTCCAATTTTGTGGGACTTTTACCCGACGAGATGAAATGACATCTCAAGCCCTGCCGCCCAATGAAACCATTAGGGTTTATAAGCATGGACGGGCGGACTCACACTGCTTTGCCTGGGCAGGCTTAGATCCTCTAAGCGGTTTACCAGTACTTGTGTGCGGTCGGTTTCAGCTCTGCGTGGAAGCATCATGCAGCCCATCCATTTCTTCAAGCCCTGATGGGCGAGGGCTGTACAAACCAGTGAAAGTCATCATCATCATCATCAATATAAAGCTACTGCGCTTAATAACTTTGGGCGGATTGACAAAAAGGGTTGTGGTCGAAGTTACAGCACTAAAATGCTCCCAACCCACAAAAATAGTACCATAATCAGGCCTCATACTGTCCATACTTTTCCATGCCTGAAAGGCCCGATATTGCAGCTTCAACCCCTGTCCTGCTGAACAAGACATGACTTTTGCAAACAGTGTAGATCCAGATTAGGATCTACACTGTTTGTAATGCAGTTTGTTAAAATATCAAGGAATTTGGATGACTAATAGTAAGAAATGGGTGTGGGTTAATAAATCTATTCAGCAGGATAAGGTTTAAATAGTTTTTTAAATATGTGAGGCGGACCGTCCATGCTAATAAACCCTATTGGTTTCATTGGGCGACAGGGCTTGAGATGTCATTTCATCTCAATGTCGGGTAAAAGTCCCACAAAATTGGGTGCAACGTCTCCAAAATGACCTTTACAGTGTTGACGGGGACGTTAAACCTCAAATCAAACAAACAAACAAATAAATAGACTATAGACACAAAAGCCTGAAATCAAGAAAAAATCAAGCTCTAAACACCTGAAATCCTGCAAATGCCTGAAAAATATGAGGCCTGCATAACCTTTCTGGGTGTTAATTATGATATTCTGGCTTAAGGTTTCACCTTTTCACTGTCTTCTTCATCTTCCTCATCTGCATTACCTTAACAATGTACAATATTCTGGTTAAAGGTTTTACCTTTTTCACTGTCTTCTTCATCTTCCTCATCTACATTATCTTAACAATGTACAATATTCTTGGTAAAGGTTTTACCTTTTTCACTGTCTTCTACATCTAGTTATATCTGTTTTACCTTTTTCATTGTCTTCTTCATCTTCCTCATCTGCATTATCTTAACAATGTACAATATTCTTGTTAAAGGTTTTACCTTTTTCACTGTCTTCTTCATCTTCCTCATCTGCATTATCTTAACAATGTACAATATTCTTG
Source organism: Lucinisca nassula (assembly GCA_963580285.1). Taxonomy (NCBI): domain Eukaryota; kingdom Metazoa; phylum Mollusca; class Bivalvia; order Lucinida; family Lucinidae; genus Lucinisca; species Lucinisca nassula. The sequence goes on from OY757014.1 coordinate 150,517,564, forward strand.
TTAAAGGTTTTACCTTTTTCACTGTCTTCTTCATCTTCCTCATCTGCATTACCTTAACAATGTACAATATTCTTGGTAAAGGTTTTACCTTTTTCACTGTCTTCTTCATCTTCCTCATCTGCATTACCTTAACAATGTTCAATATTCTGGTTAAAGGTTTTACCTTTTTCACTGTCTTCTTCATCTTCCTCATCTGCATTACCTTAACAATGTTCAATATTCTGGTTAAAGGTTTTACCTTTTTCACTGTCTTCTTCATCTTCCTCATCTGCATTACCTTAACAATGTACAATATTCTGGTTAAAGGTCTTACCTTTTTCACTGTCTTCTTCATCTTCGTCATCTGCATTACCTTAACAATGTACAATATTCTGGTTAAAGGATTTACCTTTTTCATTGTCTTCTACATCTTCCTCATCTACATTACCTTAACAATGTACAATATTCTGATTAAAAGTTTTACCTTTTTCACTGTCTTCTTCATCTTCCTCATCTGCATTATCTTAACAATGTACAATATTCTAGTTAAAGGTTTTACCTTTTTCATTGTCTTCTTCATCTTCCTCAGCTGCATTATCTTAACAATGTACAATATTCTGGTTAAAGGTTTTACCTTTTTCATTGTCTTCTTCATCTTCCTCATCTGCATTATCTTAACAATGTACAATATTCTGGTTAAAGGTTTTACCTTTTTCACTGTCTTCTTCATCTTCCTCATCTGCATTATCTTAACAATGTACAATATTCTGGTTAAAGGTTTTACCTTTTTCACTGTCTTCTTCATCTTCCTCATCTGCATTACCTTAACAATGTACAATATTCTGGTTAAAGGTTTTACCTTTTTCATTGTCTTCTTCATCTTCCTCATCTGCATTACCTTAACAATGTACAATATTCTGGGCAAAGGTTTCACCTTTTTCACTGTCTTCTTCATCTTCCTCATCTACATTACCTTAATAAAGTACAATATTCTTGGTAAAGGAATACAGTGCAACCATAGTGCAGTTTATATTTTACTTTTGGTCCTTTGAGATCAGCGTGAATATTCTGAGAAATCAGAAATAAATTATTGGTTTAGACTCATATTCTAGACAGGTTTTTAATTATTTGGACCCCATTTTGATTTATATCAGTCTTTGTATCGACTGCCTATTCGAAATTCGCAAAATGGCAGTATGTTTCCTCTGGCTTTCTTTGCCGGTTCGTTGCAGGGTCACTGATGAGGCTTTATTAGCCGAAACTACGTAGTATGCCCCATCTTCTTTCTTATGAATGTTTTCATTGCTCTTAAAGGAACTCATTTTTGATTTTTATTTACCTTTTTCACTGTCTTCTTCATCTTCCTCATCTACATTACCTTAACAATGTACAATATTCTAGTTAAAGGTTTTACCTTTTTCACTGTCTTCTACATCTTCCTCATCTGCATTATCTTAACAATGTACAATATTCTGGTTAAAGGTTTTACCTTTTTCACTGTCTTCTTCATCTTCCTCATCTACATTATCTTAACAATGTACAATATTCTTGGTAAAGGTTTTACCTTTTTCACTGTCTTCTACATCTAGTTATATCTGTTTTACCTTTTTCACTGTCTTCTTCATCTTCCTTATCTGCATTATCTTAACAATGTACAATATTCTTGGTAAAGGTTTTACCTTTTTCACTGTCCTCTTCATCTTCCTCATCTGCATTATCTTAACAATGTACAATATTCTGGTTAAAGGTTTTACCTTTTTCACTGTCTTCTTCATCTTCCTCATCTGCATTACCTTAACAATGTACAATATTCTGGTTAAAGGTTTTACCTTTTTCAATGTCCTCTTCATCTTCCTCATCTGCATTACCTTAACAATGTACAAAATTCTGGTTAAAGGTTTTACCTTTTTACTGTCTTCTTCATCTTCCTCAACTGCATTATCTTAACAATGTACAATATTCTGGTTAAAGGTTTTACCTTTTTCACTGTCTTCTTAATCTTCCTCATCTGCATTATCTTAGCAATGTACAATATTCTGGTTAAAGGTTTTACCTTTTTCACCATCTTCATCATCTTCCTCATCTTCATTATCTTAGCAATGTGCAATATTTTGGTTAAAGGTTTTACCTTTTTCACCATCTTCATCATCTTCCTCATCTGCGTTATCTTCCAGATCACTGCCCAGAGCTGACTTCTTCCTCAGCTGGTTCACTTTCCTTAGCTGGGCTTTCAGCTGTCTGATCTCATCATCATCACTGTCAGAACTGTCTAGAGCAAGCACCTCCTCCTGCAGATTACAGAGGATCTTTCATGAGTGGTCATGTATTATTGAATATATTAAACAAGTTGATGAAAAGGTATAACATGTGAGGCTTTGCCGAGCATTTTATCCCTTTTCCTCAACAAGTTAAATAAATTTAACAAGAAAGCAGTCTGAAGGACAGCCAAATCCCCCGCCACACTTTGTATCCAGGCTCAATATTGTGACCTTCACCTGTGACCTTGAGTTGGCATGGTTTATTTATGGTTCTGCACATCAGCTCACTGTGAGGTATATTTCACAAAAGTTTAATGAAAATCCTTCCATGGGTAAAGGAGATATGGAATGGACACAAAATTCAAAGTTTCAAACTCGTGACCTTCAACTGTGACCTTGACCTTGAGTCAGCATGATTTATTTATGTGTTATGCACATCAGCTCACTGATGGCGACATTTGACCAACGTTTAATGAAAATCCTTTGAAGGGTAAAGGAGATATGAAACGGACACAAAATTCAAAGTTTCAAACTCGTGACCTTCCAATGTGACCTTGACCTGGTGTCGACATGATTCGTTTATGGGCTCTGCACATTAGCTCACTGAGGGGGTTATTTGACCAAAGTTTAATGAAAATCCTTTGAGGGGTAAAGGAGATATGGAATGGACAAAAAAATTCAAAGTTTTAAACTCATGACCTTCAAATGTCACCTTGACCTTGAGTCGGCATGGTTCATTTTTTGGGTTCTGCACATCAGCTCACTGAGGGGGGATATTTGACCAAAGTTTAATGAAAATCCTTTGAAGGGTAAAGGAGATATGGAATGGACACAAAAATCAAACTTTTAAATTCTTGACCTTCAAATGTGACCTTGACCTTGAGTCGGCATGGTTCATTTATGGATTCTGCACATCAGCTCACTGAGAAGAATGTTTGACCAAAGTTTAATGAAAATGCTCCAAGGGTAAAGGAGATATGGAATGGACACAAAATTCCAAGTTTCAAACTTGTGACCTTCAAATGTGACCTTGACCTTGAGTTCTGCACACCAGCTCACTGAGACGAATAACTGACCAAAGTTTAATGAAAATCTATCAAAGGTTAAAGAGATATGGAGCAGACAAGAGAGTGTTACGGACAGACAGATGGATGGATGGATGAAGGTCATTCCTATAATCCCCGCTCCGCTTCGCGGTGGGGGATTAATAATATATGAACACAAGTGCAAAATTCTGTTTATCATAATTTTAGATGCATTTTATTTACGATTTTTTTTTTTAAATATTCCGCTAGCAACAGATAAGGTTGGTATTTTGTGATAGTTGAAGGACAGTTTTTGTCAACCTATGTTGTGGGTATTCCTTAGAACGGCCTCAACATAGGTATATATGGAGAAATTTAAAAGGAAAACTATCCTTCAATTATCAAAAATACCCACCTTATCTGTTGCTATGGGGCCCATTAGTAAATGTGTCATCATTGAGGACGTCAAACGTGTAACATTACGTGGTGTATCTAACTAATTTGCATATTTAATCCACTAGTGGATCTCATACGCGTGGTCATATGATACAAGAGGGCCATGATGGCCCTGGATCGCTCACCTGATCCATAGTGTAACAAGTGTGCCCCAGAGAGGGCCATTATTGGCCCCAGGGCTTTAATGTGCATAATGTTGAGGGAGGTCTTAAAGGTGAAGCTTCATACCAAACATCAACAAAGGCTATAATTTGAACAATCTTGGCAAAGGTCCACTAGATGAAGCTACACATCAAATTTCAAAGACATGGGCTTGGCGGTTTCAGAGAAGAAGATTTTTAAAGATTTTCCCTATATAAGCCTATGTCAAACCAAAGGGCCCCAGGACGGGGGCATTTTTTGCCCCAGCACTATAATTTGAACAATCTTGGTAGGGGTCCACTAGATGAAGCTTCATACCAAATATCAAAGTCCTGGGCCTTGTGGTTTCAGAGAAGAAGATTTTTAAAGATTTTCCCTATATAAGGCTATGTAAAATCAAAGGGCCCCGGGGCAGGGGCATTTTTGGCCCCAGCACTATAATTTGAACAATCTTGGTAGGGGTCCACTAGATGAAGCTTCATACCAAATATCAAAGACCTGGGCCTTGTGGTTTCAGAGAAGAAGATTTTTAAAGATTTTCCCTATATAAGCCAATGTAAAACCAAAGGGCCCCGTGGTGGGGGCATTTTTTGTCCCAGCACTAAAATTTGAAGGGGTCCACTAGATGAAGCTTCATACCAAATATCAAAGTCCTGCATGGGCCTTGTGGTTTCAGAGAAGAAGATTTTTAAAGAATTTCCCTATATAAGCCTATGTAAAACCAAAGGGCCCCGGGGCGGGGGCATTTTTGGCCCCAGCACTATAATTTGAACAATCTTGGTAGGGGTCCACTAGATGAAGCTTCATACCAAATATCAAAGACCTGGGCCTTGTGGTTTCAGAGAAGAAGATTTTTAAAGATTTTCCCTATATAAGCCCATGTTAAACCAAAGGGCCCCGGGGCGTGGGCATTTTTGGCCCCGGCACTATAATTTGTAAAGTCTTGGTATGGGTCCACTAGATGAAACTTCATACCAAAAATCAAAGACCTGGGCCTTGTGGTTTCAGAGAAGAAGATTTTTGAAGATTTTCCCTATATAAGCCTATCTAAAACCAAAGGGCCCCGGGGCGGGGGCATTTTTGGCCCCAGCACTATAATTTGAACAATCTTGGTAGGGGTCCACTAGATGAAGCTTCGTACTAAATATCAAAGACCTGGGCCTTGCGGTTTCAGAGAAGAAGATTTTTTTAGTTTTCGGTGAAAAAAATCTATTTTTGGCTCCTGTGACCTTTATGTGCAACGGACCGGAACCATTTGAACAACTTTGAAAGGGGACCACCTAAGGATCATTCATGTGAAGTTTGGTCAAAATCCGATCAGTGGTTAAGGAGGAGATGTCGTTTGAAGACATTGTTTACGCACGGATGACAGACAAAAAGTGATCCTAATATAAAACACAAGAGGGCCATGATGGCCCTGGATCGCTCACCTGATCCATAGTGTAACAAGTGTGCCCCAGAGAGGGCCCTTATTGGCCCCAGGGCTTTAATGTGCATAATGTTGAGGGAGGTCTTAAAGGTGAAGCTTCATACCAAACATCAACAAAGGCTATAATTTGAACAATCTTGGCAAAGGTCAACTAGATGAAGCTACACATCAAATTTCAAAGACCTGGGCTTGGCGGTTTCAGAGAAGAAGATTTTTAAAGATTTTGCCTATGTAAAACCAAAGGGCCCCGGGACTGGGGCATTTTTTGCCCCAGCACTATAATTTGAACAATCTTGGTAGGGGTCCACTAGATGAAGCTTCATACCAAATATCAAAGTCCTGGGCCTTGTGGTTTCAGAGAAGAAGATTTTTAAAGATTTTCCCTATATAAGCCTATGTAAAATCAAAGGGCCCCGGGGCGGGGGCATTTTTGCCCCAGCACTATAATTTGAACAATCTTGGTAGGGGTCCACTAGATGAAGCTTCATACCAAATATCAAAGACCTGGGCCTTGTGGTTTAAGAGAAGAAGATTTTTAAAGATTTTCCCTATATAAGCCAATGTAAAACCAAAGGGCCCCGTGGTGGGGGCATTTTTTGCCCCAGCACTAAAATTTGAAGGGGTCCACTAGATGAAGCTTCATACCAAATATCAAAGTCCTGCATGGGCCTTGTGGTTTCAGAGAAGAAGATTTTTAAAGAATTTCCCTATATAAGCCTATGTAAAACCAAAGGGCCCCGGGCGGGGGCATTTTTGGCCCCAGCACTATAATTTGTACAATCTTGGTAGGGGTCCACTAGATGAAGCTTCTTACCAAATATAAAACACCTGGGCCCTATTGTTTCAGAGAAGAAGATTTTTAAAGATTTTCCCTATATAAGTCAATGTTAAACCAAAGGGCCCCGTGGCGGGGGCATTTTTTGTCCCAGCACTAAAATTTGAACAATCTTGGTAGGGGTCCACTAGATGAAGCTTCATACCAAATATCAAAGTCCTGGGCCTTGTGGTTTCAGAGAAGAAAATTTTTAAAGATTTTCCCAATATAAGCCTATGTAAAACCAAAGGGCCCCGGGGCGGGGGCATTTTTGGCCCCAGCACTATAATTTGAACAATCTTGGTAGGGGTCCACTAGATGAAGCTTCATACCAAATATCAAAGACCCGGGCCTCGTGGTTTTAGAGAAGAAGATTTTTAAAGATTTTCCCTATATAAGCCTATGTCAAACCAAAGGGCCCTGTGGCGGGGGCATTTCTTGTCCCAGCACTATAATTTGAACAATCTTGGTAGGGGTCCACTAGATGAAGCTTCATACCAAATATCAAAGTCCTGGGCCTTGTGGTTTCAGAGAAGAAGATTTTTAAAGATTTTCCCTATATAAGCCTATGTAAAACCAAAGGGCCCCAGGGCGGGGCATTTTTGGCCCCAGCACTATAATTTGAACAATCCTGGTAGGGGTCCACTAGATGAAGCTTCATACCAAATATCAAAGAACTGGGCCTTGTGGTTTCAGAGAAGAAGATTTTTAAAGATTTTCCCTATATAAGCCCATGTAAAACCAAAGGGCCCCGGGGCGGGGGCATTTTTGGCCCCAGCACTATAATTTGAACAATCTTGGTAGGGGTCCACTAGATAATGCTTCATACCAAATATCAAAGACCTGGGCCTTGTGGTTTCAGAAAAAAAGATTTTTTAAGTTTTTGGTGAAAAAAATCTATTTTTGGCTCCTGTGACCTAGATGTGCAAAGGACCGGAACCATTTGAACAACTTTGAAAGGGGACCACCTAAGGATCATTCCTGTGAAGTTTGGTCAAAATCCGATCAGTGGTTTAGGAGGAGATGTCGTTTAAAGAAATTGTTTACGCACGCACGGACGCACGGACGCACGGACGGACGGACGCACGCACGACGGACGACGGACAAAAAGTGATCCCAAAAGCTCACCTCGTCACTACGTGACGGTGAGCTAAAAAAGAAATAAATTACACCATAACCAGGTCATAGCTACAGATGTGCTTTTTTCATCCGAAAAATACTGATATTTTTCTTATTTCTGCATGAAAACATGTTGTGGGTATTCATTAGAAGCATCTTGGCAAGGCAATTCTAATGAGTACCCACAACATATGTTTTGTGCATGCCAAGGCATTTCTAGAGAACACCCATGTTTTCATGCAGAAATGAGAAAAATAAGATGTGGATACCCCTTCTTATCTGGGGCATGAACCTTTCTAAAATACCATTATGAAAACACACCTGTGTGTCACAGTGCATTCTTATTACGAAAACACGCCTATACAAATACATTGCCATTTTTTGGCCAAAAAAAGAGAAATTTTAAGATGAAAAATTGTGATATTTTTCTTATTTCTGCTCAAAACATAGATTGTGGGAACTCGATAGAACCGCCTCGATGAGGCGGTTCTATCAAGTACCCACAATCTATGTTTTTGAGCAGATTGTGGGAACTCGATAGAACCGCCTCAATGGTTGGTTGGTTGATTTGAGGTTTAACGTCCCCGTCAACACTGTAAAGGTCATTTTGGAGACGTTGCTTCCAATTTTGTGGGACTTTTACCCAACATTGAGATGAAATGACATCTCAAGCCCTGTCGCCCAATGAAACCAATAGGGTTTATTAGCATGGACGGTCCGCCTCGCACCGCGGATCCTGGACAGGCTTAGAACCTCTAAGCGGTTTACCAGTACTAGTGTGTGGGCCGGATTCAGCTCTGCGTGGAAGCATCATGCAGCCCATATATTTCTTCAAGCCCCTATGGGCGGGGGCCTAACCGCCTCAATGAGGCAGTTCTATCAAGTACCCACAATCTATGTTTTTGAGCAGAAATAAGAAAAATGATGTATTTCCCTTAAACCCCAGTTTTACTATACAAAAGTGGGGTTTGAGGGGGTCAAAATTATATAGGCCTGTTTTCGTGATGTATATTTCTTCTAAATGGTTATTTTTCTGAAGACAATTTGTTTTGTTTTTTGGATTTGAGGTTTAACATCCCCGTCAACACTGTAAAGGTCATTTTGGAGACGTTGCTTCCAATATTGTTGGACTTTTACCAAACATTGAGATGAAATGACATCTCAAGCCCTGCTGCCCAATGAAACCAAAAGGGTTTAGAAGCATGGACGGTCTGACTCATACCACTTTGCCTGGGCAGGCTTAGATCCTCTAAGCGGTTTACCAGTACTCGTGTGCAGGTCGGTTTCAGCTCTGCGTGGAAGCATCAGGCAGCCCATCTTTTCTGAATACGATTTGTGATACGTTTCTAATTTATACTCCAAACATAGGTTGTAGGTGCTCACTAGAACTTTTCAAGAATAGCAAAATTTGAAAACCTACATAAATTGGTAACTCCATTAGACATGGACCCTTGGCAAATGTTCTGCCATTACGCCTTCCTTATTTAAGAGACCAAGTGTGGTGTAAGTTTCATTGAGATAGGGCCACAAACATGGAAGTTACTGAACAAAATGTATTTCAATTTTTTGAAACCTGTCAAGGAATATAACTTCAAGGGTCATAAAAACTGCATTTTTTTTTTTTTTTTTTCAAATTTGAGTTTCAGCCCTTATCCTTCTGAACATGACAACCCCTACCTTTGCAAACAGTGTAAATCTCAATCTAAGTTTTTGAGCAAAAATAAATAAAATAATGCATACCAATGTAAACCCCAATTTTCTTCAGTGGAACTTTGATGGCTCGAACACCAATGTCTCATATATCATGGCTGAGTCAAATTCGTTTTTGTTCCCTAGGAAGTTCTTCCACATAAGAAGTAGTGTGGAATAATGTAGGAGATTTTCAACTTTTATATTACAAATGCATGCTGTGTGTACTCATTAGAATCGCCTCGAAGAGGCGATTCTAATGAGTACACACAGCATTATTGTTACAGGACACCGTAAAGATGTCCCAAAATTGGCCCCATTATGCCTCCTGGCAGTAACCCTCAGTGGGTTGAACTACCCGTCTCGAAAAGATTTTCGTGGTCCCAAAGGTGTTTGAGCCATGGGAGTTTGACTGTATAAAGTAGGGTTTACACAGCTTTGGTGACATGATGGCTGGAAGTTACCTCATCTGATTCCACATTCTTGTTATCTTCTTGTACTCCTCCATCAATGAGAATCTAAAACAGTAAAAAAAATAATCATTCACCATATTTGCATTATTTGCTGGCTCCCAGCTTGCACAATTTCAATATTAGAAAACAGGTAACCAGACCCCCCTGACCTTGAACGGTCAGGTGGTCTGGTTACTTGTTTTTCCAACACTGATAACCTTCAGACTAGGAACCAGCAGATAATGCAAATAAGGTGAATTATGAAAACACGCCTATTCAAATGAATTGACAATTTTACCACCAAAAAAATGAAAATTTTCAGATAAAAAATCCTAATTTTTTTCTTATTTCTTTTCAAAATATAGATTGTGGGTACTCGTTAGAACAGCCTCATACACTCAACTTTTATTTAATGGTTATTTGAATAATTTTGTTTAGCTGACATAATTTTACATAATACTGATATACATGTAGTTTAACTCAAGTTGCTGTTCCTAGATGTAAGCTTGTACCAAGTAACATTAATGAAGCTCTAATGAAATCTAACATTAGGGTGAAAGTTAGGGTGGTCGCAATAATTCACAAAGTCAGTGAACCATGAAATGTAGGTCAAGACCAGATACGGATGCTTGCATTGAGGTTGCTATTCAAAGATGCAACTTTGTACCGAGTATCACTGATGAAGGTCTTATAGCTTTCAAAGAAATGGACTCTTGCAACTGGGTGAAAGTTCGGGTGGTCGCAAATGTTGATGGCTTGACGAACATACGGACGAAAGAACGGATGGAAAGCGGGACTCCTATATAGCGCCATGCCTAAAGCAGGTGTGACAAAAATAGAACAACAAGAATTCCGCCGAAGGCTATGTCGTGCCTGTGGGGGACTCTTACATTAGGGTGAAAGTTAGGGTGATCGCAAATGTTGACAGCTTGACGAACAGACGGAAAGTTCAACTCCTATGTCGCACAATGCTAAGCATGGCACAACAATAAAAAGAGAAAAAATAGGCCTGACACCCCATATATGATAAACGGACTTGTCCAACATAGCCACGGAAGAGTCCACTAGTATTCAATGGGATAAAATATCTGATGAACAGTAGCAAACATAGTCTTACCTTATCTCTCTTGGCATGAAACTCATCAATGTCATCATAGAAGTATTCTCGAGAGTCGGGGTCTGGTTCATCTTGGCCTCCATACAATTTCTCATCATCAGACACGTACTCATAATCCTCATTGTTGCTTTTTCTCTTCCTCTTATACTTCTCTGGTGAAGAAGTACTCCTCTTGCCCCTGAAACAGCAAAACACAATGTTCCTACATGCATGTGTATTTTGAGTGTTCTAAATGGAGTCCTATAGGGCTGGCTAATCGGAGCTTAAAAGATAATAGATTATCAGCCATGTCATTGCGATAGTTTGTTTGTTTGTTTGTTTGATTTGAGGTTTAACGTCCCCGTCAACACTGTAAAGGTCATTTTGGAGACGTTGCTTCCATTTTTGTGGGACTTTTACCCGACAATGAGATGAAATGACATCTCAAGCCCTGTCGCCCAATGAAACCAATCGGGTTAATTACCATGGATGGTCCGCCTCGCACCGCGGTTCCTGGACAGGCTTAGATCCTCTAAGCCGTTTACCAGTACAGTGTGCGGGCTGGATTCAGCTCTGCGTGGAAGCATCATGCAGCCCATATATTTCTTCAAGCCCCAATGGGCGGGGGCGAGTCATTGCGATAGATAATCGATTAGTAATCGCTAAGGTTTTTGTCATAATTTTACCTGTCTGGCTTCCTCTCTGAGCATGACTCTAACAATCTGTTGCACTTTACCATATGTATATCTGAACAGACAGGCCTGAGCAAACAGTGTAGACAAAGATGAGGTGCCGCATAATGTGGCGTCTCATCAGGGTCTGCACTGTTTGCCACTCATCCAACTATTTTAGGCATAACTTTGGGTAGTAAATTGTACCTATCAAGTAATCGATTAAAAGCAAATCGGAAATGATAATCATTTTTGTGGAATTTATCAATCGATTTATCGATTATATGATCAATCATGTCAGCCTTAGTGCCCTATCCGGTACTTCGTTTAATCCTTGAGATGCCGAGAAAAACTACATCTGCAAATTTTGTCTGCTTATGTCGTCTGCTGAGATTTTGCAAACTTTTTAAAAATATTTTTGCATACAGGCAAACAGTGTGGGCCCAGATCGGACTGCTCCTACAGGAGCAGTCTGATCTGGGTCCACACTGTTTGCAAAAAATGACATGTACTTTTCAGGTAACCGGCAGACGGCAAAACAGACGACAATAGTCATACGATGACTGGCATTTTATGGGTTAATCATAAAAATTGCTAATTTGTTGGAGTTTCTCTCATCATAGGATTGACGACTTATTTACTTATTAACAAAAAGATAAATATAGCTGATTAAATAAATCAATTTACATCTTCTTTGTAAAGTTATACACGTAAATACAAAACGATCAGATTCAGATCCGAATTGTTTCTGGTGACATGCCAAATAACATTCATACACCAGGACCTATGATAAGGGTAGTTAGTCCCTAGCTCTCACCAAAGAGGTAAACTTAGCTACACAATCCTCAGCACCTTCAGCTGTTGAAATAATTTAATCGGGAAGGGCATCCCAATCTCAAATGGTTCGAGGGAAGAATGATTCTACATAAATGTCAGTTCTTGCAGTAAGGGTCTACAACGTTAATGAATGTCTACAGTGCCTAGCTTGGGGAACAAGGGTATCTGTCAGAATGCTGTCAGCACCCTTAAGGGTATCTGTCAGAATGCTGACAGCACCCTTTAGACCTTTGTATAAAAGTATGAGCCTATTGTCTCTTCCTCTTTTCCAGAGAGACTCCCGTGTTACGTTTCCTAGTATTCCAGTCATGCTCCCAGTTTCAAAGGAATCATGGACAACCCCACCCCCTCACCACCACCACCACCCACACACACACCCTTCAGACAGAATCCCCCTTTTTGTAAAAGGTGGACAAAATCCCCCCACCCCCAAATTTGTTCTGCTATTTATAAAGGTGGACGAACCCACCACCCACCTCCGCATGCACAATTATAATAATGAATTTTTGAAAATCAATCTTTATATACATGTACATATGTCTTTTTGAAAACTACAGATTCCAAGCCAGAGTTGGTGCAATACTATCATAACTATATTGGTGCTCATGTCGAAATTTAGGCAGTACTGCACAAGAACAACAGTACAGAACAGTGAAATCATCAATGTGACTAAATTCTAACAATGAATAAAGAACATTACAAATGAGCCCCGCCAAGCGAATTTGTGTCATCGAGCATTCCGTCATGACAAAGTTTAACTGTGCATGCCCAGCCATTCAGAGGGGCCAGGGATATGGCTCTCTGTCTGAAGGTTCCTCTTGATTCACTGCTTGTATAAGCAAGCAGGGAAGGTTCTGGCGAGACTGCGCGGATGCGCAGGCTCGCCTGAACCTTCGCTGCTCGCATAGGTGATAAGTACCAAAATCGCTTGACGGGGCCCAAATAATACTAACATTATTCTTCCGTAATGGCAAGAGATTGAAGTCATTCAATTCAACTAACATGTTCAATTATCATCATCACCTTTAATTTTTATAACAATCACAAAGAAATGTGTTAAAAAGTCATCACTAAAATCAAGCAGAATTTTCAAAAGTGATACATAATCCTATCAACAAATTAATTCTGTAATCAGCTGCAAATCAAATCTAACTGGTACATCCAGGACAATAATTAACCCTTTTTGTACCAAATGAAATCTTCCCCCTAATATAGTAGGAGTCCATTTCAAAATTTAGGGGAGTCATGTAGTGATTTCATCAAAATTTATTTGGAAAATGACTGAACTTTTAGCAAACAGTGGAGGTCCGGATCAGACGCCGCATACAGCGCGTCTGATCTGGGCCTGCACTGTTTGCCAGACCAACCGTTTGGGGGTTTCTGGTACTAAATGGGTAAAGGAGTTCTGTTTCTTTTTTGTGGGATAAAAGAGAAAAAAAAGGTATTTGTGAAAAGGGAATACCGGTAATTGTATTTACATCTTGATATGTTTTTGAGCAGAAATAATAAAAATAATGAAAACCCCTGTAAACCCCTATGAAAACACATCTATTCAAATATATGCACATTGTTATCTCCAAAAATTGACAATTCTCAATAAAAAGTGCCGATATTCTTCATATTTCTGCTCAATAACCATAGATTTTTGGTACAGCAAAAATACTTTCTGATGTTCTTACTGTTTTCATTGTGATGTTAAATTGTTTTGTTATGTTATTCATTTAGATGCATAGTTTCAGTCTAATATAGAATTTAGAGTCATGGGGTTCTGTACAATGGGGATTTTGTCCGACCTGACATACAGCGAGGGGGGTTTCGTCCAGGGGGTATTCTGATCATTCTGTCTTGGGGATGGTGGCGGGGGGATAATGTCCAAAGCAGTCATTGCTTGTTACAAATCTAGCAACTCTATTCTGAATTTTCTCAATTTCTTCATTAAGGACCACTCACTCCACTGGGGTCCCAGAAATAATTACCATATTCTGAGATTGGGCGAACAAGTCCTTTATACATACTGAGGACAGATGAAGATTCCGCCAAGCGTTCTACTTGCCTTAGTATAATCAATTAATCGATCGATAAATTCCACAAAAATGATTATCATTTCTGATTTGCTTTTAATCGATTACTTGATAGGTACAATTTACTACCCAAAGTTATGCCTAAAATAGCTGGATGAGTGGCAAACAGTGCAGACCCTGATGAGATGCCGCATCTCATCTGGGTCTACACTGTTTGCTCAGGCCTGTCTGTTCAAATATACATATGGTAAAGTGAAACATATGTTAAGAGCCATGCTCAGACGGAAAGCCAGACAGGTAAAATAATGACAAAAACCTTAGCGATTACTAACCGATTATCGATCGCAATGACATGACTGATAATCGATTATCTTTTCTGCTCCAATTAGTCAGTCCTAGTTATAACACGGAACTTCAGGTCCAACCCACTGACTGTGTTAGTTAACCGAATCGTGATATAAATGCCGACCATATTTGTCACTGATCAGTCTATTCTACTATTACACTGTAAACACAAGACTCTGGCTCTACCGATAAGCCTAGTACCTCAGCTGCTGCCTACAATATTCCGCATGACAAGGTGTGAAAATAAGATCAAGTTATGTCTCTAATTTGCGTATATCCCTCAATCATAAAATTTAACCCACAATCAATGTGAAAATGATTTAGTCGCTCCTAAGACGATTTGCTAAATCTAACGGTAAATATAGATGTATGCATAACTAGAAATGGTGTTTGTAAAACACAATGCCCCCAACCTTTGCTTGTCCCTAGATGGCAAAATATTCAACAAATATTGTTAAAGACTCAAAAACATACGACAAGAATTCTGCCGAAGGCTATGTCGCGCCTGTGGGGACGCAAAGTCACCAAACCATGAAATCTAGGTCAAGGTCAAACATGGATGCCTGCATAAAAATTTCACTCCTAGTTGCAAGCATGTACCAAGTATCATCAATGAAACTCTTAAAAACAGACTCTTACATCAGGGTGAAAGTTAGGGTTGACACACTATTTTACAAAGTCAGTGAACCATAAAATGTAGGTCAAGGTCAGAAATGGATACTTGCATTGAAGTTTCAATTCCTAAATGCAAGCTTGTACCAAAAACAATTATTGAAGCTCTAATAGATCTTGAGAAATGGACTCTTACATTAGGGTGAAAGTCAGGGGGGGTCGCAATAATTCACAAAGTCGGTGAACCATGAAATATGGGTCAAAGTCAAATATGGATGCTTGCGTTGCAGTTGCAATTCCTAGATGCAAGTTTGTACCAATTATAATTTAAAAAGCTTTAATAGTTTTCGAGAAATGGACTCATACATTAGGGTGAAAGTCAGGGTGGTCAAAATAATTCACGAAGTCAGTGAACCATGACATATAGATCAAGGTCAGATATGGATGCTTGTGTTGAAGTTGCAATGCCTGGATGCAAGTTTGTACCACGAATGATTAATGAAGCTCTAATAGTTCTCAAGATATGGACTTGCTGACAAAACAAGGCATCACATGCAATACAAATCCCCTCGCACAAGACAATTCGTGTGTGGAAAACACTGAAATGGCAAAAGTCCAACTTGCTTGAGATATTATCATATGCAACATTTGTGTAAAGTTTGTTTAAAAATCCATCTTTAAATGTAGGTTCTAGAGTGATGACAATATTTCTCTTAAATAGTCATAGGGACCTTGACTTGAGGCCATGGCCGTGAAGTAGATCTTGCTCAAGATATTATCATAAGCATCTTTTGTGTGAAGTTAGATTAAAATCATAAATGTAGGCGGTAGAGCAATGACAAAGTTTTTCTAAAGATAGCCACAGTGACCTTGACCTTGAAAGCTCAAAATAGCTCGAGATATTGTCATAAGGAACATTTGTGTGAAGTTATACTGAAATCGGTGAAGAAATATTAGCGCTAGAGCCATGACAAAGTTTTTCTAAAAATAGCCACAGTTATCTTGACCTTGAAAGTCAAACTCACTCGAGGTATTGTCATAAGGAACATTTGTGTGAAGTTATATTGAAATCAGTGAAGAAATGTAGTCGCTAGGGCGATGACAAAGTTTTTCTAAAAATAGCCGAAGTGACCTTGACCTTGAAAGTTGAAATCGCTCAAGATATTGTCATAAGGAACATTTGTGTGAAGTTATATTGAAATTGGTGAAGAAATGTAAGCGCTAGAGCCATGACAAAGTTTTTCTAAAAATAGCCACAGTGACCTTGACCTTGAAAGTTGAACTCTTTCGAGGTATTGTCATAAGGATCATTTGTGTGAAGTTATATTAAAATCGGTGAAGAAATGTAGGCCCTGGAGCGAGACTTTCGGATGAGTCTTTAAACCGAGGTCCTGTCTCCGTATGACCTTAGCTGTTGGTGGGACGTAAAACTAAAACTCACTCACTAGGCCCTGGAGCGATGACAAAGTTTTTCTAAAAATAGCAGAAGTGACCTTGACCTTGAAAGTCGAAATGGCCTGAGATATTGTCATAAGGAACATTTGTGTGAAGTTATATTGAAATCGGTGAAGAAATGTAAGCACTAGAGTGATGACAAAGTTTTTCTAAAAATAGCCACAGTGACCTTGACCTTGAAAGTGAAACCTGCTAGAGATATTATCATAAGGAACATTTGTGTGAAGTTATATTGAAATCGGTGAAGAAATGTAGGCGCTAGAGCGAACACAAAATTTTTCTTAAAACAGCTACAGTGACCTTGACCTTGAGGTCATGACCCTGAAAGTCGAACTCGCTGAGATATTGTCATAAGGAACATTTGCGTGAAGTTATATTGAAATCAGTGAAGAAATGTAGGCGCTAGAGCGATGACAAAGTTTTTCTTAAAATAGCCACAGTGACCTTGACCTTGAGGTCATGACCTTGAAAGTCGAACTTGCTGAGATATTGTCATAAGAAACATTTGTGTGAAGTTAAATTGAAATCAGTGAAGAAATGTAGGTGCTAGAGCGATGACAAAGTTTTTTCTAAAAATAGCCACAGTGACCTTGACATTGAGGTCATGACCATTGAAAGTCCAACTCGCTCGAGATATTGTCATGAGAAACATTTGTGTGAAGTTATATTGAAATCAGTGAAGAAATGTAGGCGCTAGAGTGATGACAAAATTTTTCTAAAAATAGCCACAGTGACCTAGACCTTGAGGTCATGACCATTGAAAGTTGAACTCGCACGAGATATTTTTATAAGGAACATTTGTGTGAAGTTATATTGAAATTTGTGAAGAAATGGAGGCGCTAGAGCTATGACAAAGTTTTTCTAAAAATAGCCACAGAGACTTTGACCTTGAGGTCATGACCTTGAAAGTCGAGCTCGCTCGAGATTTTTTTATAAGAACATTTGTGTGAAGTTATATTGAAATTGGTGAAGAAATGTAGGCGCTAGAGGGATGACAAAGTTTTTATAAAAATAGCCACAGTGACATTGACCTTGAGGTCATGACCTTGAAAGTCGAACTCGCTCGAGATTTTTTTATAAGGAACATTTGTGTGAAGTTATATTGAAATTGGTAAAGAAATGTAGGCGCTAGAGCGATGACAAAGTTTTTATAAAAATAGCCACAGTGACCTTGACCTTGAAAGTCAAACTCGCTCGAGATTTTTTTTTATAAGGAACATTTGTGTGAAGTTATATTGAAATTGGTGAAGAAATGTAGGCGCTAGAGCGATGACAAAGTTTTTCTAAAAATAGCCACAGTGACCTTGACCTTGAGGTCATGACCTTGAAAGTCAAACTTGCTCGAGATTTATTTATAGGGAACATTTGTGTGAAGTTATATTAAAATCGGTCAAGAAATGTAGGCGCTAGAGCGATGACAAAATTACGTACGTGACAAATGCTATATTCCCCCTCACATCTATGTTGTGCGAGGGGATAATTAAAAAAAATTTCAAAGGGCAATAACTCTTGAAAGGGGCATAATCCGGATGAGAAAAAAAATACGCGTCAGCTTATTTTCCATTAGGAATGCATATGAAATTTCAAAACCATAGCATACACAGTTCTAAAGTTATGCTATGCATCACTTTTAGCATTCATTACAATGGGCACAAATTACCAAAATGACAAAGGGCCATATCTCACAAAGTGTTTTTCGGAATTTTGTCAAAAGTTAATCAGTTCATAAATTATACTCATCACCACCAATATACTCAACAACTTTCAAGGCTCTAGCTCCAATAGTGTTTGAGATATT
Organism: Lucinisca nassula; assembly: GCA_963580285.1. Taxonomy (NCBI): domain Eukaryota; kingdom Metazoa; phylum Mollusca; class Bivalvia; order Lucinida; family Lucinidae; genus Lucinisca; species Lucinisca nassula. Next base: position 150,535,761 of record OY757014.1, read on the forward strand.
TTGCTGACAAGATTTTATTAAAAAAAAATTTCAAAGGGCAATAACTCTTGAAAGGGGCATAATCCGGACGAGAAAAAAAATAAGCGTCAGCAAATTTTCCATGAGGAATCCATATATGAAATTTCAAAACCCTAGCAGACATGGTTCTAAAGTTATGCTATGCATCACTTTTAGCATACATTACAATGTGCACAAATTACCAAAATGACAAAGGGCCATAACTCACAAAGTATTTTTCGGAATTTTGTCATAAGTTAATCAGTTCATCTACTCATCACCACCAATATATTCACCAACTTTTAAGGCTCTAGCTCCAATTGTTTGGGTTTCCATTGTGGTCTGGTCGCTTGGTGTTTGTGTTTCTTTCCCTTTGGTGTCTTTTATGGATGGAGTAAGTTAATTGTATCAATTCCTGATCTTTGTTTTACTTCTACTTGTCATAAGTTAATCAGTTCATCTACTCATCACCACCAATATATTCACCAACTTTCAAGGCTCTAGCTCCAATAGTTTTTGAGATACCTTGCTGACAAGATTCTATTAAAAAAATTTCAAAGGGCAATAACTCTTAAAAAGGGGCATAATCCGGACGAGAAAAAAAATACGCGTCAGCTAATTTTCCATGAGGAATCCATATATGAAATTTCAAAACCCTAGCATACACGGTTCTAAAGGTATGCTATGCATCACTTTATGCATACATTACAATGGGCACAAATTACCAAAATGACAAAGGGCCATAATTCACAAAGTATTTTTCGGAATTTTGTCAAAAGTTAATCAGTTCATCTACTCATCACCACCAAGATATTCACCAACTTTCAAGGCTCTAGCTCCAATTGTTTTTGAGACATCTTGCTGACAAGATTTTAATATGAAATAAAGGCACTGCCTTTTGAGCAAACACACTCATTTACACCCCTTAGATAGTTAATAGTTAACTGGACTGGAGGCCCCCCTGTGCAGGGAGAGACATCTCCTGCGAGTATAAATGGTCAAATGTGACCGATCGGAGTATAAGTAGAAAGAAAGAAAGATCCCTACCGTAATTACATGATTACTGTGTAGGACCTTGTGTGTATGAAATGTACACCTGCACGTAATCCTCGTGGGCGGGGGTGTTGCAGTATATATATAGAAAGAAAGAGTAGTGGTGTTGAACATCAAAAACACACCAACAGTGGTTGCTTACGGGTTAAACCACTTGCCTCTGATGCTGGAGACCCCCGGTTTGATTCCCGGCAGCGACAATACAGTTTAGTATCCGAAGAACATGTTCCACTGGCATCATTTGTAGGGATGAATGTCACAAAGTGCACCGTCCTTCGGCACCGTCCTTCGGATCGGGACGATAACTGGAGCCCCACCCCACCACCCATGTGCAGAAAGAATAATCTCCTCCGTAGGTTAAGATCCTTACCGCAATGTCATGATTACTGCGTAGGCGTTTGTCCTTCAAATCTCAAGTGAGCAATAACCAAATGTGACCTAACGCAGTAAGGATAGATAGATATATATAGAGAGAGGAGGTGTTTGGCAAAGTTCCGCATGAATGGCTTGAGCACAATCAAGCTCAGACACGACAAACTATAAACCACTTACAGTGGATCCAGAGCTTCCTGACCAACAGGGGTTAACCAGACCTGGTAAAAAAGGCCTGATTACCGCGATTGGCCCAGCTGTATCTGGTGTCCCTCAAGGTGCCATTCTCAGACCATTGTTGTTCTGCCCACGCATAAATGACCTGCCACAGAAAGTCAGCTCTGGAGTTCACCTCTTTGCTAATAACAGCCTTTTATACCACAAGATCTCAAGCATTGCTGATACTGCAGCACTTGAGAGGGATCTTTACAGACTACAGCAATGTCTATAATGGAATACAGCCATGTACTGTCAATCTTAAAAACTTGAAAGTACCTTGACATCCTTTTTTTATGCAACTGTTAAAAGCCAAAATGCAGCCTGGTGTTTCTTTGGAAGGAAGATAACCAGCTGGTCTGAAGATGTTAAAGCATGATGTAGTGACTATGATAAGACTTATCCTGGATTATGCCACATCAGTACGGGGCCCACATATAGTATCAGCTCGAGACGGTGCAACGGGGGGCAACTCGGTTTGTCTCGAGGTGACTACCAGCATTACCTCCCGAGTGATACAACACCTTGACCTGCAAACTCGATAGCATTGACATCAAGATGTCAATCCCGGGCATCATCTATCTCTGGGCATCCATGCTTGCAGGTTCTCCGACCTGAAAGCAGCGAGCAGTAGAGGATACTCGCTGGGGTATATGGACCGGCATCTGCTATCAGCCCACCTTCATCGACACGGGCATCCGACTTAAGACCAACTTCCAAAGAATATTGTCACTTCAGGGATCTTTGAGTGCTTCAAGAGGGATCTTCCATAAACTACATAAAACTGTTTTTCAAAGTTTTTTTAATTTGTTCTGCTGTGAGGCAAAGGTGACCGGAGTACAACATATATTGATTTACAGTTGGGCGAGGCCTGCTGTCCTTGCGGCAGGTAGGGGTAGAAAAGGAGTGTTGTAACCTCTTCTATTTGTACACTTTTTTTCATTTTCCCCTTTCTCCCCTGTCCCTCCCGCTCTTCTCCTCTACTAACTCTTCTATCTCTTTAGTCCCTTTCTCTGGGAGATAACACAAACTGACCAACAAGGGTTGGCGTGTGGTTAAACCCAAAGCCATTGTTTGAACTCCACAGCTGCTTTGCACAAAGCCTTAGTTTGACAATGCTCCAGTGTTGGTCCTGTGTGCAATTCATGGGCAGAAAATTACATAGGGTGATTCAGTTAATTTGAAGCAGGGGCACTTTAAAGTGTTCTGAAGCACTAGCATTATGCCATGGGTTTGGGGCTCATCATCACTTTATAAATCTTGGCAAGGTAGAAATCCACAGGTAGCCAGCTGGTAACAAGACGTTTCGCTCCCAAGACGTTCCTCCCCCCACCCACCCTAATCGTTTCGCCCCCAAACCATAAATCAAACAATCAATAATTTTTGTGTAACAAGTTCTAGTCACAACTCCCCGAGTAGCCACTTTTAAGGCCCGGTGTCGACCAGTAACTATGGATCAGCTATCCTTGGACTCACGTGAGAGGGCGATGATGCTACTTTAATATTTGCCTCTTCTCACCTCTGTTAAGTTAAAGATGAATAAAATTTCTCCAGTGGAAATTAGTTTTACATTGGAAAGTGGGCGAAACGACTAGGGGGACGAAACGACCAGGGGCGAGGGAGGGGCGACCAGGCAGGACACCTCTTTTGGGCGAAACGACTAGGGGCGAAACGGTCTGGGGCGAAACGACGGGTTCAGCCAGATAGCTCTTTGTGTCCCCAACTATTCACAGGGCTTTATTTTATGTCCCTGAGCAATAGTTTGTGAAAAGTTTTTATTGCTTGGCCAGACGAGCAGCGCTTTCGACACTACCAAGAAGCTCCGGTAATTCGTTGGTTCAAGCGCGGTGCTGGATTTTACCGGCTAACCTTTTCGGCTCAGTGCGCGTGACGTAGTTTCGAAAGTTTCCCGCGATCAAACTTCAGCGTTTGAGGGAACGGTCTTCGAAAAGAGCCTTTTAAAATTATTTTGACGCTTTTTGTGTTTCTTTTGTAACGGGACTCGACTCCTTTTGCTTTTGGAGTGTAATTTTTGGATGTGAATACAATTCTCATGAACTCTGTAAAGATGGCGGATTATCGCGAGAAATAGAACGAGATTCCAGGCGAGATTTGGGTGCATAAGTATGTTGTTCCAGCCTCTCTACAGTAAAGCAAACACTTCGTGTGTTTGCTATTAAAAAAATTTCAAAGGGCAATAACTCTTGAAAGGGGCATAATCCGGACGAGAAAAATAATACGCGTCAGCTAATTTTCCATGAGGAATCCATATATGAAATTTCAAAACCCTAGCATACACGGTTCTATAGTTATGCTATGCATCAAAAGCGTAACGGACGGACAAACGGACAAAACCAGAAGCAATATGCCCCTCCAACTTTTTCAAAGTTGGGGGCATAATAAAAAGAGACTATTCTACTGTCTCATGAATGGTTATATTTTGGCGCCAAAATCGCAGACGCTTGGCGAGAAAAGTCGAACGCTTTAATTTGTGTAAACACATCTATATGCTGTTGTTGGTGATTGACTCGGAGATTCCGGGAATAAGCCAGGAATTGTGCAGGGCGTCATTCTCTATCCACAACCGTTCTACTATCGAGAAAATATTTTTATACCACTAACAAACAATTTTTATGAAAGAATTTGCCCAATCAAAATAAAACAATGACATTAAACATGTGTGGGGTTGCTGGGGTCGGATGACATCATTTACCAATCATGTGCAGAAAAATGGTAGCGGCGGTTTGTGGATGGTGGATTTTATGGCGATCTGGTTGGCAGAAAACTTTGATATATTCATCTTGAACTTGCTTGTAGAGGCTGAGCGGGTGTAAAGTTTGAGCTCGTTTTGGATGGAGGGGTCCTTGTCTTGTGGCTGGATCATTAAATTATAAAATAATCTGCATTCTTTATTCTCTTATCTCGCTGACAATATTGATCTTTTGAGTATATCGGCTGCAGCTCTTGTTTATCATGTGTGTCAAGGTAAATGTGTTTATATAACTATCTTTAATTGCTAAATGGATAAGCTTTGTATGACGTCTGTATTTAACTTGAAAAAGTATCGTTATTGACAGATATAACTACAGTATTATCTACCATATTACCGCACATAAAAGTCGGAGGAAACTAAAGTTGTTGTGCTTGAAACTTGATAGAAACCTTGGATTATATTTATGAATGTTGGTTGGGGAAAACTTGGGGTCCAAAGTAAAACTGTGCTATATCCAAATTCGTGCTGTAACGAATCATACTGTTATGAGGTCCGGGTGTATTTGTAAAAAATATTTTTGTAATCTTTGAAATTAAGTTATATTAAACATGGTCATCGTGGTCAGTTACTGTAAAACTTTCATGCATTCTTTTATCAATTATGTTCAAAGAATATCAATCTTACAAATTAAGCCTCATTACAGTACAGTTATATTCACAACTTCCAAGTCAATAATTGCACATTCATTATTATTTTAGCGAATATTTAGAGATAATTCGAACCTCAATTTCAAGACAGTCTCAGTTCAAGAATTATATTTATAAACCTAGATCTTGTTTATTACGAAAGTTAGATTCTGTACTTAGAACCAATTTAGATGGTCTGTATCAAACCGTCTTTTTCATAAAAGGAGGCTTGAAAAAAAAAATCAATTGTAAATTTCCATATCTTTACTTTGTGCTTATTGCTTTCTTTTGCCACTTTTAGGTCTTTTCATAAAAGGAGGCGAGTGTTGTGCCGGTTCTACAACAACAACCACAAGATCGACAACGACACAACACGGAAACACGCGACAACATCCGAGCTACCACCGCATCACCCCTGACAGCTGACCACCTCATGAATATTCATTACACGTGCAGCGGACGACTCACCACGCCACAAAGATTCACTTACTCCTCAGCCTTCAACCCTACAGGTTATCTTGCGGGCTGAGGCCGACACGGGGTAAGTCACCTTTTTATTTTACAACATTTTCTTTCTTTATATACTGCAACACCCTCTCGCATGTATCTGCATATAAGCCTTTTGGTTGTTGTCGTTGTTGATTCTTGTAGTGCCAGTACAACACTGGCTTTATCCTCTGGGTGCGTCTATGACTTTGTTGCTGTCTCTAGGTGCATTCATCAAAGGCCCGCATGCGCTTTTATCGATAATTTTTTGGTTTCATTTAGGGCTGGCTAATCGGAGCTGAGAAGTTAACCGAGTATCAGTCTTGCCACTGTGAGCGTATGAGAATGCGAATTTTTCGTGTTACATCATTTTCATGATTTTCCGTTGTGTTACTCAGTGTTAGTCTTTAAATTTACAGACTAAAAAGTCTTTAAATTTAAAGATCGCATTCTCATACGCAGCCTCAGTCTTCATCTCATTAATAAAATGTGCGTTGCTATAGACTGCATGTATTTTATTGTCTTTTAATATCGTTTTAATGATAAATAATTAAGAAATAAAACAACACAGTTCTTTCCCTTAGACCACAAATGCCGTGAAAGTTCGCAGTAAGGGAGGAAATATCTGTCAAAGGTCGAACAAAAGATGAGTTTCGTACTGACGTCATTTCATTTTCAGACATTTTACTGTTGTAGTCCATCTGAAACTTTCATCAATTTAAGTCGACAGAAAATCTGTCTTTCAACGCGAGTGGTCCGTATATTGACAAAATGATAAAATTGTTATACACATTCATTCTTGAGTTCATTTTACCAATGAATCTTATTACAAAGTAGAAGTAAAACAAAGATCAGGAATTGATACAATTAACTTACTCCATCCATAAACGACACCAAAGGGAAAGAAATACAAACATTAAGCGACCAGACCATAATGGAAACCTAAACAAAGGAAGGCCATAAGGACAGTTACTTTCCCACAAAATGACCATCCAAAATTAAAAGACACAAGTGATACACACAGTAAGTAACAAACAACAACATAAATAAATCGCCACAGAAGAGTCGCCTTGGAACGGTCAGTGGAAGATTTCCACTGGGGGGGGGGCTTAAATCGATTTTACGTGGCCACAATCCTCGCCCTTACTTCCGTCGCGATTTAGACAAATAATTTGTTCAGCCCGCATGAAGGCCTCCTAACTCATCAGTGCAACATCTCCGTGAACACAGAAATCAAAGAACCACAGAGGTGAGACAACGGTGAGGACTCGACAGCAAGAAACCACTGAAATGCTGGAGCAAAAGAAAACCAACAGTTAGACTCCGATGACCTGTTTTTTTTTAGAACTCTTCAATTATGGTGGAAGGAATTTAATTAATTGGAGCCAACTTTATAATCAGGTCTGAGAGTTAGCTATTTTTAAAGACTGTCCATAAAAATAAAGACAGTCTTTAAATTTATGGACTCACGTGTCTCTAGAAAGCAATGCAAATCGTAAGAATTTTCAAAAATTCAAAAATCGCAGAATGTGTATTATATAAACTTATCCATTACATAATGAATTGCATACACAGAAAGTTTTTTCTCGAACTGTTCAAGTGTTGTCTACTTTTCGAGTAATTATATGAAACGTCTACGGAAGATATTCTTGTTTAGGTTTTCTCCCTTCATGTACTTTACAACAAGTGTGCCTCGCATCAGGTGACATATTTCATTGTTTATAGTGTAAGGGAGAAAACCTGAACTACACAGAATCAATTATTTAAGTTCTTGAATTATTAATCAACAAGACAACGGATCATACTCAGTTTTCAGCTACCCGCAGATTATCATGTAATAAAGAAGGTTGCGTAACACATGTTCTGCAATTTTCGAATTTTTGAAAATTCTTACGATTTACATTGCTTTCTAGAGACACGTGAGTCCATAAATTTAAAGACTGTCTTTATTTTTATGGACAGTCTTTAAAAATAGCTAAACTCTCAGACCTGATAATTTGCAGTTACACATAATTAAATATTTCATAGATAACGACCAAATTACTATACACAGCAAAGTGCGATTTTTTCGTTTTACATCATTTTCATGATTTTATTTGTGTCAGTCTTTAAATTTACAGACTAAAAAGATTTAAATTTAAAGACAGTCTTTAAATAAAAACAACTTTCTTCTACCTGTTTATCTATAGATCTATCTTCTTATACTGAGTCGGTCATATTTGGCCATTACCTCAGTTGGGTGGGTGGCTAAATTTAGAATTTAGCACAAAAAAAAAAAAAATAATAATAATCATCTCTGGATGAGTCCTTAAAACTATTTACAATCCAAGCACAGAGGTATCCTAAAACGCATACCTCTGAGTCTCAATTTTATACTGTGTGGGCTTTGAACTCCTCTACAGTCTTGGCATTCACCGCAGAAGATGGAAGACTATTCCACTGAGGAATAGTTCTAGGGAACAATGGGTTTTTCAGGGCATCACTATAGGACTGGTACCTACGATACTGTGAGTTATTTGCTCTTGATGCCCTTGTCCGTGTTGACACTGTTGCAGGGGTCAAATACCTATCCTTGTTAATTGATACTGTACCAGAATGTATCTTGTAGAAGAAGGTTAAGGAGGACTGCTCACGACGGGTCTCCAGGGATGGCCACTCTAGTTCATCAAGCATGTCACCGACGCTACTTCTATTTCGCCATCGTCTGCAGGTCCATCGAGCAGCTGTCCTCTGCACCTTCTCCACCTGCTGAGTTTTAACATATGGATGCCAAATGGGTGATGCATATTCAAGCTGACGGCGAACCAATGTTTTATATGCAACATCCTTTGTCTGCCGAGGTGCAAAAGCCAAATTACGTCTAAGGAATCCTAAGGTCCTAGTTGCTTTAGATGTTATTTCAGAGATATGTTGACCCCAATCGAGATCGTTAGTGATGGTGATACCAAGATATTTGGCGGAATGAACTTTCTCCAAAGTTTGCTGGTGTAGTGTGTAATCATGCTTAATTTGCTTGTCCTGAAGTTGTCGGGACACCCTCATTGAATGGCATTTGGCTACATTGAACTTCATCTGCCAATCTGCTTCCAATTGTGCAAGTCGATCCAGGTCATCTTGTAAAATGCGACAGTCAGAAGAAGAATATATGTCCTTATACAGGACACAATCATCAGCAAACAAACGGACAGATGACCTGATGTTATCAGGGAGATCATTGATGAATATCAAAAAGAGGACCGGTCCAAGGACCGAACCTTGTGGGACACCAGATAGAACAGGGACTGGATCAGACGCTTGGCCGTCAAGTACAACTTGTTGAGAGCGCCCGGAGAGCCATGAGCTAATCCAATTATGTGTGGATCCTCTTTCCCATAGTAGTCCAATTTGTACAATAGCCCTCTGTGAGGTACTTTGTCAAAGGCCTTGGCGAAATCCATGATGATCAAGTCAGTCTGTTTGTGACCACGATTTATGGCCCCATCCAGATTACTCACAATGTCATGGAAGAATTGATCTAGTTGAGTTTCGCAAGACCTTTGACTTCGGAAACCATGTTGACAGTCAGCAAGAATGCTCTCAAAGGCTAAGTGTTTGTTAATGCTGCTGACTAATATATGCTCCAGGGTTTTGCAACAGATGCATGTTAGCGACACTGGTCTATAATTTGCTGCATCATATTTTTCACCTTTTTTATAGACCTGGGTAACATTGGCTTGTCGCAAATTATCTGGTACAGTGCCCTGGTCAAGTGATTCATTGAAAATAAAGGCCAGCACAGGAGAAATTTCAGCACTACATTCCTTAAGGACCCTGGCATTCAGGTCATCTAGCCCAGATGCCTTATGTATTTTGAGCTTACCCAACAGTTTAGCGACCCCCTTAGGGTCAACTGTTCTGTCCCCCATAGTAGGGAACGTACTATTGCCTTTAGATGGTAGCTCACCGTCAGTTTCTCGCGTAAATGCAGATTGAAACTGTTTGTTGCTTATGTTGGCCTTATCACGCGAGTCTGTTTTCAAAATTCCGTTTTCCCTTAAAGAAGTGATCCCAAATGCGTCCTTTTTAGGGACTTTACAAATGACCAAAACTTTTTAACCTTACTATTCTTCTGGGGGCTATCGGGATCTATGTTGTCATCTTCGAAGGTAAATATGCTGGAAACATGCTTCCAATATGCATCTCTAATTACCTTTTGTACATGTGCTCTGAACCTTTTGTAATGGTTCTTAATGTCAGGGCTGCTAGACTTGCGAGCACGAAAATACATCCTATTACGTCTTCTAATGAGGTGTTTGATCGTGTTATCGATCCATGGTGCACTATACTTGGTTTTGGTCATTTTTGTTGGAATAAACCTTTCCATTGCCGTGATTAATTCGGACTTAAAACTGACCCACATGTCGTTAACGGACATGCGTGAGAGGTCAGAGGAATGGAACGAATCCTTAAATATGGACTCGCAGACCATCCATATCCGCAGGTTTGTATAAAAATATTTTACGCGGGGCTTGTCTGATTCGTTTAGCTTTTATATTGTATTCTACAAGGACTATGTCGTGATCAGCCTTGCCAATCGGGGGCATCCCCTTAACTCGACTAACAGGGGATGGAGAATTCAACCAGGGCTTCCATTAACTCTCAAATTCAGGAAGTCCCAGACTTCCTACCCTTGAAATCTGGAAGTCCCACTGGAAATTTCAGGAAGTCCCAATTTTGAAGCAACGTGTTCGCGGATCGTAAAATTGTTTGATGAAGAAAAATATGTTATTTAATCTATGAATCTCTTGTTTGCTTTTTTATTCACCTGTGTTTATACTTTTAGATGGCTAGTAGAGTGTGGATAAGTAAACTGACCAGCTCAAAAATGACTTAAATAGTGTTGACTGGGCCGTAAAACTCCAAAACAAAGAAGTAAAGTTCTGTTTTCAGGCAGTATGAGCAAGTTAAAACCAATGGGTTTCATTGGGTGACAGGGCTTGAGTTGTCATTTCATCTCACTGTCGGGTAACTTTTTGTTCATTTGATTTGAGGGTTAGCGTCCTCGTCAACACTGTAAAGGTCATTTTGGAGACGTTGCTTCCAATTTTGTGGGACTTTTACCTGATCTTGAGATGAAATGAAATCTCAAGCCCTGCCGCCCAATGAAACCAATAGGGTTTATGAGCATGGACGGGCTGACTCGCACCGCTTTTCCTGGGCAGGCTTATATCCTCTAAGTGGTTTACCAGTAGTTGTGTGCAGGTCGGTTTCAGCTCTGCATGGAAGCATCATGCAGCCCTTCTATTTCTTCAAGCCCCGATGGGCCGGGGCTATGTCGGGTAACAGTCTCACAAAATTGGAAGCAAAATTTCCAAAATTGCCTATACAGTGTTAACGGGGACGTTAAACCTCAAATCAAACAAAGCAGAAGAGTGCATACAAAAAAGAAAAATATTTTTGCTTGGCCTGTATAAATTTTATAACTTTCCAAGTACCCCCCCCCCCCCCCACACACAAAAGTAAAGAAAAAAATCGCATTGCCCATCCCCATTTATGCATAGTGACCCATTTCCCATTTTCGGGTCATTGGCAAACAGTGTAGACCCTGATCAGGCGCAGCACCACACATCATCTGATCACTAAATTTGCAGAACTTAACACAAATAAAACAAACCTGACACCCATTGTCATATATGGATTAAAAAGAAATAAAGAAAAATACATTAAATCTTGCTCCTTCTTTTGTTAAAGAATTGTTGCTTTTAGCAGCCTGACATACACGCCAATTCTTCATTATACTCTAACCACTCAAAGTGCTTCAGACAAACAGGCTGAAACACTCGCAACTTTGGTCAATTGGAGCAGAGCGGCAGTATTTTTTTTTTTTACTTTTTGGGCTGCTGTTCATTGCTAACACAGATCAAACTGCAGCTCGCACCTGACGAACAGGCCTGGTCACAATCGTAAGCTTTACGTATTTTCGAGACGCCAAATCGCGGCGACATTTAATATTTCACCTTATATACACTCCACTATTGAACACCTGCTATTTACTCAAGAGAAAAAAAATCGTATCTATCTTTGAAACTTTTGTCACATTTTGCCTCGCTAATGATAATTGTCTTTAAAGTTTAACTGCCTCACTGCCAAACACGAAAATCACGAGCCTCTTTAATTTTAACAGTAAAAAGTTTACAAGATTAAAAATACACTTATCGTCAATGAGATAATTAGTTTATTCTCAACTGCTAATCCGTTTAATTATATGCAAACACCGAGTAATCACCTCGACACGTTTTTCACACACCGATGAGGATCAAAGGCCATATGCCGCCGCACGTGATTCTGGCTGTCAATATCATACCGTGCAAGTGGAAAATGGGATGTCCTTAGCACTCAATAAACGCCGAAAGCGGTTTCGGATAAGAAGGCGGAGAAAACTTTTCACAAACCGCTAAAAGTGGGCGGGTTTATATGCGCAGGTTGGGACGTCTCGGTTATGATTATTGGCCGTACAGGGAAATTTTCGGAAGTCCGCGGGACGCCTTTGATGTAAATTTTCGGCGTCCGGAAGCGATTTCAGGACGTAATATACGCCGTATGTCCGCCAAACGGAAGGCCTGATTGACTGACAATTCATAATCAATATTCTAAGGGGATGGTTAAGGATTGCCTTTTTGGTCTTTCTTTTAGCTTCTTTGGACTGCTTCATGATGGGCGAAGAAGCTGAAGTGGGTGTTTAAATAAAACAACTTTCTTCTACCTGGTCAGGTGAAAGTCCCACAAAGCAGCGCTTCTAATTTCTTAAATGACCTAAACATCAAATCAACCAAACAAACCACGTCATGATGCCAATGACTAGAATTGACGATCATCGGAGTACGAAATAGTAGTGCAAAACCGATGTACCTAAATACAGTAATGATGCGTAAAGATGCGTAATGATGCCTAAAGTGGCGTAATGATGCCTGAAAAAGCATAATAATGCGTAATGTAGCCTATATTATGAATTTATATTTACTCCAGAACAGATAAAGTTTTTCCCGCATCCTGATATCCACAGTCAATAGCCCAACTCCCAGTGAGGTTTTCGCGATCCATGGTTGTTCGCATGTGCGGGCTATTCAAAGAGAGATACACGGCATCTTGTCTTAGTGAGTAAATGAGCAGACTGATCTGGGTATTTGAAGGTAGCACATTTTTATGTAGGTTTTGTCGTGCGGTGGCTCAAATATGAAAATAATATCAGTATTGTTCTGATATAAATGGTGATAAAATTTCAATCTATTTGAATAGGCGTGTTTTCATAATGATTGAGATATATTGCGTGTGTCTGTTCTCTTGGTGTGCTTGAAATGGTTGTAAATATATAAGATTATGTATTGGTTTGTACTGTGTTATAAAAAAATATTACATTTAGATTTTCCAATGCATAACAATATTTGGATGACTCTATAAAACCAAGACCACCTCAAGTGTGTTATTTGTACGATTTATTGTACAAAGTTGGGATACAACTTGTCGCCTCAAGTGACAAGGTTGTGGCTTCTAGCCCCGACTTTGTAAGTCAACAAAAATAATTCAATGACATGTTTACAGCTTCGGGATACAACTGGTCACCTTAAGTGACCAGGCTGTGGCTTCTAGCCCCGAATATTGTAATTCAAAGAGTTTATATTTTAGTAAAGTAAAATTAAAGCAAAGTCAGGATACAACTGTCCACCTCAAGTGGCCAGGCTGTGGCTTCTAGTCCTGACTATTGTGCTTTAACATAGACACCTCAAGTGGCTATTGTCGGTCATAAGAGAAAATATTGTCATGCACTGGAAAATTATCTGAAGTTGGTTATACGTGTTTCAAGAGTGCGTATAACCAACTCCGAGAAAAGAAAATGTAAAAAATAAAATAAAAATAAAAAAAATAATAATAAAAAAGTATATATAAAAAGAAAAAAAAAATCAGCAAAAATATCCATGTTTATAAACAAGAGGGCCATGATGGCCCTGAATCGCTCACCTTATCCAAAGTGTAACAAGTGGGCCCCAGAGAGGGCCATTATTGACACCAGGGCTTTAATGTGCATAATGTTGAGGGAGGTCTTAAAGGTGAAGCTTCATACCAAACATCAACAAAGGCTATAATTTGTACAATCTTGGCAAAGGTCCACTAGATGAAGCTACACATCAAATATCAAAGACCTGGGCCTTGCGGTTTCAGAGAAGAAGATTCTTAAAGATTTTCCCTATATAAGCCTTTGTAAAACCAAAGGGCCCCAGGGCGGGGACATTTTCGGCCTCAGCGCTATAATTTGAATAATCTTGGTAGGGGTCCACTAGATGAAGCTTCATACCAAATATAAAAGACCTAGGCCTTGTGGTTTCAGAGAAGAAGTTTTTTAAAGATTTTCCCTATATAAGTCTACGTAAAACCAAAGGGCCCCGGGGCGGGGGCATTTTGGGCCCAAGGGCTATAATTTGAACAATCTTGGTAGAGGTCCATTAGATGAAGCTTCATTCTAAATATCAAAGTCCTGGGCCTTGCGGTTTCAGAGAAGAAGATTTTTAACGATTTTGCCTATATAAGCCTAGGTAAAACCAAAGGGCCCCGGGGCGGGGGCATTTTTGGCCCCAGCACTATAATTTGAACAATCTTGGTAGGGGTCCACTAGATGAAGCTTCATACCAAATATCAAAGACCTGGGCCTTGTGGTTTCAGAGAAGAAGATTTTTAAAGATTTTCCCTATATAAGCCAATGTAAAACCAAAGGGCCCCGTGGTGGGGGCATTTTTTGTCCCAGCACTATAATTTGAACAATCTTCATAGGGGTCCAATAGATGAAACTTCATACCAAATATCAAAGTCCTGGGCCTTGTGGTTTCAGAGAGGAAGATTTTTAAAGATTTTCCCTATATAAGCCTATGTAAAACCAAAGGGCCCCGGGGCGGGGGCATTTTTGGCCCCAGCACTATAATTTGAACAATCTTGGTAGGGGTCCACTAGATGAAGCTTCATACCAAATATCAAAGACCTGGGCCTTGTGGTTTCAGAGAAGAAGATTTTTAAAGATTTTCCCTATATAAGCCAATGTAAAACCAAAGGGCCCCGTTGCGGGGGCATTTTTTGTCCCAGCACTATAATTTGAACAATCTTGGTAGGGGTCCACTAGATGAAGCTTCATACCAAATATCAAAGACCTGGGCCTTGTGGTTTCAGAGAAGAAGATTTTTAAAGATTTTCCCTATATAAGCCTATGTAAAACCAAAGGGCCCCGGGGCGGGGGCATTTTTGGCCCCAGCACTATTATTTGAACAATTTTGGTAGGGGTCCACTAGATGAAGCTTCATACCAAATATCAAATACCTGGGCCTTGTGGTTTCAGAGAAGAAGATTTTTTAAGATTTTCCCTATATAAGCCAATGTAAAACCAAAGGGCCCAGTGGCGGGGGCATTTTTTGTCCCAGCACTATAATTTGAACAATCTTGGTAGGGGTCCACTAGATGAAGCTTCATACCAAATATCAAAGTCCTGGGCCTTGTGGTTTCAGAGAAGAAGATTTTTAAAGATTTTCCCCATATAAGCCTATGTAAAACCAAAGGGCCCGGGGGCGGGGGCATTTTTGGCCCCAGCACTATAATTTGAACAATCTTGGTAGGGGTCCACTAGATGAAGTTTCATACCAAATATCAAAGACCTGGGCCTTGTGGTTTCAGAGAAGAAGATTTTTTAAGTTTTTGGTAAAAAAATCTATTTTTGGCTCCTGTGACCTAGATGTGCAACGGATCGGAACCATTTGAACAACTTTGAAAGGGGACCACCTAAGGATCATTCCTGTGAAGTTTGGTCAAAATCTGATCAGTGGTTTAGGAGATGTCGTTTAAAGAAATTGTTTACGCACGGACGGACGACGGACAAAAAGTGATCCCAAAAGCTCACCTCGTCACTACGTGATGGTGAGCTAAAAAAAAGTAAAAAAAAAAAAAAGGCTGGCAATGATTGCTAGAATCGAGAATCGAGAGGCTAAGAAATGGTCTGCTTCGGTTACAGCAACAAGACCTAGTCAGACCTCCACGCGACACAAGAGCGACGTCAGTCAAAATGAAGACTAAACTATTCATACTGGAGATAATCCTTATGCATTTATCATGAACAAAACAAATACGTTCGCTCTTGTGCGGTGCCAGCTGGAAACTTTGGATAATATATTATCTATAGGCTAACATGACAGGTCGCTTATTAATTGGGATGGTATCTCATTCGACATCAAATTATCTAAAAAAAAAAAATGTTCATTTCGTAGCGAAAATCTTCCGTTAGCGAAAGGAACCTTCCTTTCGCGAAAGGAAGGTTCCTTTCACAGATCAATCCGTCTTCTTTGAGACATTTTGGAGTAACAAGTCGGTAACAAAGATAAGTGGTCATTTTCAGGCATAAATTGTCCTTCTTTACGCTACATTACGCATCATTACGCTACATTACGCATCATTACTGTTTTAAGGCAGACACGTGCAAAACGAATCATTATCCTGGCGCCATTCTATCTATCTATCTATCTTCTTATACTGAGTCGGTCATATCTGGCCATTACCTCAGTTGATTGGGTGGCTAAATTTAGAATTTAGCTGGAAAAAAAAAAAAAAGAGTGGCACTGGATGCGTCCTTAAAACTATTTACAATCTGCATAACAGAGGTATCCTAAAACGCATACCTCTGAGACCCAATCTTACACTGTGCGGGCTTTGAACTCTTCTGCGGACTTGGCATTCACCGCAGAGGAGGGAAGACTATTCCATTGGGGAATAGTTCTAGGAAAAAACGAGTTCTTCAGGGCATCACTATAGGACTGGTATCTACGATATTGTGAGTCGTTTAATTTTGATGCCCTTGTTTGGGTCGACAGTGTTACAGGGGTCAAGTACCTATCTTTATCAATAGACACTGAATCAGAGTGTATCTTGTAGAAGAAGGTTAAAGAGGACTGCTCACGACGGGCCTCCAGGGACGGCCACTCTAGCTCATTAAGCATGTCACCGACGCTACTTCTATTTCGCCATCGCCTACAGGTCCATCGAGCAGCTGTCCTCTGCACCTTCTCCACCTGCTGAGTCTGAGTTTTAACATAGGGGTGCCAAATGGGTGATGCATATTCAAGTTGAGGGCGAACCAATGTTTTATATGCAACATCCTTTGTCTGCCTAGGTGCAAAAGCCAAGTTCCGTCTAAGGAATCCCAAAGTCCTAGTTGCTTTAGATGTAATCTCTGAGATATGTTGACCCCAATCAAGATCGTCAGTGATGGTGATACCAAGATATTTGGCGGATTGAACATGCTCCAAAACTTGCTGGTGAAGAGTATAGTCAAACTTAATTTGCTTGTCGGGAGGGTGTTGTGACACTCTCATTGAGTGACATTTGGCCACATTGAACTTCATTTGCCAATCGGCCTCCCACTGTGCAAGTTGATCCAGGTCATCTTGTAAAATAAGACAGTCAGAAGGAGAATATATGTTCCTATACAGGACACAATCATCAGCAAACAAACGGACCGATGACCTGATATTATCGGGGAGATCATTAATGAAAACCAAGAAAAGGACCGGTCCAAGGACCGAACCTTGGGGACTCCAGATAAAACAGGGACTGGATCAGACGCTTGGCCATCAAGTACAACTTGTTGTGAGCGCCCAGAGAGCCATGAGCTAATCCACCTATGCGTGGATCCTCTTATCCCATAGTACTCCAGTTTATGTAATAGCCTTCTGTGAGGTACCTTGTCAAAGGCCTTAGCAAAATCCATGATGATCAAGTCAGTCTGTTTGTGGCCACGATTTATGGCCCCATCCAGATTGCTCACAATGTCATGGTAAAATTGAACAAGCTGCGTTTCGCAAGACCTTTGACTCCGGAAACCATGTTGACAGTCAGCAAGAATGCTCTCAAGGGCTAAGTGCTTGTTGATGTTGCTTACTAAAATATGCTCCAAGGTTTTGCAACAATATATGCTCCAAGGTTTTGCAACAATATATGCTCCAAGGTTTTGCAACACGTTGATTACAGTTCAAAACAGGATACAGTTTGGACAATAATCTATCTATCTTCTTATACTGAGTCGGTCATATCTGGCCATTACCTCAGTTTATTGGGTGGCTAAATTTAGAATTTAGCTGAAAAAAAAAAAAAAAAAAGAGAGGCACTGGATGCGTCCTTAAAACTATTTACAATCTGCATAACAGAGGTATCCTAAAACGCATACCTCTGAGACCCAATCTTACACTGTGCGGGCTTTGAACTCTTCTGCGGACTTGGCATTCACCGCAGAGGAGGGAAGACTATTCCATTGGGGAATAGCTCTAGGAAAAAACGAGTTCTTCAGGGCATCACTATGGGACTGGTATCTACGATATTGTGAGTCGTTTAATTTTGATGCCCTTGTTTGGGTCGACAGTGTTACAGGGGTCAAGTACCTATCTTTATCAATAGACACTGAATCAGAGTGTATCTTGTAGAAGAAGGTTAAAGAGGACTGCTCACGACGGGCCTCCAGGGACGGCCACTCTAGCTCATTAAGCATGTCACCGACGCTACTTCTATTTCGCCATCGCCTACAGGTCCATCGAGCAGCTGTCCTCTGCACCTTCTCCACCTGCTGAGTCTGAGTTTTAACATAGGGGTGCCAAATGGGTGATGCATATTCAAGTTGAGGGCGAACCAATGTTTTATATGCAACATCCTTTGTCTGCCTAGGTGCAAAAGCCAAGTTCCGTCTAAGGAATCCCAAAGTCCTAGTTGCTTTAGATGTAATCTCTGAGATATGTTGACCCCAATCAAGATCGTCAGTGATGGTGATACCAAGATATTTGGCGGATTGAACATGCTCCAAAACTTGCTGGTGAAGAGTATAGTCAAACTTAATTTGCTTGTCCGGAGGGTGTCGTGACACTCTCATTGAGTGACATTTGGCCACATTGAACTTCATTTGCCAATCGGCCTCCCACTGTGCAAGTTGATCCAGGTCATCTTGTAAAATAAGACAGTCAGAAGGAGAATATATGTTCCTATACAGGACACAATCATCAGCAAACAAACGGACCGATGACCTGATATTATCGGGGAGATCATTAATGAAAACCAAGAAAAGGACAATAATCATTGAAACTCTTGGACGTGTTGATTATATGCAATTTCCTATTGTACTCAATCGTACCGTTTAGGCATTTACCCTGGTCGACTTCAGCTGAAAGTAAAAATACTAAATTCTGAGCTCAGGCCCAACTCCACCACACCAATGGTACACTTGGTTAAAATTTTGATCATACGCCAATTTGGTCTGTTCTGGTCAAAAGAGGCGCATACTAATCTACGGTACTATCGGTATCCATGCCCCTGAACAGTAATGGGTACATTGTTTTGGCCGATGCCTTTATTCACAAGAACCCTGGACAATTCTGCCCATAACAAAATCGGCCCATAGCAAAATCGGCCCATAGCAATTTCGATCCAAAATTTTAATGATGGTATTGTAACGGGGTCGCACCTCTTTTTGTGCGCTCACTCCAGACCCGGTCGGGATTATGCCGATGCCGGGGCAGAGATGGAAAAAGGTGACAGGTTCGAGTCACCCCTTGCCGTCTCTATTACACCCAGGTTCTTTTTACCAGGATTTGATGGCTAAACGACAGAGAGAAAAAAAAACGACAAATTGATTTCTACCCCTTTTACCGTGAACCGTAAATAAGTACATGAAAGCAGACAAGACTAAACGATACCAGTAGGGCGGCATCTAAGGCCGTTGCTATGATTCTATTCGCAATCTGCTTCCGCCGGTGGGGACTATATTTTGTTAAAAAATATAAGGAAGAAAATCACAAGAACTTCCGGTAATTTAAAGGCCATTACATTATGTTACGAGGTGTAGATTGGAGACAAATGAAGGACAGTTAATGAGAATCATCTTTTCTGAGGTCTATAGAAAAGGGTAGAGAGTGTGAAGGCTTAAACCGACTTAGCAGACGCCGCGAAACAACGGCCCCTCAATTTATTGACGTCCAAGTACTTTGATACACATGTTGGGAAAAAATGGCACAAAAAAATGCTCCCCTCCAGATTAAGATTATTTTTCGCACATTTGTCAAGGACATATCAGTCCGTCTTAAGGACTGAGTGGGAGTTGTCGCGAGCGTGTTACATTTAGAAAATCCTTGTTCAACTGAGAGCCAATTCTGCTTGGATTTACGAAGATTACGCATGCGCGTTTCGATATCTTATCAAGTCATTTTTTCTCGCATGCTTCAGGATTACGGGGGGACATTGTTTAATATGCCTTCAAGTCTGATGAGTTGAATTATTTGGGTAATCTAACCATACTAGAGAGAGAGAGAGAGAGAGAGAGAGAGAGAGCGATAGAGTTAGAGAGACCCAGCCAACAGAGTATGTCGGACCAACGTCGAGCCGACAGCGATACAGCGTGTCTGTCCGGGCCCGACGTTGGCCCACTATTTTGTGCTAGCAAGAAAGAGAGAGAGAGAGAAAAAGAGGAGAGAGAGAGAGAGGGGGGGAGAGAGAAATCAAAATCATGAAAGTTTACAGATACGCGTAAGGAATGCACCATGAACCGAAAGAAATGACAAGAGAGAGAGAGAGAGAGAGAGAGAGAGAGAGAGAGAGAGAGAGAGAGAGAGAGAGACCAATCTGTCAGTTAAAAAAAATCAGTAGTATGCGGACTTTGATTTAATCGATCAGATTTACTGACGTCATTAAATATGACGTAATTTAATATGATTTCGTCACACCAAACTGTCTACACAGCTGTGTCATGCTGGTGTAAATATACTGTACATTCAGTGTATTGACATGTATTGTTGATGTAAATTATAAACAAACACGGTTGAAAGGTGGATTGTTCAGTGAAGAAGATGAGTATGGTACCACAAGACTTGTATTCCACTCGCTTTTCATTCGTTGTTATTGAATACAGGGGAATTCTGTGAGTTTCACTTAAAACTTTTAGCCAAACCTACCATTTTGGAGAGAAAAAAATGCTTTTGTACACACGTTTCGACCGGAAGTGGGTAGAAAAAAATGGCACAAAAAAATGCTCCCTCGCCGATTTTAGCACAAATTTCAAGGTGACCAGATTAATGTATGCCGGAATTGATGATATAGGTGAGCATTATCGCGAGGAATATTATAATAGACTATTTTTGGTTTTCCCGATGGTACCGGCATGGTTGAAAATTCGCCATTTTCAAACCCTTGGTCTGCCCACACAAAAATGTTAATTCAGGTTTTAGTCTTTATATTGAATACAGCAATATTTATATATATCGCTTTTATCTTTGTCAAAGATAATAAATAAACGACAATCACGTAATTTGATGCCAAAATAGTTAGTCGAATGGGAGCATCAAATTCGGAAGTAGTCCCATCGAATCGACGCACGAGAATTTTGTTTTTAAATCTACCTACGCTGGCCACTCTGATGCCCTACTGTACACAGTACTGATAGTGCAACGGGGACGGGACCCATCGTGGGGCTGGAACCCCTGGGCCTACTTTCTAATAACCACCCTTGTTTGTGTTTCTAAACTAAGTGCCTTACAGCCTAATGAAATCCACCCCCCTTTTTAGATTTTGAGCCTAAACATAAGAGAAGGACAGACGCCTCATGGAAGTAATGAGAAACTCACTTTGCTTCCAAATTAGCGTCCGCCAAGAGAGAGAGCTGGCAATGGGTTTGGTCGAGTAGCTCGATTTGAATCCAGTGCCACAAAATTGTTGTTGTTGTTGTTGTTGTTGTTGTTGTTTTCCAGTTTCCTCGTGTCGCGGGTCGTCAGCTGGTGGGGTCCCAGGGAACGAATCCATGCTGGCACTACACCGTAGCCGTTCGGTGGTACCCCCATTCCACGTTGCCGGTGAACAGGGAGACCATCGCTCGGCTCCAGCCCCGTCCGTCTCATGTTTGTCGTCTCACGTCTCAGGTGTCTCCGAGCCCACGGGCATCCCCTTACCCTGTAGCCAATCGCCGAGCTCCGTCCTGAGAGGTTTGTATAGAGATATATAGATGATTTATTGTCTCTGAAAAATGCTAAATTTGCAGAGTACTTGGAATTCATCTATCCACGTGAACTTGAAATTAAGGAAACAACAGAGACTGCAACCTCCTCCTCATACTTGGATTGTTATCTCTATATTGACAACGGGAAGCTTTCTACTAGGCTGTACGATAAACGAGATGACTTCAATTTTCCCATTGTTAACTTTCCCTTCCTGAGCAGTAATATCCCGTCTGCACCAGCATATGGAGTTTACGTTTCACAGTTAATCCGTTATGCTAGAACCTGTTCAAAGTATCAGGACTTTATGGAACGTGGGAAGGTGCTCACTACCAGGTTGTTATGCCAGGGGTATCAAAAAACCAAACTGGTATCAACACTAAAGAAGTTTTATGGGAGGCACCATGATCTTGTGGATCCGTACACTGTGGCCATTTCCAGAATTGTTTCTGATATGTTTGCCAATGGAAAGCCATAGGAAGACTTCCAAAATCTCGGACATACCCTTCCCGGCATTTACACCATTTCTTCGTTCGGGTCGATGGGCATGGTGGGCGAAGCTTGCTTACCAAGTAATGCTTACTATCCGCGGACGCCTGATTACACTCTTCTGGAGTCCATGTCTATTGATCCGAACATTGATATTTGCCATTTTGTCTATGGATTAACGATTTTGGATTAACGCTTTGGTACTACGACCTAAACTACTTCTAATAAGACTGAATACCTAGAGACTACAGAAGGATTCTTTCTTGTAAGAATGAATAGCCTAGAAACTACATAAGGCTCCTTTCTAATAAGACTGAATACCAATAGTTTACAGAAGGATTCTTACTGATAAGAATGAATAGCCTAGAGACTGCATAAGGCTCCTTTCTAATAAGACTGAATACCTAGGGACTACAGAAGGATTCTTACTGATAAGACCGAATAGCCTAGAGACTACAGAAGGATTCTTTCTGATAAGACTGAATACCTAGAGACTACATAAGGCTCCTTTCGGATAAGACTGCATATCATAGAGACTACAGAAGGCTGATTTCTGATAAGACTGAATAGCCTTGAGACTGCAAAAGGCTCCTTTCTGATAAGACTGAATAGGCTAGAGACTACACAAGGCTTCTTTCTGAGAAGACTGGATACATAGAGACTACAGAAGGCTTCTTTCTGATAAGTGTGTGAATTCGGAATTAAAGTCGCTTTCAACAATTTTTCAGTCATATCAAGACGGTGTTAGGTTGCGACAGGGAGCTCAATGCTCACTTTTATAGTGCTGCCTCACTGAAGTATCATGTCCCAGACACATTACATGATACCACTACCAAACACATTATCCTGACACTGGGTCGACCAGTCCTAGCTCTACCCCGTAAATCTGAGTACCAAGCGAGGAGCAGCTAGTACCATTTTAACGACTTTGGTATGTCGCGGCCCGGGATCGAACCCGTGACCTCCCGTTCCCCGGAACGGACACTCTACCAACTGAGCTATCGGGGCCGGTTCTTTCTAATAAGAATGAATAGCCGAGAGACTACAGAAGGCCCCTTTCTGATAAGACTGAATAGCCTAGAGACTACTGAAGGCTCCTTTTTGATAAGACTGAATAGCCTAGAGACTACAGAAGGCTGATTTCTGATAAGACTGAATGTACTAGAGACTGCAAAATGCTCCTTTCTCAAAAGACTGCATAGGCTAGAGACTACATAAGGCTTCTTTCTAATAAGACTGAATATCTAGAGACTACATAAGGCTTGTTTCTAATAAGAATAAATAGTCTAGAGACTACAGAAGGCTCCCTTCTAATAAGACTGAATAGCCTAGAGACTACAAAAGGCTTCTTTCTGATAAGAATGAATAGCCTAGAGACTACAGAAGGCTCCTTTTTAGTCAGACTGGATAGCCTAGAGACTACATAAGGCTTCTTTCTGATAAGAATGAATAGTCTAGAGACTACAGAAGGCTCCTTTCTGATAAGACTGAATAGCATAGAGACTACAAAAGGCTCCTTTCTAATAAGACTGAATAGCCTAGAGTCTAATAAGTCTTCTTTCTGATAAGAATGAATAGCCTAGAATCTATAGAATGTTCCTTTCTAATAAGACTGTTAACACGCTTAAGCAGGAGCTTGGTGGTACTTAGACCTATGAACTTCAGCCTTTAGCTGAAGAGAGAGCTATAGTTGATAAACATGTTTGTCATTCAGCCACCAAGTTTGCTGTGTGTGTTAACGAAGGCCAAGACAAGCTTCCTACGCTATACTGGTTACCAAAACTTCATAAAAAACCTTACAAAGCACGGTTTATTGCAAATTCTAGCTCTTGCACTACCACTGAACTTTCTAAATTATTAACTTCCTGTCTTACTGCTATTAAAACGCATGTGATTAAATATTGTGATAAAGTCTTTGAAAGATCAGGAAGAAATCTGTTTTGGTCTATAAAAAAATCGAATGAGGTTTTAAATAAATTGAAATCCAGACATTTTCGTGCTTCAAGTCTGTCTACTTACGATTTTTCCACTCTTTACACTACACTTCCTCATAATCTTATAAAAGAAAAACTTAATGATTTAATTGAATGGGCTTTTCACAGAGAAGATTCTCTCTATCTTGCATGTAATGTCAGAAATGCATTTTTCACTTCTAAAGAGCATAAGAATTATACACTTTGGTCATGTCAGAAAGTGTGTGATGCTCTCACCTTTCTACTTGACAATATTTATATTAGATTCGGTACTATGTTATTTAGACAAATTGTGGGTATTCCGATGGGTACGAATTGCGCACCTCGTGTGGCTGATCTGTTCTTGTATTGTTATGAAAGAGACTTCATATTGTCGCTTTCCATTGATAACCAATCTGAAATTATTGAATCTTTTAGCTCCACTTCTAGATATTTAGATGTTTTATTAAATATTGATAATACCTATTTCGATGGTTGATCAGTCAGATTTACCCCCCAGAACTTCAGTTAAATAAAGCAAATTCTTCTGATACCGAGGCCCCGTTTTAGGATTTACATCTATCTATTGTAGATGGATTTATTTCTTGCAAAATTTATGATAAACGCGATGACTTTGATTTTGAGATTGTAAATTTTCCTTTTTTGGATGGTGATGTTCCTCGTGCGCCATCCTATGGCGTTTATATTTCGCAATTAATTCGATTTGCTAGAGTGTGTAGTCATGTAACTGACTTCAACAGTCGTAATAAATTATAAACGGCTAAACTCCTTAATCAGGGTTATCGGTACCATAAACTACGCAAAGTCTTTTCAAAATTTTATAGACGCCATTCTGATTTAATTTCAAAATTCAATATTGGACTTAAATCTCTTCTGCAACAAGGTCTATCGAAACCCGAATTTTATGGTGACTTAGTATATGAATTCAGAAAAATATATAACCGCAATGACTTCAGCACTCAATTTCGTAAAATCATTCTTCGATATAAAAAGATTGGGTACAACATGGATGTTATACGACAGACTGCATGCATGGTAGTTAACCCAATAACGGTTGGCAACTTTGCTTCCCTCTTTAATTGCACGCCGGTGGGTCAGGCCTCAGATTCTATGACGGCTCCAACGTAAAGGCTTATTGAGAATTAGAGAGATTTAATTCAAGGTAATGTTGGTTGGTGCCTGATGCTCTGTCTCTGGTCGGGCCCATCGGAGTCTAACTATGGGTTTTCTTTTGCTCCAGCATTTCAGTGGTTTCTTGCTGTCGAGTCCTCACCGTTGTCTCACCTCTGTGTTTCTTTGATTTTTTGTGTTCACGGAGATGTTGCACTGATGAGTTAGGAGGCCTTCATGAGGACTGAACAAATTATTTGTCTAAATCGCTACGGAAGTAAGGGCGAGGATTGTGGCCACGTAAAATCGATTTAAGCCCCCCCCCCCCCCAGTGGAAATCATTCCACTGACCGTTCCAAGGCGGTTCTTCTGTGGCGGTTTATTTATGGTGTTGTTTGTTACTTACTGTGTGTATCACTTGTGTCTTTTTTATTTTGGATGGCCATATGGCCATTTTGTGGAAAAGTAACTGTCCTTATGGCCTTCCTTTGTTTAGGTTTCCATTATGGTCTGGTCGCTTAATGTTTGTGTTTCTTTCCCTTTGGTGTCTTTGATGGGTGGAGGAAGTTAATTGTATCGATTCATGATCTTTGTTTTACTTCTACTTTGAATAGCCTAGAGACTACAGAATAGCCCAGAGACTACAGAAGGCTCCTCCCTGATTCTGATAAGACTGCGCAGATGATCGGAGACGTCACTGGTCGCTTTGTAAAGTCCGTGATCCCCTTTTTCTTTAGCTCACCAGAGCCGAAGGCATCGGTGTGTTTATAGGATAGGCAGCTGGCGGTCGTCGCCATCGTCGTCTGTCGTCATCTCGTGTCAACATTTTCAAGCAACATCCCCTCTAAAGCCACTGGGCCTAAATTTCATCTTTAGCATCCTTGGGTTGTGGGATTGAAAAATTATGTCTTTAATGAAAATCCGTTATTTTTTAGTTTAGTTATAATGGTATGACTTGTAATGGGAACATTGGGAAAATGCCATTAACTGCCTAGCCTTTGAAGATATTTTGACTCAACGTTTATAGAAATCTTCCTCAGACACTCCTCTGTTTGCCTAATGATTTGAGGCCTATCGCTTATATTTATTGGTTGCCATGGAAACCAAAATGCCAAAATATTGACAAAATACATAAAAATCATCTCATCCAAAATATACGCTCTATGAAGCTGAGGCGTTTTGGAAATATTCACCTTATTAGCCTTTCCAGGTTTTGTGACTTTTATAACGTTCGGTTCTTTAGTTTGTTTCTATGGCAACTTAGTGCCTACATAGGCTTGGAATAGGGAACATTGAAAAATGGCATTTAGTGTCCAACGTCTGTATATATTTTCATAAAATGTTACACAGAAAGTATATATGTATTCGTGTTATTTATGCATAAGATGCATTCAGTGAGTTACACACCTATCCCTCCACATTAACCACATCCAGACCGGACCTGTTATACTGGTTCCCACTTTAAACAGAATTCTGGCCTCATGCTGATAGGAAACGTGCGGAGGTAAATAACCATTAGGTTGGAAAACAGTCTTGTGTGAGATAACCCAAGTGAGTTGAAAAGTCATATGGTTAATCATACGGGCGAGGAACCTTATAAATGTGGGGTATATAATATTACATGTTCACGGTTACGTAACCTCGGGAGACATATGGTGACCCCGGTAACCTCAGAAGACATAAGGTGACGCCGGTAACCTCAGGAGATATATGTTGACCCCGTAACCTCGGGAGACATATGGTGACCCCGGTAACCTCAGGAGACATATGGTGACCCCGGTAACCTCAGGAGACATATGGTGACCTCGGTAACCTCAGGAGACATATGGTGATCCACGATTGACAGAAAGAATACGAGTTTGCAGTATATGAAAACGCTTTCCCAGATTCAGGAAGTTTGACTACGTATGAGATTGTGCTGAAAAAATTACATGTTTGCAGCACATGCGGCAAATCATTTGCTCTCTTAAGATACCCAAGTATTAATATGAAGGTTCATACTCTTCCGAAATCACAAACATGCGAGTTGTGTGGTAAATCATTTGCACAGCCAAGTTCCGTGAGGCGATATATGAAAATTCCTACTGATGAGAAACCAAACGTTTGCGTTAAGTGTGGTAAATCATTTGCTCAGCCATGTTCCGTGAGGCGACATACTTGTATGAAAATTCCTACTGATGAGAAACCAAACGTTTGTGGTAAGTGTGGTAAATTGTTCCGTGAGGAGACATACTTGTATGAAAATTCCTACTGATGAGAAACCAAACGTTTGCGATAAGTGTGGTAAATCATTTGCTCAGCCATGTTCCGTGAGGCGACATACGAAAGTTCCTACTGATGAGAAACCAAACGTTTGTGGTAAGTGGTGTAAATCATTTGCCTGGCGATGTTCCGTGAGGCGACATATGAACATTTCTATTGATGAGAAAACAAACGTTTTTGGTACGTGTGGTAAATCATTTGCT
Organism: Lucinisca nassula; assembly: GCA_963580285.1. Taxonomy (NCBI): domain Eukaryota; kingdom Metazoa; phylum Mollusca; class Bivalvia; order Lucinida; family Lucinidae; genus Lucinisca; species Lucinisca nassula. Next base: position 150,563,349 of record OY757014.1, read on the forward strand.
CAGCCAAGTTCCTTGAGGTGACATATGACAATTCCTACTGATGAGGAAACAAACGTTTCTGGTAAGTGGTGTAAATCATTTGCTCAGCCACATTCCGTGAGGCGACATATGAAAATTCCTATTGATGAGAAACCAAACGTTTGTGGTAAGTGGTGTAAATCATTTGCTCAGCCAAGTTCCGTGAGGCTACATATGAAAATTCCTACTGATGAGAAACCAAACGTTTGTGGTAAGTGTGGTAAATCATTTGTTCAGTAAAGTACCCTTAGTTTCCATATGAAAATTGATACCTATGAGAAACCACACGTGTGCGGGATTCGTGGCATTTCAATTTCACAAACAGATAACCTTTTCGCAATATAAAAACTGAAGAGAGGATGATCAGGAACTGTTACACTCGGATCCCAAGTCCTCCCCACAATATCACTAGGGAAAGATGTCGTAACATGGAGTGACGACAGTAAACAAAATATACCCCTGATTAACCGTATGAACAGCTCTTTCCAGAACAGGTGGTCACTCAGAATATTCAAATGTAACTAAAAAGGAACAACATACATTATGGTGGAAAGAATCAGAAGCACCAACGTGACAAACATTATAATGGAAGGACAAACGCAACTAAAATGAAAAATCAAAAAGCAGGAAGAAATCAGAATCATCAATATAACATCATACATAATCAAAGAAAGAATCAGAACCATCGACACAAAACAGGACGGAACCACAGCAAAAGGGTCAGTAAAAGTTACTGGAGAGTATAAGTATGTTCATACTGGCAAGAAACCTTACGTTTGCATTATTTGCTCATCAAGTACCGATGCTAGCCATATTGAACTTTGAGAGCTATAGTAGATAAACATGTTTGTCTTTCAGCCACCAAGTTTGCTGTGTGTGTTAACGAAGGCCAAGACAAGCTTCCTACGCTATACTGGTTACCAAAACTTCATAAAAAACCTTACAAAGCACGGTTTATTGCAAATTCTAGTTCTTGCACTACCACTGAACTTTCTAAGTTATTAACTTCCTGTCTTACTGCTATTAAAACGCATGTAATTAAATATTGTGATAAAGTCTTTGAAAGATCAGGAAGAAATCTGTTTTGGTCTATAAAAAAATTCGAATGAGGTTTTAAATAAATTGAAATCTAGACAGTTTCGTGCTTCTAGTCTGTCTTCCTCCAATTTTCCACTCTTTACACTACACTTCCTCATAATCTTATAAAAGAAAAGCTTAATGATTTAATTGAATGGGCTTTTCACAGAGAAGATTCTCTCTATCTTGCATGTAATGTCAGAAATGCATTTTTCACTTCTAAAGAGCATAAGAATTATACACTTTGGTCATGTCAGAAAGTGTGTGATGCCCTCACCTTTCTACTTGACAATATTTATATTAGATTCGGTACTAAGTTATTTAGACAAATTGTGGGTATTCCGATGGGTACTAATTGCGCACCTCTTGTGGCTGATCTGTTCTTGTATTGTTATGAAAGAGACTTCATTTTGTCGCTTTCCATTGTTAACCAATCTGAAATTATTGAAGCGTTTAGCTCCACTTCTAGATATTTAGATATTTATTAAATATTGATAATACCTATTTTGATGGTTTGATCAGTCAGATTTACCCCCTAGAACTTCAGTTAAATAAAGCAAATTCTTCTGATACCGAGGCCCCGTTTTTGGATTTACATCTATCTATTGTAGATGGATTTGTTTCGTGCAAAATTTATGATAAACGCGATGACTTTGATTTTGAGATTGTAAATTTTCCTTTTTTGGATGGTGATGTTCCTTGTGCGCCATCCTATGGCGTTTATATTTCGCAATTAATTCGATTTGCTAGAGTGTGTAGTCATGTAACTGACTTCAACACTCGTAATAAATTATTAACGGCTAAACTCCTTAATCAGGGTTATCGGTACCATAAACTACGCAAAGCCTTTTCAAAATTTTATAGACGCCATTCTGATTTAATTTCAAAATTCAATATTGGACTTAAATCTCTTCTGCAACAAGGTCTATCGGAACCCGAATTTTATGGTGACTTAGTATATAAATTCAGAAAATATATAACCGCAATGACTTCAGCACCCAATTTCGTAAAATCATTCTTCGATATAAAAAGATTGGGTACAACATGGATATTATACGACAGACTGCATGCATGGTAGTTAACCCAATCACGGTTGGCAACTTTGCTTCCCTCTTTAATTGCACGCCGGTGGGTCATGCCTCAGATTCTATGACGGCTCCAACGTAAAGGCTTATTGAAAATTAAAGAGATAATGTTGGTTGGTGCCTGATGCTCTGTCTCTGGTCGGGCTTATCGGAGTCTAACTGTTGGTTTTCTTTTGCTCCAGCATTTCAGTGGTTTCTTGCTGTCGAGTCCTCACCGTTGTCTCACCTCTGTGTTTGTTTGATTTCTGTGTTCATGGAGATGTTGCACTGATGAGTTAGGAGGCCTTCATGCGGACTGAAATAATTATTTGTCTAAATCGCGACGGAAGTAAGGGCGAGGATTGTGGCCACGTAAAATCGATTTAAGCCCCCCAGTGGAAATCTTCCACTGACCGTTCCAAGGCGGCTCTTCTGTGGCGATTTATTTATGTTGTTGTTTGTTACTTACTGTGTGTATCACTTGTGTCTTTTAATTTTGGATGGCCATATGGCCATTTTGTGGGAAAGTAACTGTCCATATGGCCTTCCTTTGTTTAGGTTTCCATTATGGTCTGGTCGCTTAATGTTTGTATTTCTTTCCCTTTGGTGTCTTTTATGGATGGAGTAAGTTAATTGTATCAATTCCTGATCTTTGTTTTACTTCTACTTTTCATACTGTTGAGAAACGTCTCGTTTGTGGTATATGCGGTATTTTGTTTTCAGTCTAATGACTTAGTTTTCATATGACGATTTTACGTGGCCACAATCCTCGCCCTTACTTCCGTCGCGATTTAGACAAATAATTTGTTCAGTCCGCATGAAGGCCTCCTAACTCATCAGTGCAACATCTCCGTGAACACAGAAATCAAAGAACCACAGAGGTGAGACAACGGTGAGGACTCGACAGCAAGAAACCACTGAAATGCTGGAGCAAAAGAAAACCAACAGTTAGACTCCGATGAGCCCGACCAGAGACAGAGCATCAGGCACCAACCAACATTATCTCTTTAATTTTCAATAAGCCTTTACGTTGGAGCCGTCATAGAGTCTGAGGCCTGACCCACCGGCGTGCAATTAAAGAGGGAAGCAAAGTTGCCAACCGTGATTGGGTTAACTACCATGCATGCAGTCTGTCGTATAATATCCATGTTGTACCCAATCTTTTTATATCGAAGAATGATTTTACGAAATTGGGTGCTGAAGTCATTGCGGTTATATATTTTTCTGAATTTATATACTAAGTCACCATAAAATTCGGGTTCCGATAGACCTTGTTGCAGAAGAGATTTAAGTCCAATATTGAATTTTGAAATTAAATCAGATTGGCGTCTATAAAATTTTGAAAATGCTTTGCGTAGTTTATGGTACCGATAACCCTGATTAAGAAGTTTAGCCGTTAATAATTTATTACGAGTGTTGAAGTCAGTTACATGACTACACACTCTAGCAAATCGAATTAATTGCGAAATATAAACGCCATAGGATGGCGCACGAGGAACATCACCATCCAAAAAAGGAAAATTTACAATCTCAAAATCAAAGTCATCGCGTTTATCATAAATTTTGCACGAAACAAATTCATCTACAATAGATATATGTAAATCCAAAAACGGGGCCTCGGTATCAGAAGAATTTGCTTTATTTAACTGAAGTTCTAGGGGGTAAATCTGACTGATCAAACCATCAAAATAGGTATTATCAATATTTAATAAATCATCTAAATATCTAGAAGTAGAGCTAAAAGCTTCAATAATTTCAGATTGGTTATCAATGGAAAGCGACAAAATGAAGTCTCTTTCATAACAATACAAGAACAGATCAGCCACAAGAGGTGCACAATTAGTACCCATCGGAATACCCACAATTTGTCTAAATAACTTAGTACCGAATCTAATATAAATATTGTCAAGTAGAAAGGTGAGGGCATCACACACTTTCTGACATGACCAAAGTGTATAATTCTTATACTCTTTAGAAGTGAAAAATGCATTTCTGACATTACATGCAAGATAGAGAGAATCTTCTCTGTGAAAAGCCCATTCAATTAAATCATTAAGCTTTTCTTTTATAAGATTATGAGGAAGTGTAGTGTAAAGAGTGGAAAAATCGTAGGTAGACAGACTAGAAGCACGAAACTGTCTAGATTTCAATTTATTTAAAACCTCATTCGAATTTTTTATAGACCAAAACAGATTTCTTCCTGATCTTTCAAAGACTTTATCACAATATTTAATTACATGCGTTTTAATAGCAGTAAGACAGGAAGTTAATAATTTAGAAAGTTCAGTGGTAGTGCAAGAACTAGAATTTGCAATAAACCGTGCTTTGTAAGGTTTTTTATGAAGTTTTGGTAACCAGTATAGCGTAGGAAGCTTGTCTTGGCCTTCGTTAACACACACAGCAAACTTGGTGGCTGAAAGACAAACATGTTTATCTACTATAGCTCTCTCTTCAGCCAAAGGCTGAAGTTCATAGGCCTTAGTACCACCAAGCTCCTGCTTAAGCGTGTTAACATAGTCGAGCCGTCACACAACGACGACGTTGTTAGCGGCCTTGTCTGCAGGGGCCAAAACAAACTTCTTATGAAATTCTTGAATACCTAGTTTAAGATGACGTAAAGACGTCTTGGGCTTAGGAGGTAATAAGTTAGTATTTTGAGAATAGAAAGAAATTCGTTTATTCACTAGTCTTAAAATGCTAAGTTTCCAGTCCTTTAGGGCTTTATACTCAACATACTCTTGCTTACACCATCGATTACCGAATTCATTCAAGGAAGCAGCGATTTCATCTCTACATTTACTGAAATCAATTTTAGAAGGAAACCGATATTTCGGTCCTTTAGAAATTATATTCCTTATCCTAGAATCAGGAATAATTTTCAAATTGCCAGTAATTACATGACCAGCAGCAGGATAGCAATACTTTGAGTTTTTACAATCACATAAATCAGGAGTATTAGTATCAATATCAAGATCTGAAACAAGTTTATTGAAATTAAAAATGATAGATCTAACAGGTTTGTTATATTTATAGCAAATTATAGGTGTTTCAGTATTTTGAAAATAAGCAGGAATGGAAGAAAGCACCGATTTCTCACGGAAGATACTGGGCAAATCTATAAAATCCATACCCTTATTAATGAAGGATATTTTGAAGAAATGACGTTTATGATTAATTTCAGAATCAATGTAAGGACGGAGAGTATGCTGAGTATAGCCTCTAGTTAAGAGAGCCGCATCATATAACTGATGAGAACTATCGTAGAATTTATTCGCCTCGGTGTCCAGAAGACGTAAAACAGAAACGGGTAATGAACTTAAAAATGAAAGCATAGAGTGGCGTCCATGATTTAATAATATAATTGACAGTCACTTCAGTCTAGTATTGTTTCGTTTAAACGCACGTGATTTACGTTTAAAGTTACCATTTTTCCTGGTGCCGTGAGATCTAGTTCTGCGTTTTCGACATTCCAGGAGTGAGAAAATATCAAAGTCCGGCATTCTGGAAATATTACCCTCATGATAAATGTTGTCATTAAATCCCAGTGGAAAAGGGGTCTGTAAAAATTTAATCCATTTCAGTTCAGCTTCATGTCTTTTGATTATTTTGAATCTAGATGTAGAATTTGCATCGTAATAAAGTTTTTCCACTGGTTGTATAATAATGTTATTTACAGAATGACCTGTACGTCGAAAGTGACGGTACAAGAAAGTGTCAGTTTTCTTAGGCTTACTCATTCTACGATAATGCTCGTTCAATCTAGTTTTAAGCATGCGGTTAGTTTGACCGACGTACTGCATATTACAGTTTGCAGCACGTCAAGTAATTAGATGAATTAAATCTGTAGACTGTCATGTCAAATCAGACATGTTAACTACAGAGAAGCGTCTACCGTTTACAGATGAAGTAACGGTAGACGCAGTGCTTAAATGCGAACAACATCTGCACCTCTTGGCATTGCACTTAGAAATACTAGGATACATTCCACTTCTTTTCCACGGATTAGTATATTTTCGAAGGATGGGTGATTTGAGAGGAGATAGTCTTATACGAAGACTACTCCCAAAAACATTGGTATTGCCTGCTCCTTTGAGATTAACTGAAGTTACAGAAGACAAATTTAAGGGTCTAACCAATACCGAAGGCAACATAGTATTAAAGTTCTTAATAGAATGGGGAATCCGTACAGAAGAAGCAGAGTGTAACCTAAGGGGTGATATTGATATTTTAAATGTATTTGTAATACTCATTTTGGATAATAAGGTTGTGATACCGTCAAAACTAAAGCGATGTTCATACCGGTTATTAAATAAATAAAATTACTGAAGAAGATTCCTTCGAATAGAAGGAAGGTACAACAAAAGCCCACAAAAGGTTTTTTATGAAGTTTTGGTAACCAGTATAGCGTAGGAAGCTTGTCTTGGCCTTCGTTAACACACACAGCAAACTTGGTGGCTGAATGACAAACATGTTTATCAACTATAGCTCTCTCTTCAGCTAAAGGCTGAAGTTCATAGGTCTAAGTACCACCAAGCTCCTGCTTAAGCGTGTTAACAGTCTTATTAGAAAGGAACATTCTATAGATTCTAGGCTATTCATTCTTATCAGAAAGAAGACTTATTAGACTCTAGGCTATTCAGTCTTATTAGAAAGGAGCCTTTTGTAGTCTCTATGCTATTCAGTCTTATCAGAAAGGAGCCTTCTGTAGTCTCTAGACTATTCATTCTTATCAGAAAGAAGCCTTATGTAGTCTCTAGGCTATCCAGTCTGACTAAAAAGGAGCCTTCTGTAGTCTCTAGGCTATTCGTTCATATACAACGAGGAACGAACATCGGTTTAATAATGACCTTCAACAGGTATCTAAAGGATGTCAATTGATGGAACAGTGAAAAGCAATTGCATAAGCAATCCCTGAGGATTGGAAAAATAAGAGCATTAAATGCATGTACGGGGAGACCTTTTACAGCCGCCACACGGCACAAACAAAACAGCCCTGATATGCAAAGTAGAAGTAAAACAAAGATCAGGAATTGAAGTTCGATACCGATGAGAAACCTTATAGCTGCGACGCTGTGCTGATCCATAGTGGAGATGAACCTCACGGTGGCGCAATAAGTGGTAAATCTTTTCAATATTCAAAGAGTCTTCGTTACCATAAGAAAGCTCATGCTTGTGAAACATCGCATCACATTCCTGGTAAATGAACGTGCTTTGACATGTGAACAATAACAGTTTCGAGTCTGATCTTTGTTATATGTTGTAAAGCAGTGAGTGATGTTACTTGAATAACCTTATGGAAACACATACACCTGTTGAGTACGTGAAAAAGCATTTAGACAGTCATGCTATTTATAAACCATATGAAAACTCATACTGGTGAAACACCACACGTCTGTGGAATATTTAATAAAGTATTTAGAAAGTTAAAATGCCTAACGAAACACATGTTGCACCATACTGGGGAACGGCTTAACATTAGTTAAATATGTGATGCATCATTAACAGATTCAGTCAACCTAGTGATCATACATGTATGTTGATCCGCAGCTTAGAAAACACGTCGGATCTGAACAGATTGTGGTTGATTATGTATGTGGTGGTTTTGGAGGAAAAACAAACCGCACATTAGGTCAAATCCTTCACGGCTGTGAATACTCACAGCTATGATATGTGGTAAATTATTTACAAACAGATGGTATTCAAAACATTGTATTGCTATCCTGCTACTGGTCATATTATTACTGTCAAGTTAAATATTATTCCTCATTCTAGGATACGTAATATAATCTCTAAAGGACCGAAATATCGATTTCCTTCTAAAATTGATTTCAATAAATGTAGAGATGCAATCGCTGCTGCCTTGAGTGAATTTGGTAATCGATGGTGTAAACGAAAGTATGTTGAGCATAATGTTTTTAAAGAATGGAAACATAGCATTCTGAAATAAGTGAACAAACGCATGTCTTTTTATTTGCAGAATACGAACTTATTACCTCCCAAACCTAAGATGTCTTTACGTCACCTTAAACTAGGTATTCAAGAATTTCATAGAAAGTTTGTTTGGGCTCAAGCTGATAAGGCCGCTAACGGTGTGGTCGTTGTTTGACGGCTTCACTATGTTAACACTATTCAGCAAGAACGTGGTGGTGCTAAGGCCTATGAACTTCAACCTTTAACTGTAGAGAGGGCTTTAGTTGATGACCACATTTGTCATTCAGCCACCAAGTTTGCTGCCTGTGTTACAGAAGGCCAAGACAAGCTTCCTACGTTATATTGGTTGCCTAAGCGTTATAAAAGACCATGCAAAGCACGGTTTATTGCAAATTCAAGCTCTTGTACCACCACTGAACTCTCCAAATTATTAACTACATGATTTACTGCCATAAAAACATGTGATAAAATATTGCGAGAAAGTCTTCGAAAGATCAAGTAGAAATCTGTTTTTGTCTATAAAACTTCTAATGAAGTTTTTAATAAATTGAAATCAAGGCGTTTTCGGGCTTCGAGTCTGTCTACTTACGATTTTTCTACCCTTTACACTACACTTCCTCATAATCTTATAAAAGAAAAACTTAATGATTTAAATGAATGAACATTTCATAGGGAAGACTCCCGCTATCTTGCATATAATGTAAGAAATGTTTTTTTTTTTCACTTCTGAGAGCATAAAAATGTACTTTATGGCCATGTCAGAAAGTGTGTGAAGCTCTCACCTTTCTACTTGACAATATTACATAAGATTTAGTACTAAGTTATTTAGACAGGTTGTGGGTATTCGGATGGGTACTAATTGCGCACCACTTGTGGCTGATCTTTTTTTGTTTTGTTATGAGAGGGATTTCATGTTGTCCCTTTCTGCTGAAAACCAGTCTGAAATCATTGAAGCTTGTAGCTCCACTTCTAGATATTTGGCTGATTTATTAAATATTTATAATGCCTATTTTGATGGTTTGATCAGTCAAATTTACCCCCCCCGCCACATTACCCCCCCCCCCCAGAATTTCAGCTAAATAAAGAAAATTATTCTGATAAAGAGGCTCCATTTTTTATTTACATCCATCTATTATAGATGGGTTTGTTTCTTGCAAAATGTATGATTAACGCGATGATTTTGATTTTTAAAAAATGTAAATTTTCCTTTTTGGATGGTGAGGTTCCTCGTGCGCAATCATATGGCGTTTATATTTCGAAATTAATTCGATTTGCAAGAGTGTGTAGTCTTGTATCTGACTTCAACACTCGTAATAAATTGTTAACGGCTAAACTTCTTAATCAGGGTTATCAATAACATAAACTACGCAAAGCATTTTCAAAATATTACTGACGTCATTCTGATTTAATTTCAAAACTCAATATTGGACTTAAATCTCTTCTGCAACAAAGTTTCGGAACCCGAATTTTATGGTGACTTAGTATATAAATTCAGAAAAATATATAACCGCAATGACTTCAGTACCCAATTTCGAAAAATCATTATTCGATATAAAAAATGGGTACAATATAAATGTTATATGACAGAGTGCATGCATGATAGTTAACCCAATCACCGTTGACAACTTTGCTTCCCTCTTTAATTGCGCGCCGGTGGGTCAGGCCTCAGGTTCTATGACGGTTACAGCGTAAAGGCTTATGTTGGTTGGTACCTGATGCTCTGTCTGTGGTCGGGCCCTTCGGAGTCTAACTGTGGTTTTCTTTTGCTTCAGCATTTCAGTGGTTTCTTGCTGTCGAGTCCTCGCCGTTGTTTCATCTCTTTGGTTGTTTGATTTTTGTGTTCACGGAGATGTTACACTGATGAGTTAAGAGGCTTTCATGCGGACATAACACATTTTTTGTCTTAATCGGGACGGAAGTAAGGGCGAGGATTGTGGTTCTTCTTCTGTCGGTGTTTTTTTTTTTTTTTTTTTTTTTTTGTTATTTTTGTCTTTACGTGTGTGTATCGTTTATATTGTTTTTGTTCTGGATAACCATTTGACCACTTTATGGGCAAGTAACTGTCCCTTTGGCTTTCCGCTATTGATTTTTCAATTAGTGTCTAGTTATTTCACAGTTGTGATGCTTTCTTTTGGGTGTCTCTGATGGGAAGTGTGGGTTAATTGTATCGATTCCCGATCATTGCCTTCACTTCTATTTTGAAAGTAATTTATACCGAATGTTAGTCATTTCTGACACCATACAGAAATGTGTTATTTACATGAACATGTTTTCCTAGTCATCAGAAAGTATAGCTATTCTAAGTGTCCTAAGCTGTTGACAATAAATGGCTTCACGCACTATTCCGTAAAATAGATATACGGAAGAGTACACTTCAGAAAGTCAGGGATGAAAAAGTAGCTTGCAGTCTAAAACTATGTTTAACATATTACCTTGTAATCATCAATAATATTTAACACATTAGCTTGCAGTCATTAGCAATGTTTAACAAATTATAATAATAATGATAGTTCGTCTGTCATTACTGACAATGACCAGTCTTAATCATATTTGAGAAATGTTAACATATTAGCTTGCAGTCAGCCTTCATGCGGACTGAACAAATTATTTGCCTGAGGCGCGACGGAAGTAAGGGCGAGGAATGTGGCCACGTAAAATCGATTTAAGCACCCAGTGGAATTCGTTTCCGCTGACCGTTCCAAGGCGGTTCTTCTGTCGCGGTTTATTTTTGTTATGGTTTGTCTTTGGGTGTTTGTGTCGCTTATATTATTTTATTTTGGATAACCTATTGGCAATTTTGGGGGAAAGTAACTGTCCTTTTGTCTTTCCGCTATTGATGTTTCGATTAGGGTATGTTGTTTCATGTTTGTGTTCTTTCCCTTTGGTGTCTCTGATGGGAGCTGTGGGTTAATTGTATCGATTCCTGGTCATTGCCTCCACCTCTGTTTTTAACATATTAGCTTGCAGTCATTAGCAATGTTTAACATATGAGGCTGCAGTCATCAACAATGTTTGACATACTAGCTTGCAGTCATTAACAATGTTTAACATGTATGCTATCATTTCTCTTTTAGCCGTTTTTCGCGATCGTCAGAGTGAAGCTGCTGTTCACACTTGCCTTTGGAATAGACTCTAAGAAGGAAGATCAACTCCGACGATATGTGTATTCAGCTGTAGCACAAAGATATGACGCATGGCGTTCAAATCCGCTTGAAAAAAAAATAAAAAATAAAAATGAAAAGGCACTGTAAGTACATATATTGGCAAAATTAAAGTTAAAAAAGAGGTTGTTAGAAAATATTCATAGATGTTTCAGATTAAAATGAAATGAGACATTAAATATAAAACAGTTTTATGTCCAAAGGTATATAATTGTAATGACAGATCAGCATCATGCATACAAGCATGTATAATGAACACCGTTGATAACCAAAGTTTTTGTTAATTGTTTTGTTTGATTTGGTGTTTAACGTCCCCGTCAAAACTGTATAGGTCATTTGGGAGACGACGCACCAATTCTGTGGGACTTTTAACCGACATTGTGAGGAAATGTCATCTCCATCCGTGTCGCAAAATGAAACCAAGCGGGTTTATATGCATGTACGGTCCGACTCGCACAGCTTTGCCTGGGCGCTCTTCCGTGGCGATTTATTTATGTTGTTGTTTGTTACTTACTGTGTATATCACTTGTGTCTTTTAATTTTGGATGGCCATATGGCCATTTTGTGGGAAAGTAACTGTCCATATGGCCTTCCTTTGTTTAGGTTTCCATTATGGTCTGGTCGCTTAATGTTTGTATTTCTTTCCCTTTGGTGTCTTTTATGGATGGAGTAAGTTAATTGTATCAATTCCTGATCTTTGTTTTACTTCTACTTAGATCCTCTAAGCGATTTACCCGTACTCGTGTGCGGTCTGTTACAGTCCTGCATGGAAGCATCATGCAGCCAATCTATTTCTTCAAGCCCCGATGGGTGGGGGCGAAAGTCTTTGTAAAATAGGACTTACAAGGGTATACATTTGTTCTTATTGTAGTTCCATATCACTTTAAAGGGGGCTTTAACGGGCTTGCACAAACGTTTTTGGGAACTGATATAAGGAAAAAAAATGTCATTAGACTATACATCCAGCGCCATTAGAAATTATCTTTAACTTAGTGGTATGTGTATTTTTAATGTAGTTGAAAAATATGCGAAAAATTCCCCTAAGTAAAGCCACATAGTTGAAAATGATAATCTTAAAGGCTGGCATGCCGTTACCACACCATTTTCCCATGATTTGTGTTTTTGCTGAAATTGGTGGCAAAGGTATACCTTTGATTAATTTGCACTTTATGTTAGTAAAATGTTTATGTAAAGAACTTAATAGTCAAGTAGCTAAGTGAAATAAGCCAGAGAGTCGCTTTGAATTCAGACCATGCTCCTACATTTTTGTGTTTTGTCAGGTATTGGTGTACGCACACTCTTACCGACTGATTTTTGCCACCCATTTTGTAATAGTAAGGTACAGATATTGCTGGGGTGGTTGTGTTAATATTGACATGGTAATCTTCCTCAACGTACTCAGAGCCACCCAGCTTCACCTGCATACAATACAGAAGTGGTGAGAGTAGCTGATAAAATCCATGTTTTAAATTGAATTGAACAAATGTCGTATCTGTAAAAATAGCAATCGGGTCGAGGTAATCTTTGTCTAGGTCTTTAGCTCGCATCACGTCATTGTTTGTCTTGGCATCATGATTATACCATAGAAGTATTCTGTCTGTTATCTTGGTTATGTATTCTATATTACCAGTTTTTAAATCCAGCTCTTTTTCACTGTCCAAGTAGGACAAGAACGGTTTCATTGTTTTCATTGTGTCATATCCAGGGTTTGATCGTGCTATTACCATGGATAGATAGTACTCTCCCTCCTTTGCTTCTTGTTTAAACGTGGCAACGGTTTCTACTGTAATATCTTTAACCGTATTTTGTAGCATGTTCTCCAGAGCTGTGTGATATTTACCCGTCTGTGCCTTGGCCATCTTGTCGACTTGATAAGACTTTGGTGCAACCCTCAACTTCAGAAGTACAGGCATCCCGGATATATTTTGTAGAGGCTGTTTACAGTGGCATCCCAGCAAGAACTCACCCACTGGGCAGAGCAAGGCTCGACATCTACCCTGAAGAATACAGTGTCAAATATTAATCATTGTTCTGCTTACCACTAGAAATCCAACCTTTGCAAACACCGTAGGCCCAGATCATATAGAAAAGAAGCCATCGGATCTATTCAATATTTGTCAATTTCATTATACTAAAAAAATGATTTGTTGATAGTCACAAATGCGAGTGGCGAAATAAATTTGTTCGGCAGAACAAATATTGCTTTTAATCTTTCTTTGAACATGATGTAATCAAGTGTCCTGAACACACATCCCAGTACCAATATGTGCGTTTGGCTGGTGATCAGGAGGACGCGGATTCGATACCTGCTTATATCGGCAATATTTTTCGGTGGAGATTGATCATGAAATCTTTGCTACGGTCATTCATTCCCTTCCACTGATTCAAGAAGGGCAGTTGTCATTTTCTGACGAACAATTATGCACGGTACAGGTTAACCGCTTACGTATAAAACATAGAAGTGAAGGCAATGACCAGGAATCGACACAATTAACCCACAGCTCCCATCAGAGACACCAAACGGAAAGAAACACAAACATGAAACAACTAGACCCTAATGGAAACATCAATGACGGAAAGCCAAAAGGACAGCTTCTTTCCCACAAACGGCCAATTAACTATCAAAGACAAAATAATATAAGCGATACACACACTCAAAGACAAGACATAACAAAAATAAACCGCCAGAGACGAACCGCCTTGGAACGGTCAGTGAAATGAATTCAAATGGGGGGCTTAAATCGATTTTACGTGGCCACAATCCTCGCCCTTACTTCCGTCGCGACTTAGACAAATAATTTGTTCAGTCCGCATGAAGGCCTACTAACTCATCAGTGCAACATCTCCGTGAACACAGAAATCAAACAACCACAAAGATGAAAAAACGGTGAGGTCTCGAGAGCAAGAAACAACAGAAATTCTGGAGCAAAAGAAAACCAATAGTTAGACTCCGATTGCCCCGGCAAGAGACAGATCATCAGGCACCAGCCAACATTGCAAAAAATTAGATTCTCTCTAATACTCAGTAATCCTTTACGCAGGAACGGTCATAGAATCTGAGGCATGACCCACCGGCATGCAATTAAAGAGGGAAGCAGCGTCGTCAACCGTGATTGGGTTAACTACCATGCATGAAGTCTGTCGTATAGCATTTATGTTGTACCCAATCTATTTATATCGAAGAATGGTTTTACGAAATTGGGTGCTGAAGTCATTGCATTTATATATTTTTCTGAATTTATATACTAAGTCACTATAAAATTTGAGTTCCGAAGGACTTTGTTGCAGAAGAAATTTAACTCCAACATTGAATTTTGCCATTAAATCGCAATGACGTCTATATAATTTTGGTTTAACAATATTTATTTGCAAATAAATTACAAAGACATACATAGAAACACACACGCAAAATGACACAGGATCTGACGGGAAGCATAATGCTTATAAGGAAGTCATTTCATCAAATTTTGAAAACTTAAGGCTTTGCATAGTTTGTGATACCGATAAATATGTTCTAGAAAAGTTTATCCTTTGGAAGCAAGGAATACACCACAGAACTGGAAAATACTGAGTATACATGTTTTCTGGGTCAGACTAGCTAATTTCGGCCATTTAGGCCCCCCTCAGCGACCCTCAGATATGTTCCAAATTCTACAATGAAATCAATGATCCAAAATGACAAGAAAATATAAACAACACTATGATGTAGGGCAGGGATACTTTTTACGGCCGCTGTAGCGTGAGATTATTGATACCGTGAGATTCTTCAGTGGCACCGGAAGTGGCTGAAATCCCTCACGGAGGGGTGTGAGAGAATTCAGCCGTGAGAATTGTAATACGAAGAGACTGGGGTATCGAAACTCTCTTAGTATATTAAATGATAAATTATGCTGGCACAATAATTAAACTTTAATTTTCTGCTGGAGAAGCCTATCTGCGGAAATTAGAAGCTATGTTACTAGTGATTTTATTTATTTACTTATTTATTTATTTATTTATTTATTCACCAAGCCCCGACTTGCGGGGGCCCAATGACAAACATATATTATAGGATGTAGAAGGATATTATCTTGATTAAAGACAACTCTGTTAAGCTGAACTTATATTGGGATCCGACTTCGCCAAAGCCAAACTGCAACGCCCGAGATCACTCAGGGCGACTGGACTTAGGATCGAAATGGTCCGTATTCATTGTGGTGTTGATTATCAAATTACCGAAAAAAAAAAGAAAAGAAAAACTGTAGGGACATTTCTTGTTTGCTTTGAGGTTTAACGTCCCCGTCAACAATGTATAAGGTCATTTTGGAGACGTTGCATCCAATTTTTCCCGACATTGAGATGAAATGACATTTCAAGCCCTGTCGCCCAGTGAAACCAATAAGGTATATGAGCATAGACTGTCCGACTCGCACCGCTTTACTTGGTCAGGGTTAGATCCGGTAAGCGGTTTACCAGTAACCGCGCGGTCGGTTTCAGCTCTGCGTGGAAGCCTCGTGCAGCACATCTATTTCTTCACGACCGATGGGCGGGGGCAAGCTGACTTCTTACTTCTACTTTGACGTTGTTTAGGTAGGTAGGTAAGTAGGTAGGCGGTTTTGTGGCTAGACAGGTAGGTAGATGGGTGGCTAGGTAGGTAGATAGGTTGGGTTTGAGGTAAAACGTCCCCGTCAATACTATACAGGTCATTTGGAGACGATGCTTCCAATTTCGTCGGACCCGACTTTGAGATAAAAGGACATCTCAAGACCTGCTGCCCAATGAAACTAATAGGGTTTAAATGCATCGCATGACTTTGCCTGGGCAGGCTTAAGCGGTTTACCAGTACACATGTGTGGTCGGGCATCATGCAGCCCATATATTCCTTCAAATCCCGATGGGCGGGGTAGATTTAAGTAGGTAGGTAAGGAGATGTGTCTGGGTGGGTCGGTAGGTAGGTAGGTTTGATTTGAGGGTTAACGTCCCCGTCAATACTATATAGGTCATTTGGAGACGATGCTTCCAATTTCGTGGGACCCGACTTTGAGATGAAAAGACATCTCAACAAGACCTGCCGCCCAATGAAACCAATAAAACCGAGTCTGCTATTTTCGTTTATTTTGTGTATTCCATGCTTTCAAAGGATCTAGCTTCAGGACTTATTTTTATTTATGGACGGTCCGACTCGCATCACTCGCCTCGGCAGGCTTTTGCGGTTTACCAATACACACGTCTGGTAGGGAATCATGCAGCCCAACTAGTTCTTATAGTCCCGATGGGCAGGATATACATAGGTAGGCAGGTAAGGGGTGTCTTGGTGGGAAGGTAGGTAGGTGTTTGTTTGTTTGTTTGTTTGTTTGACTTGAGATTTAAAGTCACCGTCAACAGTGTGAAAGTCATTTTGGAGACATTGTGACCAATTGCGAACAATTTGTTTGACTTTTACCCGACATTGAGATGAAATGACATCTCAAGTCCTACCGCCTTATGAAACCAATAGGGTACTTAGGTAGGTAGGTAGGCCGGTAGGTAGTTAGAAATAAGTAAATGTATGTCTGACCGTCCGTTCCCATACGGAAAGAAGCCCCCGTGGGGTAATGGTTATCTTACTGGTCTCATAGACCTGGGGTCACATATTCGATCCCGGGTTTTCACAGACTTTCGGATGTGTCTTTTAACCGAGGTCCATCTCTGTAGGTAGGACGAAAAACTGAGTGACAAACTCTTGCTGTCGAATCCTTACCGTTGTTTAATCGCTTTAGTTGTTTGATTTTTGTGTTCACGGAGATGTTGCACTGATGAGTTAGGAGGCCTTCATGTAGACTGAACAAATTATTTGTTGGAATCGCGACGGAAGTAAGGGGCGAGGACTGTGACCACGTAAAATCGATTCAAGCCCCCCCCCCCACCCCTCCCACTCCTCCCCCCAGTGGAATTCGTTTCACTGACCGTTCCAAGGCGTGTCTTCTCTCGCAATTTATTTTTATTATGTCTTGTCTTTGAGTGTGTAAACCGGTTATATTTGTTGTTTTGGCTAGCCAATTGACCATTTGGCCTTCATGCAGACTGAACAAATTATTTGTCTGAATCGCGACCGAAGTAAGGGCGAGGACTGTGACCACGTAAAATCGATTTAAGCCCACCCCACCCCCCCCCTCCCCCCCCCTCCCCCCCCCCCCCCAGTGGAATTCGTTCCACTGACCGTTCCAAGGCGGTTCTTCTCTCGCGATCTATTTTTGTTATGGCTTGTCTTTGAGTATGTTTCCGCTTATATTATTTTGTTTTGGCTGGCCAATTCATGCAGACTGAACACATTATTTGTCTGAATCGCGACCGAAGTAAGGGCGAGGACTGTGACCACCTAAAATCGATTCAAGCCCCCCCCCCCCACGCCTCCCCCAGTGGAATTCGTTTCACTGAACGTTCCAAGGTGGTTCTTCTGTCGCGATTTATTTTTGTTATGGCTTGTCTTTGAGTGTGTGTACCGCTTATATTATTTTTTTTGGGATAGCCAATTGACCATTTTGTAGGAAAGTAACTATCCTTTTGGCTTTCTGCGATTGATCTTTCCACAAGGGTCTGTGGGTTAATTGTATTGATTCCTGACCATTGCCTTCACTTCTATTTTGCGTACGGTCCTACCTACCTACAGGCCTGCCTGCCTACTATCTTACGTACCGTACCACCATCCCATACCTACCTATCGAAACATATGTACCAACTTCCCTACCTACCTGCGATCCTGCCTACATACCTACCTACCTACGAACCTACCTACATTCCTACCTACCTCACCAGCAACCTACACCTACCTACTTACCTATCTACATATATGGAAACCTTTCTCCCTACCTACCCAGCCACACACCCACAACATCTACCTTCATTCCTGCTTATGTACGTGCGTAGCTACGAACCAATCTACCTACCTACTTACCAAAACATACATACCTACGGCCCTAGCTACCTACGATCCTACCGACCTACCTACCTACGAACTTCCACCCTCTGTCCCTTGCTACCTACCTACCTACCTACCACATTACCATCCCGCATCTATCTACCTACCTACCTTCCTTCCTACCTACCTACCTACCTACCTGCATTCCTGCGTACGTACGTGCCTTCTTACCTACATACCCACTTTCCTCACCACCAACCCAAACCTGCCATCCCTTCCTATAACTACCTACCTACCTCCCCCTACCTACCTACCTACCTACCTACTTCATGCAGACTGCACCTACCTATCTACCTAACCACCGAGCCACGAAGCCACCAGACCATTTTCCTACCTACGTACCTACCTGCCTACCTAGCTACCATGCAGTCCATCTATTTCTTCAAACCCCGATGCTCGGCGAGCAAGGCTGAAACTGACCACACATGAGTACATCGCCACCAGCCCAAACCTACCATTCCTACCTTATCACGCAAACACGCCTGTATAATTTTGATCCCCTTAAACCCCAGTTTTGGATAGTAAAACTGGGGTTTACAGGGATATTTATTAGTTGTCTTATTTCTGCTCAAAAACTTAGATTGTGGGTACTCGTTAGAACCGACGCGCCGTGCAGAAATAGGAAAAAATATCAGGATTTTTATCTGAAAAAAATTCGTTTTGGGTTGTAAAATTTGGTCAATATATTTCAATAGGCGTTTTTTTCGTGATATACCTACCTACATGCATACCTCCACTCTACCTACCTGTCGCACCCGCCCATCGGGGCTTGAAGAAATATATGGGCTGCATGATGTCTCCGCGCAGAGCTAAAACCGACCGTATACGAGTACTGGTAAACAGCACAGAGGCTCTCAACCTGCCCAAGCAAAGCGGTCGGAGTCGGACCCTTCATGCTTATAAACACTATTGGTTTCATTTGGCGACAGGGGGCTTTAGATGTCATTTCAACTCAATGTCGGTCATAAGTCACACAAAAATGAAAGCAAAATGACCTGTACCGTGATGACGGGGACGTTAAACCTCAAATCAAACAAACAAATAAAATCTATCTACCTAACTTCCTACCTACCTACAACGTCGAAGGTTGGCCCCGCCCATCGGGACTTGAAGAAATACCTACCTACCTACCTGCCCATCCAGCCACGCACGCACCAGACCATTCACCCAACCTACCTACCTACCTACCTACCTACCTACCTACCTACCTGTCTACCTACCTACCATGCATCCCATCTGTTTCCTCAAGCCCCGGTTGGTGGGGTCGATGTTGATTGGTTGATTGTGAGCAGTGGGTTCGGTAATTACTTCTGTTTTTTTTTATTATTATTATTGAAACGGTTGAGAGAAAACCTGTTTGGTTGACATGAGGCATTAGCAGAAAGGTGTGAAAATTAGTCGGTATGTTTTCATAAGCATGGGGACAACAGGAAATGTCAAACCATAAATCACACATGTTAATCACCTTGGTATGTAACTTAAATTTAAATCCCATGAACCTCATGTTTAAAAGGGATCAATATCCTTTGGAAATAAACCGTAGAACTGAAAAGGTAAGAGTGTACATGTTTTCTCTAAGTCTCGGATTATGATTAATATTATCATTATTATGTATTATAATTGTTATTGTTATTATTATTTTCATATCATTATTATTGTTATTTTATTATTATTATTATTTATTATTATTATTGTTGTTGTTGTTGTTGTAAAAGGGCACTTATATTGAGATCGGGCTAATTCTACGTACAGTGCTCCAATCCATTTAGGCAGAATAATAATTTAAAAATTCCCAAAGAACTTGCGTTTCAAAAGAATTAATTTCGAAAACACGCCTATTAAAAATATACTGATCTTTTACCATCAACTTTTTAGATAAAATATTCTGATATTTTTCATATTATCGATGGAAAACATAGGTTGTAGATACTTGTTCGAATCGCCTCTCCGAGACGGTTCTAACGAGTACCTACAATCTATGTTTTTTTCAGCGGAAATATGAAAATAATATACACCACTGTAAACCCCAATTTTACTGTTTAAAAGAGGGGTTTAATCGGGGTTTAAAATATAGGCGTGTTCTCGTAATAATTTCAAGAAAATCCACGTACCCGCATATATTTTGTTCTTTTTCAACACATGGAAACCTATTTATGACATGTTAAATACGGTGTCTTTCGAATAAATAAATTAATAAACAAAAAATAATAATAGATAAAATAAATAAATAAATAAATTAATAAATTAACAAATAAATAAATAAAAAGAAATAAAGCCTGTAATAAATAGTGTTCTATTTAAAGTTCGTAATGTAAGCAGATTTCTCTACACATTTTAAACCTATTTATGGCATATTTTTATCGGGTATCTTTCGAATAAATAAATAAATAAATAAATAAATAAATAAATAAATAAATAAATAAATAAAATAAAGCCTGTAATAAATAGTGTTCTTTTTAAAGTTCGTAATGTAAGCAGATTTCTTTATACATTTTAAACATAGGCTTAAGATGAAAGGGGCAGGGGCTAACAGGAAATGGAAAACATTTCTCACGGCCTTCTTGCGCATGCGCAGACATGCCATGGTATAAAGATTCTCACGGGTTTAAAGATCTCACGCTACACCGCCACACATTCCCAGACAACAGCCGTAGTGACGTTAAATTTATTCTAGATAGGGTTATCCTTTGGACGCAAGGAATACACCACAGAACTGGAAAACATGGAGTGTACCCTGGTTAAGAAGTTTGATTGAGAAGTTAACAATTTATTGCGAATATAAGCCTACCCAGGAATAGTGTGGATAGGTAAACTGACTCGCTAAAAAATGACCTAACTAATGTTGACTGTGCAGTTAAACTCCAATAGAAGCAAAACAAAACCATCTTAATCAAATTCTGTTTTACCAGGATATACATTGGCCCTTAGCCGTAGATTATAGTTATTCGTTAGTGCTTAAAATAGAACATTAATAATTCCGTTTTAATACATTTAAAAAAGGGATAAGATTTATTGATAGTCAGAAATGCTTGGGGGTGCGAACTAAATTTGCTCGGCGTGACAAATATTGCTTTTAATCTTTTTTGAACATGAAGTAAACAGGTTTGTGTACTGAACACACATCCAAGTACCATCTTAATCAAATTCTGTTTTTCCAGCGCCCCCGTCCATCGTGGCGCGAAGAAATAGATGGGCTGCATGATGCTTCCAAACAGAGCTGAATCCGATCACACACATCTACTGGCAAACCGCGTAATGGATTTATGCCTGCCCAGGCAAGGCGGTGTGAGTCGGACCGTCCATGCTTATAAACCCTATTGGTTTCATTTAGTGACAGGCTTGAAATATCATTTCATCCCAATATCGGGTGAAATCCCACAAAATTGGAAGCAAAGTCTCAAAAATGACCTATACAGTGTTGGCGGGGACGTTAAACCTCAAATCAAACAAACAAACAAATCTGTTTTACCAGGATGTACCCAGCCTTCACTCTAGGTTATACAATTATTTGTGCACCGCCAAGCGAATTTGTTTCTTCGAGCATTCTGTCATGACAAATTTTAACTGTGCATGCCTAGCCATTCAGAGGGGCCAGGGATATGGCTTTCTACCTGAAGGTTCCTCTTGATGCACTGCTCGCATAGGCGATAAGTACCAAAATCGCTTGACGGGGCCCAATCAATAGATCATCATATAATGATATGACTGAAAAATTGTTGAAAGCGACGTTAAACCCGAATTCACACACTCACACACACAACTCAAGCAATAGATCATCACATAATAATATACATATGAGTACAAATTGAAATACAAATCAAAGTGATGTCTCGGAGCTTGTCCCACGCACTGTTAGATGGAGCTAAGGAAAATAACCAAATATACAACTGAGAGGCAAACCAAAGACAAAGCATCAGGCATAGACCACTAATAAAGTAGAATTTCTAAAGTTTCAAGTTGCGGACCGTGATAGAGTCAGAGCATCACGAAAGCACGCCTATATACCCTTTTAACCCCACTTTTATATAGTAAAACTGGGGTTTACAGGGGTATACCTTATTTTTCGTATTTCTGCTCTAAAGAATAGATTGTGGGTACTCGTTAGAACCGTTTCGATGAGGCGGTTCTAACGAGTGCCCACAATCTATATTTTGAGCAGAAATAAGAAAAATATCACAATTTTCATCCTAAAATTTTCATTTTTTCGGCGATCAAGGTGGCAATGTATTTGTATAGGTGTGTTTGCGTAATGGAAATGACCACCGCGGTACAAAGAAAGCAGGAAGCAAAGTCATCAACGGTGTCTGGGTTAAAAACTATGCATGCTGTCTGCCGCATTATACTTATATCATCACGAAAACACGTCTATATACTTTTGACCCCCTTGAACCCCACTTTTATATAGTAAAACTGGGGTTTCTGGGGGGGGGGGGGGGTTCCTTATTTTTCTTATTTCTGCTCTAAATTTTAGATTGTGGGTACTCGTTAGAACCGCCGCGATGAGGCGGTTCTAACGAGTGCCCAAAATCTATATTTGGGGCAGAAATAAGAAAAATATCACAATTTTTCATCCTAAACTTTTCATTTTTTCGGCGATAAAGGTGGCAATGTATTTGTTCAGGCGTGTTTGCGTAATGGACATGACCAACGCGGTACAAAGAAAGCAGGAAGCAAAGTCATCAGCCGTGTCTTGGTTAGAAATTATGCATGCTGTCTGCCGCATTACACTTATATCATCACGAAAACACGTCTATATACTTTTGACCCCATTGAACCCCACTTTTATATAGTAAAACTGGGGTTTCTGGGGGTTTTCCTTATTTTTCTTATTTCTGCTCTAAAATTTAGATTGTGGGTACTCGTTAGAACCGCGGCGATGAGGCGGTTCTAACGAGTGCCCAAAATCTATAAATATCACAATTTTTCATCCTAAACTTTTCATTTTTTCGGCGATAAAGGTGGCAATGTATTTGTTCAGGCGTGTTTGCGTAATGGACATGACCAACGCGGTACAAAGAAAGCAGGAAGCAAAGTCATCAGCCGTGTCTTGGTTAGAAACTATGCATGCTGTCTGCCGCATAACACTTATATTGTATCTCAAGTTTCAAGTTGCGGGCCGTGATCGAGTCAGAGACATGACCACCGCGGTACAAAGAAAGCATGAAGCAAAGTCATCAACCGTGTCTGGGTTAAAAACTATGCATGCTGTCTGCCGCATAACACTTATATTGTATCTCATTCTTTTACGGCGATTAATGCTCTTTGTTTGTTTATTTGATTGAGGTATGACGTCTCCGTCAACACTATTTAAGCAATTTTGGAGACATTGCTTCCAATTTCGTGGGACTTTTACCCGACATTGAGATCAAATGACATCTCAGTCCCTGCCGCACAAAGAAACCAAAAGGGCTTACACGCATGGGCGGGCCGACTCACAACACTTTACCTGGGCAGGCTTAGACCTTCAAAGCAGTTTACAAGTTCTCACGTACGGTGGGTTTTAGCTCTGCGTGGAAGCATCATGCAACCCTTTTTTCTCCAAGGCCTGATGGGCGGGGGCCATTATCGTCTTTTTTTTACATTGATTCTGAGAATCAGGTAACTTCAAAATGTTTCGAAATTCATAAACCAAATCTCCACAAAACGATGGTTCTGATATGCCATGTTGTAGTAATGTGTTTAAATATTTTTTTTATTTTTCAACAAGTTAAGACTGTCGTCGATAAATTTCAGAAAATGCTTTGCTAAGTTTATGATACCGCTTAGTAGTGGCATGAGTCGGATAGTCCCACAGCGATTTCTTCAGGCTTGAGACGATGACAGTCCCACTAAATCGACAGCAACGTCTCCAAAATTACCTAAATAGCGATAAAGGAGAAACAGAACAATAACACAAACCTTAACACAAACAAACATATATTTTTCTTTTTGACTGAGACAAGTTCCCATAGCCTAATGGAGCTCTGACTCTTAATCAGTAGTTCTTCAATCGCCGTGGATTAGCCCCGCTGGTTACACGTGAGGCGCCAATGTCTGCATAGGAAGTTCCTGTTTTTTTTTTCTGCGGGTTATCTGGGTTTCCACCAACACTGATTAACGATTGGCTCGAAATAAGTGAAATAATCTTGAAAAGAATCAACACCCCCAGCCCCCCCCCCCCCCCGGAAAAAAAGCATGCTTGACAGTACCGATACTATGAGGTTATTGCACTTCAATTGTGAGTATTATATATCCCATGTCTGGACATCAATAATACCAACTTTCGAATGGTCTTTGATATCCCGTCGAAGGTCAGAATTCACCAATACCAACACAATAACTTATAAATAGCTTTAAATATTTCTTCTCAGACTAAGCTTGAACATATTCTTTTAATCATAATCGTACGGGTGAATAACAAATTTTCGTGTGACGTCACTGTCGCAAGAACATCAATCGATCTGATATCATAGATATAACCACACTCGTGATCACTTGATATCGCATCTTTACTTGGATACCTTCGAATTTGGCATGCTACATCGCTGTAAAATTCTAAGTCATCCAAATAATGATACATGCTGCCTAACGGTACATATCGAAGGCATCCAAGTAGTGATACATGCTGCCCAACCGTAAAACTCGAAGGCATAAATCGTAAGAATTCATCCAAGTAAGGACAAATGCTGCATAACTGTATAATTCAAAGGTATCCAAATAAAGATATATGCTGCCTAAATGTTAAAATCAAAACATCCACATAAGGATACATGTTGCCCACGGTAAAAAGACACACAAGTAACGTAAGGATACATGTTGCCCATCGGTAAAAAGCCACACAAGTAACGGTAAAATTCGAAGGTATCCCAGAAGATGTCTATGCTGCCTAACAGTAGAATTCGAAGGCATCCAAGTGAAGGTACTCGTTGCATAATGGTAAAATTCTAAGGCACATGTGCCTAACGGTAAAATTTGAAGCCATCCAAGTACAGGTTCATGTTCCTAACGGTGAAATTCGAAGGCATCAAAATAACGGTGAAATTCGAAGGCATCCGACTAAAGAAACAATGTCAAGTAGTGTGCTGATATCGTTTGATATCGGCGCGAGTTTTCCACGGATATTATCTAACATGTTTAATTAAGGCGTAACTATACCTAATTTAGTGACACAGAGAGGCCTTTCTGATATTTAATCTTCATCAGTGTGTCTCAACCCCAAAGTAGAAGTAAAACAAAGATCAGGAATTGATACAATTAACTTACTCCATCCATAAAAGACACCAAAGGGAAAGAAATACAAACATTAAGCGACCAGACCATAATGGAAACCTAAACAAAGGAAGGCCATATGGACAGTTACTTTCCCACAAAATGGCAATATGGCCATCCAAAATTAAAAGACACAAGTGATACACACAGTAAGTATCAAACAACAACATAAATAAATCGCCACAGAAGAGCCGCCTTGGAACGGTCAGTGGAAGATTTCCACTGGGGGGCTTAAATCGATTTTACGTGGCCACAATCCTCGCCCTTACTTCCGTCGCGATTTAGACAAATAATTTGTTCAGTCCGCATGAAACCGAAACGGATGATGGACAAGACTCGGCAAACACAGCACATCCCTCTCCGAGCACAAACCGAACATGTTTAACCATTAATACCTAAAGCTATCATTTAATATGTTTTTGATCAGAAAGCTTGCCCAACCCAGCGAGAACTGTTTATTTTTCTGTTGCACTTGCCTCGCAAATGTGACTTGCAAAAAGGCTCTCCGTCCATAATAATAAAGTACATTATATTTTCTAGTCCGTTGGCTTTGAAATAATGAAAGTAATTGTTCACCACATAATTTTCAGTTCTGTGGTGAATTTCATGGTTGCAAATACTGTTTTATGGAGAATACTTCCTGTTTACGAAGAATGACTTGATAGAGCGAGGATTGTGACCACGTAAAATCGATTTAAGCCCCCAGTGGAATTCGTTTCACTGACCGTTCCCAGGCGGTTCTTCTGTCGCGGTTTATTTTTGTTTTCGATAGCCAATTGGACATTTTGTGGGAAAGTAACTGTCCTTTTGGGGTTCCGCTATTGATGTTTCCGGTAGAGTCTGCTGTTCCATGTTTGTGTTTCTTTCCGTTTGGTGTCTCTGATGGGAGCTGTGGGTTGATTGTATCATTCTATTTTTCATTCCTATTTTTTTTTCTATAGTGATTGTTTAACTATTATAATAGTTATATGTATTTTACATGCAATGTTGATAGCACTACACGCTTGCTTTATCATTTAAAAAAATAACAGTTCCAAACATAACTGGCTATACTTGTTACATGTTTGATCGTTAGAACATATCAAATAAAATTAATTGGAAATGCCGTTCGCAAAACATTCAAAGCTTTATTATATTGCACTGAGATATAAGCAGACAACATAACAAATGCAAACAGGAGCACCGCATTCGGGTGCCAACACTCGGCTGCAAAAATTCTAAGTCGAAAAAGGGGCATAAATTCTAAGTCGAAAAAGGGCATAACTGTGCCAAAAATATTTTGAGGGTTACCTCACCTATTGGTATGAGTTTCCCTTTTCATAATGAACAACTAGTCCGGGTTTCAAGTAAATAATATTATGTTCAGTAATGACAGAGAAATTACAAAATGTCCAAGTTTTTGCACGACGACGCAGACGACGATGACGACGACGACGCAGACGACGCCAGAGCTATGACAATACCTCGTCGTTTTCTTTGCAAACCGCCGAGCTAAAATTCAAAAACATATATGCATTGAAACTCTAATAACTTGACATCACATGGGTCATTGGAAACATTTACCTTGGGGTAAACGAACAAGCATTCGGATCCATGCAGAAATTTTGCCATAGTCCTAGATGGCCGTATTGTTTGGATAATTTTGATAGTTTTTTTTTTTTCAGAATTATGCTTGAAAGGTATGTTGTGTCTGCTCATTGAACCGCCTTATTCTAATAAGTACATACAGCACACCTTTATGTTTGATGATGTAATAAATCGGACACAATGCCTATGTATTGGAATGCAAATTTTTGCATAATATCCTATGAACATAGCTGTTTGAGGCTATTCTGGAATGAGCCGGTAGCCGAGTTCAAAAAACACACGTACATTCAAATCACGACATCCACGTTTTAATATGGCTTTGGAACGTTTGATGTGACACCATGTGCATAGCTTTGTTTCATTACGATGAATGGCGTTACGTTTGTCTTGAACGTAATATTGTATAATTTCATGATGAGGGTCATTGCGTAACTGGCGTCATTGTAAACAACATTTTCAAGTAGCCGCCATGTGGGTTTGCCGGTCGCATTTAAAGAGATTATATGAGCCCCGCCAAGCGAATTTGTGTCTTCGAGCATTCCGTCATGACAAATTTTAACTGCGCATGCCCAGCCATTCAGAGGGGCCAGGGATATGGCTTTCTGTCTGAAGGTTCCTTTTGATTCACTGTTTGTATGAGCGAGCATCGAAGGTTCTGGCGAGACTGCGCGGATGCGCAGGCTCGCCTGAACCTTCGCTGCTAGCATAGGCGATAAGTACCCAAATCGCTTGACGGGGCCCATATTGAGTTCCTAATAAGTTTTTATGTGTTT
The DNA here is from genome assembly GCA_963580285.1 of Lucinisca nassula. NCBI lineage: Eukaryota > Metazoa > Mollusca > Bivalvia > Lucinida > Lucinidae > Lucinisca > Lucinisca nassula. Next base: position 150,591,145 of record OY757014.1, read on the forward strand.
TCGTAAAAATGTATCGTTAAAAAACGTACCCTATGCAAGAACAACAAAACGTACGTTATGCAAGAACAACGATTACCCATCATAGGTATGTCACTGCAATGGCATTTGCCGGGTCCCGCGGAAGATATCTGAACACTATGCCTGGCGAACTTGTGTTCTGTTCAAAACCTTCATCGGGACCTGGCAACTGTTAATGCATGAAAACACATGGGACAAAATAAAAGTGAAGGCAGTGGTCAGGAATCGATACGATTAACCAACAGCTCCCATCAGAGACACCAAAGGGAAAGAAACACAAACATGAAACAACAGACTCCTATGGAAACATCAATAGCGGAAAGCCAAAATGACAGTCACTTTTCCACAAAATGGCCAATTGGCTGTCCAGAACAAAATATCATAAGCGATACAAACACCCCAAAACAAACCATAACAAAAATGACCATATATCGACAAACCAAACCAAACAATAACCCTATATCGAGTCCCATGAGAAATGTTCCGAAAAATCAAGATAGCCGTATGATAAGGATCATTCAGGAATCAATATTCGAAATGTATGCTGCGTGTCCTCAAAAGAATCGACTCGGCGTTTTAATTAGTACTTCATTTTTGAAGATTGTACAGATTTTCCCATCACACCTTCTGGATTTGCACAATGATTTAACTTTTTTTTCCAATCTAAAGAGCATAAAAATTATATTTTGTGTTCATTTTACAGAGTGTGTGAAGCTCTTACATTTTTACTTGACAATATTTAATACATAAGATTTGGTTCTAAGTTATTTAGACAAAGTGTGGGTATTCCGATGGGTACGAATTGCGCATCACTTGTGGCTGATCTGTTCTGGGTTTGTTCTGAAAGAGAAATTATGATGTCCCTTTCCGTTGAAAACCAATCTGAAATCATTGAAAAAAAGAAGTGAAGGCAATGATAAGGAATCGATATATTTAACCCACAGCTCCCATCAGAGACACAAAGATCATCAACATCAGTAGCGGAAAGCCAAAAGGACAGTTACTTTCCAACAAAATGGCCAACTGGCTATCCAAAACAAAATAATCTAAGCGATACAGACATTTAAAAACAAACCATAACGAAATAAACCGCGACAAAAGAACCGCCTTGGAAGGGTCAGTGAAACGAATCGTTTATTTCGACTTCTTAATATTTGGATGATTTATTAGATATTGAAAATACCTATCTCGATGGTTTGAACAGTCACATTTGCAGCCCCCGCCCCCCCCCCCCCCCCCGAATTTCAGTTAAATAAAGCAGATTTTCCTGGTACCGAGGCCCCGTTTTTGCATTTACATATATCTATTATAGAAGAAGGGTTTGTTTCCTGCAAAATTTATGATACGCTCGATGACTTTGACTTTTGCGATTTTAAATCTTCCTGTCTTGGATGGTGATGTTCCTCGTGCAGCATCCCATGGCGTTTATATCTGCAATTCATTCGATTTGTAAGAGTGTCTGGTCATGTAACTGACTTAAGCACTCCTAATCAATTGTTAACAGCTAAACTTCTTAATCAGGGTTATCGGTATCATAACCTACGCAAATATTTTCTGTAAAAGGGTTATTCTTTGGAAGCAAAGAATACACCACAAAACTGGTAAATATGCAGTGCACATGTTTTCTAGGCCAGACTAGCTAGTTTCGGCCAATTAGGCCTCATCAGTGACCCTCAAATATTTTCACACATTCCCAGACACCAGCTGTAGTGACGTTAAATATGTTCTATAAAAGGGTTATCCTTTGGAAACAAGGTATACACCACAGAACAGGAAACTATGAAGTGCACATGTTTTCTGGACCAGACTAGCTAGTTTCGGCCAATTAGGCCTCATCAGTGACCCTCAAATATTTTCAAAATTCTACAATGGAATCAATGATCCCAAAGGACAAGAAAATATAAACTATTCTATGTTTGGAAATTACACTAGCCTTTTTAAAATTGTATTGACCTCATTCCGATTTAATTTCAAAATACAATGTTGGACTTAAATTTCTTCGGCAACAAGGTCTATCGGAACCCGAATGATATGGTGACTTAGGACATGAATTCAGAAAAATGTATAATATTTAAATGACATCAGCAGCCAATTTCGAAAAACTGTCTTCGATATAAAAAGATTGGGTACAACATAAATGTTATACGACGGACTGCATGCATGGTAGTTAACCCAATCACGGGTGACAACATTGCTCCCCTCTTTAATCGCACGCCGTTTGGTCAAGCCTCAGATTCTACGACGATTCCAGCGTAAAGACTTAATGAGAGTTAGAATTAATTTAAGTTTATGTAATGTTGGTTGGTACCTGATGCTCTGTCTCTTGTCGGCCCATCGGAGACTAAACTGTTGGTTTTCTTTTGCTCCAGCATTTCGGTGGTTTCTTGCTGTCGAGACGTCACCGTTGATTCATCTCTGGGGTTGTTTGATTTTTGGGTATAAGGAGATGTTGCACTGATGATTTAGGAGGCCTTTTTTTCGGACTGAACAAACAATTTGTCTAAATCGCGACGGAAGTAATGGCGAGGATTGCATCTGCGTTAAATCCATTTAAGCCCCCCCCCCCCCCACAACCCCAGTGGAATTTGTTTCACTGACCATTCCAAGGCGATTCTTCTGTCGCGGTTTAGTTTTGGTATGGCTTGTCTTTATGTGTGTGTTTCGCTTATAGTATGTCGTTTTGGATAACCAGTTGGCCATTTTGTGGTAAAGTAACTGTCCTTTTGGCTTCCCGCTATTGATGTTTCAATTAAGGTCTAGTTATTTTATGTTTGTGTTTCTTTCACTCTGGTGTCTCTGCTGGGAGTTTTGGGTTAATGTACCGATTCCCGATTTGGTTTGTTTAATTTGAGGTTTAACGTCCCCGTCAACACTATAAAGGTCATTTTGGAGACGTTGCTTCCAATGTTGTGGGACTTTTACCCGACATTGAGATGAAATTACATCTAAAGTCCTGTCGCCCAATGAAACAAATAGGGTTTAATCATTGTCTTCATTTCTATTCAGTATTTCTAACCACATCTAACCTAAATATATCTAAATTTTATGGCGTAAAGATATTCGAGGTATTGGTGGTACAGTGTATTCAAATGGCATGTACTTACTAGAAAGCTATCATAGACCTCACTACACGGACACTCGCTGTTTTCATGATTGGTTTCTGGCTCAAACTCTGAATTTCTGTCAGACTCATAGTCAATTATGGCTGTCATTTCTTTCGTACTTACAGCACCTCTGCCACTTTTTTCAAATCGACAGTCGGGCTTCTCCACTGGTCGCAAGTCTGTATATCTGCAGAACAAACAAAATATGTCTGTGAATGTGTCTTGTCTCCCTATTTCATTTGTAAATACAACTAGGTCATAAAATTTCTGACAATCCTGCATGAGAAATGCGGCATCTTTAACAGCGTCATCAGATGCCGCCATCCGACAAGATGACTTCAGGTATTTGTTCCGGACGCATACTCCATGTGTCATTGTAAGTGGCGGCAAGTAGGTAATGGCCGCTTGACGAGCGATCAACAAATGTAGTTCCTCAAATGTTTCAGGATAAAGAAAAGGCGTCGAGCGGTTTCCGAAAAAGATCAAGCTACGATCGGCTGGTAACGTGACGCTTGAATTCCACTTCATGATGTTGTCTGCATCTCTGTTACAAATTGCGCAGTATTTGTTCCAGTACGTTCGCCCTGTGTTTAATGACGTCACAGGACCTGTCTCAGCTAACTTGTAAGCTGACGGATGTTTACACGCTTCTACCACAGTGCTGTCCGAATGATCTTTAAAGCATTTTGATGTCATGAAATAACCAGAAAATCCACTGTCTTTACTGGAGTAGCTGTCGGAAATCGGCACTATACATTCACTCTTTATAGGCTCCGTGTCCCTAGTATCATTTTCAAAATGTATTTTTGACGGGCAACAGTTGTTGTTCTCTATGCAATCGTCGGAGCATGAACAAGGCAGGCAACATATTCCGAGAATATCCTGTACGTCCTCTAGTTTCACCGTGCTGCTTCCAACACTCATATAGGATGGTAAAGTTTTCAAAGAGTCCTTTCCCTCCTGCCATGTTCCATCATTCTTACAGACGGGTAGGTCTGGACAAAAAATGGCTTCAATCGTAGTAGCGAAATCTAGCATATCATCGCTGTTATTTTTCACATCCAAAACGAAATTGTAGATGCTAGAAAACAACTGTTTCCCAGTGTCAGCATTTCCACTAGTATAGAAGCTCAGGGTAAATATGAAAACAATACTTTTAACTAATAATAACATTCTGAATAAAGTTGATTTAGATCATGCCCAAAGTCTTAATTTTACAAAAGATTTCCCGTAAATATTTTAATAAGGCGAATCAAATATTACCGATAGTTAGTCAGCACTGACACTTCTGTCACATATCGAATATGCTTTGTGAAAGCTAAGGCTAGCGGTTATTGGTTAAATAGAGTTGTCTTTTATAAAATTACTTTGTCTGTGGAATCAATCGCAATGAATATGCATGATGCACACAAACTAAAGCTTAGAGCACGAAGCCAATGACAGAGACATTCCTACTTTCTTTAATTCATTAACATAAATTATTAAGCTCAGTCTGTCGTTTTTCATTACATTGACACCTCCATTTGATGTAATGTTTTATTTCATATCTGTAAAATACATATGTTTCTAACGGTATTTGCAATGTTGTTCTTATTTCTGCTCAAAACATTGCGTATCATTAATAGAATCATACGGAACCCGGGAAGGGACATGATTTTTTTATTATCTTGTGCGGACAACATAATTTATCTTTTGCGGACAACATATCTTGTGCGCACAAGATATTATCTTGTTCGCAAAACTTGATATCTTGTGCACACAACATATTAAAAAAAAAACAATAAGCGCTAGCCTTATTGATGCGGTTCTAATGAGCACCTTCAGCCTATGTTATTAGTATGAATAAGAAAAATGGCGAATTTATGGCAGTACAGTTTACAATGCACAAAGACAATGTATTTGTAAAGACGTTTTTTCGTAATGAACCCCTCAGCTATTACTCATTTTATGCTGATATCCAGTCCTTTTGTGATGCTATTCAGCATGCGGAGTACTTAAATAAATCTAGGGACATTCATGTCCAGTTATATCAGCACTTTGGACTATTGCAATGTTAATCACATATTGTGTAACAGAAAGCTATTTTTATACATGTGTCCTATGCACCCCTTTTCCCTTATTTCTACCTGATGTTATCAATGCATTTCTTCGGCCCCCGCCAATCGGGACTTAAGAACTAGATGGGATGCATGATGGTTTCACGAAGAACTGAATTTCGACCGCACACAAGTACTGGTAAACCGCTCAGATGGCCAACGCCTGCCCAGGTAAAGCGATGTGAGTCGGACTGTCCATGCTTATGAACCCTATTGCTTTCATAGGGCGACAGGTTTTGAGTAGTATGACCCATCTACGTAGTATGACCCATCTTTCTTATGAATGTTTTCATTGCTCTTAAAGGAACTCATTTTTTATTTTTATTTGAGATATCATTTCTTCTCAATGTCGGGTAAAAGTCCTACAAAATTGGAAGTAGAAGTAAAACAAAGATCAGGAATCGATACAATTAACTTACTCCGCCCATCAAAGACACCAAAGGGAAAGAAACACAAACATTAAGCGACCAAACCATAATGGAAACCTAAACAAAGGAAGGTCATAAGGACAGTTACTTTCCCACAAAATGGCCATATGGCCATCCAAAATAAAAAAAACACAAGTGATACACACAGTAAGTAACAAACAACACCACAAATAAACCGCCACAGAAGAACCGCCTTGGAACGGTCAGTGGAATGCTTTCCACTGGGGGGCTTAAATCGATTTTACGTGGCCACAATCCTCTTTGTTTGTTTGACATCTAGACCTATAGGTTTTGTTTGTTTGATTTAAGGTTGGAAGCAACGTCTCCAAAATAACCTATACAGTGTTGACGGGGACGTTAAACCTCAAACAATCAAACAAACAAGCAATGTATTCCTTATATGTACATTTATTACTGCCTCTCGTTATTCCTTAATGTTTGTATGCTGCCTCACGGGGAATCCATTCCTAATATCGACAAGTCGGACTCTGTAAAGTGACAACCATGTCTTGGCCAAGGGTTAGTATCCAGAATATATCGTGAGGCTTTCGATGTTCGTACGATGATCGTCACGTCTTCGTTTGTTTCGTTTTGATTACCCTGAAACTTTCGTAAATTGAGAAATGTTAAATATATCATCGTAATCTTCGACAGTTTCTGGGCAGTCCTTTCGTCATCGTAAAATAAAATCCGCTGAAGTCATCAATTTCGTGAAAGCTATTTGATTTTTTATCCCATTTTTAATTGTTGATATTTGTTGATCACAATAGTAGGTGAGAAATAAAGGGCCAGTATGTACATCTAGACCTATGGGTTTTGTTTGTTTGATTTAAGGTTTAACGTCCCCGTCAACACTGTATAGGTCATTTTGGAGACGTTGTTTCCAATTTAGTGGGTTTTTTACCCGACATTGAGATGAAATGATATCTCATGCCCTGTCGTCAAATGAACGACTCACTACGCTTTACCTGGGCAGCTGGTGTTGTGCCGTGTGGCGGCCGTAAAACGTCTCCCCGTACATCAACCATAGTGCAGTTTATATTTTACTTTTGGTCCTTTGAGATCAGCGTGAATATTCTAAGAAATCAGAAATAAATTATTGGTTTAGACTCAATATTCTAGACAGGTTTTTAATTATTTGGACCCATTTTGATTTATATCAGTCTTTGAATCGACTGCCTATTAGAAATTCGCAAACTTGCAGTATGTTTCCTCTGGCTTTCTTTGCCGGATCATTACAGGGTCACTGATGAGGCTTTATTAGCCGAAACTACGTAGTATGACCCATCTTCTTTCTTATGAATGTTTTCATTGCTCTTAAAGGAACTCATTTTTGATTTTTATTTACCAGTACTCGTGTGCGGTCGGTTTCAGCTCTGTGTGGATGCATCATGCAGCCGATGTAATTGTTCAAGCCCCGATGGGCGGGGGCGACAGACCTATGCGTAATTTGCAAACGTGTGAGTAATGTGCCTTAATTGAAAATATATATCAGTATAAATTAGTGAAAGGAGTAGTAGTTGTGGTAGTGGTAGTAGCAGTATTAAAAGTAGTAGTAGTAGTAGTAGAAGAAGTAGTAGCAGTATAGACGTGAGTGAGTGGGTGTTTGAGTTTTACGTCCCACCAACAGCTAAGGTCATACGGAGACGGGACCTCGGTTTAAAGACTCATCCAAAAGTCTGCAGAAACCCAGGATCAATCCAGCGGTCCCTGGTTTACAAGGCGAGTAGCATAATCACTACACCAGGGAGGCTATAGTGTAGACGTAGTTGCAGTAGTAATAGAAGTAGTAGTAGTAGAAATAATTATCGTAGTAATTGTAGTAGTAGCAGCAATAGAAGTAGCAGTAGTAGTAGTAGTAGTAGTAGTAATAGTAGTGGTAGAAGAAGAAGTGGTAGTAATAGCAGTAATACTAGTAGTAATAGTAGAAGTAGTAGTTGTAGTAGTGAGTTAAAGTAGTAGTAGAATTAGTAGTAGTATTTGTTTTTGTTGGAGGAGGAGCACAATCGTCATCAGCACTGATGATTCCACGAGAACACTTTCACAATGTTTAGACTAGTACAGGAGAAACGGAACCGTCAATTTTTGTTACATCCGATCTTACATCCTGATTGCAATTTCCCTTCACGACACCACAGCGCAGAACCAGCTTCCCTGTAAGTTTGTACAGCTCTTAGTACTATGTCTCTGGTAGATTTCTGCCAGTCTTACCCAGCAGTCGCGGCGTAGGCTTAATGTCAGTCTTACAAGATACGTGAGTACCGATAAATATTAATAGCCAATCGCAGGTCAAAAGGGACCTTATGAAATTGCAAATTTTGTGAACGTTTTTGGATGTATTAATGGCATTTTAATTCCAGTTTAGTCTCAAATAATAATGAAAAATAAGGTACTTTTTCAAAACAATTTCTGAGAATTTGCGACTCCAGCAATACGTTTTGAATTTAGTAGCTCGTTGGCTTGGATCGCAGCGTTCGCCGGCTGGCCGACAAAGTCAAGAATGAGGTCACCCATCCAGGTACTAACCGCGATATCCTTTGCTTGACTTGGTGAAAAAGCTTACCACTCTACCGGCGTCGACTAACGAGCCAGCTTCCACAGAAAGGCTGAAGAAGTGATACATGTATATATCAATAACAACCATATCCGCGTCGCTAAAAGAGCCAGCTCCAACAGCAATGCTAAAGAAGTGATGCATGTATATATCAATGACCATTCTACCCGCGTCGCTAAAAGAGCCGGCTCCAACAGAAAGGCTGTAGAAGTGATACATGTATATACCAATAACCAATCTATCCGCGTCTCTAAAAGAGCCAGCTCCAAAAGAAGTGCTGTAGAAGTGATACATGTATATATCAATAACCACTCTATCATTTGCTGAAAGAGTCAGCTCCAACAGCCAGGCTAAAGAAGTGATACATGTATCTATCAATAGCCACTCCATCCGCGTCGCTAAAAGAGCCAGCTCAAACAGCAGGGCTATAGTGGTGATACATGTATATCAATAAGTAACCCGATTATTTATTACATAGTATTACGTAATCACAGCACGACATTTTAGCACCTCTATAAGGGCGACCTGAATCTAACAAACTGCATTAAAACTTGAATTTACATATTTTTTATTTGAAGTTAGCATCAAAAGCTAGATGCTTCCACGCAGAGCTGAATCCGGCCCGCACACTAGTACTGGTAAACCGCTTACAGGATCTAAGCCTGTCCAGGAACCACGGTGCGAGGCGGACCGTCCATGCTAATAAACCCTATTGGTTTCATTGGGCGACAGCGCTTGAGATGTCATTTTCATCTCAATGTCGGGTAAAAGTCTCATAAAATTGGAAGCAACGTCTCCAAAATGACCTTTACACTGATGACGGGGACGTTAAACCTAAAATCAACCAACCATCAAAAGCTAGAAGTAAAGCAATGATCAAGCCGGTGTTTTCGTTTAGCAATATGTACAGGGATCGACCTGGGCTCATAATACAAAGACAACCAAAAATAAAATAAGAAAGACACACGAAAAATAACAACGTCAATTTGTCCCAGGTTGTCCAGTGTCCTACATCAAAACATCCGGAATCACCTTAAGAAAGTACTTGATAGACAGAGACCTAAGGCCTCGTGCTGCACGTTTTTTTTCCTACAGAATGACGACAGGAAAATAAAACTTTGTCAGCATAAATATTCCCCCAAGAATTCAATCCCATTCGGTCCGGCCAGCCGACTGATGACATCGTCATTGATGTATTTGTGCATACTAGTCTTATCGACTAATCTGAGTCTATCATGTACTCGCATGCACATTCTGTGCATTTCTCGAGAAACATTTCTAATGCGACCACAAAAGGGCGGTTAAACAGTCTGGCCCTAATACTCATTAGCAATCGTGTTTGTCGGACGCAATACGAGTCACATATGCAACAAGTTAAACTGCATTATACCGTCGTTTATTATACATTTACCTATGTGAATGTGTCAGCACACAGCGAAAACAAACATTTCTTCATACATAAGATCAGCTTGTGCATCTTGAAAATGTCTTCAAAACTGAATAGGGAAATGGCGTTGGTGCCAGAAGTCATACTACGCAAAGCTAATACAAACAACAAACATTTATATATGACTGCACAGGCTGATCTGAGCCTTCACATGTCGGACAGGTTTCACTGTCATGTTTTCAAAAAGTTGCATGCAACAAATGCGTGAGCAAGCTATCGTTGACGTGTTGTTATTGAAAAACGCGGTAAAATTTCTGACTGCCTCAACTGCACGTGCAAAAATGACAGCGGGAAATTCATCGCCGCGAGAAATTCACCACACGGCAAAAAACTATGATACACATATGCGACCAGCGAAGACTCGGATCATCATGCACATATGTGACGGCTTATCAGTCTGTCCTGATTACAACTGAATGGATATCCTAAGCAAAAATACTTGCGTTATTACACAACAGTACAGGTATATTTTCAAAGTCTGTTCAAGAAAAAAAATAATAAAAAAATCGAAACTATCGATAGTTGAAAGAACTATCGCCGATAGTTATCGATAGTCAAAAGTACTATCGATGCATTGCTATCGAGGTAGTCCCTATCGCGATGCATCGAACTATCGATGCATCGTTACACCCCTAATAATCGGGTTACCTAATTAACTGAATACACAGATTAATTTACCATAAGCGGCAAACATCAAACAATCGAAGACCGATCAGCATGTGTCAGTTTCCACAAGCAGAACATCTCAAACAATGCAAAGGTATTAAAGCTATGATAACCATCACTTACAAGCATCTATACTGGAAGCAGCAAGCTATGTTAGGCGGTGGGTCCTTCTGCAGGTCGTGGGGATATGTAAAGAGCCGTCTCCCTATTATGTTTTTTTTTCTGGAATAGCCCCGAGGGAATGAATGCTGATATTGAAACACACAATAAACATACAATTTCAGGCCACGGCAATTTTCCTAACTCGTTCTGTCACTCTTAGCCATTTTATGTGAGTGATATAACATCTATGAATCATTTATAACAGTGCCCGATAGTATCACGATAGTATCGTGATAGTATGCCGCGATAGTGATAGTATCGTGATAGTAGTTTCCACGATAGCAATACTATCACGATAGTCAAAATTGGCATCGATAGTCAGCCCTAATCAATAACCACTGTACCCGCATCGCTAAGAGCTGGCTCCAACAGCAAGGCTGCAGAAGTGTTACATGTTTAAATAACACTCTACGCGTCGCTAAAAGCCGTCTCCAATAGCAAGGCTGTAGAAGTGGTACATGTTTATATACCACTCTACTGGCGTCGCTAAAAGCCGGCTCCAACAGCAAGGCTGTTGAAGTGGTACATGTTTATTTAACACTCTACCGGCATCGCTGAAAGAACCGGCTCCAACAGCAAAGCTGTAAGAGTGGTACATATAGAATATTACACGGTTATTTTGATATCGGCCCGGATCTCGGCCAGAGTTGCCTGTCTCAACCCGAGCCGGAACGGCGAGGGCTGAGACAGGCCGAGGGCCGAGTCCAGTGCCGATATCAAAACAACCGTGTTATATTTTTTTATAGTATACTTATTTCCGTAAAAATATTATAAGATATAGTATTTCTAAGATATGGTAAATACATGGTTAGTGTCTTTAATAATAAAATGTAATCGGTGAGCCTTAGATAATTTTATAGTGGCAAGCTTCAGCGATCCCCTATAAAATTAGCGCAGCGGACCGATTAGATCTGTATTTTATTATTAAAGACACTAATCATGTACATGTATTTGGTTTATACCGCAATTAAAAAATCAAGGGATTTTTCAATAATCTAGCAAAGGAGCAGTCTCTATAAGGCTGTTTTCATGGCCACAACCGATTTCCTTTAAACTTTGTAGCTTCAAATTGGTACATATTGGCTGTCTAATGGTGAATTTTTAGACTCTTTGGTCCACTGGTTTTTGCTGTATACACTATTAAAGTGGGTGGGGTAATGCCATCCCATCAAGGGTATACCAACAAAAATGCTATTATTTTTGTTCAAAGTGCATGACTGGAGGCGATGTTTGCCGTATGCTTACTACCCGTTTAGGCATAACAGCCGGTGATAACAGTCTTATAAATATCAAACAAGAGAAGAGTTTATACGCGCTTGTAAGTTGTACCCAAATATCAGTAATTTTTATTCCCCAACTTTACGAAAAACCACAACACCTTTACAGTTTTCAACTTATTTCAAAGATCTTTCATAAATATAATGTTGATGCAATAGTCATTCTAGGTATATGTCAGAATTATTGTTAGTTCATAATACTTAAAGAGTTACCTGCCCCTGAAATTGGATTTTACCCATTTTTTTAAATCGGAGTGCATTTATCCGTTTGTAGTACTCACAACTTCATTTGGAAGTGAATAAACCGATTCCATGCAAATATTATTAAATAGATGTGGACAAGGAAGTCATTTGATTTAATAGTCGATGCTAGTATTTCCTTTTTTTTTATTATTTATGAACTCTTAATTTCCAGGTGCAAATGGAACATTTGTCAACTGTCAAACATTTTTGACCATCAAAGCAGGCTTTGCTCATGTTGTGGAACCTCATTTTAGACTGGTACTGTGCTTAAATATAAGCCTGTATGGTCTCACGACATGTTTAAGAATTTGTTAATTTACTGATCTTCCTTTGAATCGCTAGATGTAATCCATGTATAAACAGCAGCATCATAAACAAAATCAATATGTTCCCGGCTTGGTTTTGCTTCACTACTTTCTGTTTTGTTCCGGTAATATCCCAAATACCAGAGAGCAGAAGCCACATGTTCGCAAAATCCCAAGGTACGAGCTCCACTTCTGCACCCACAGTACCATCCAGTGATTGTGTTCAGTCCTTGTTTATATTCAACCCACATGTTTTATGTTTTATTAGACGTGTGGCGAGAACGTATCTGTGCTTTGAGAACACCATCTTCTTCTTTGTGTGCCATTATCTCATATGATCCAATGACGTCAAAATGTTCATCTGTGTAGGATTTGGCTTGTTTCAGCTGGTAAATACCCAGTTTCAAATCCCTGAGTTGGTCCTCAGTCATCTCTGGATAATTCACAAGTTTCTCATCATCGAACTTTTTCCAAATAACCCGTTTTTTATCCCAGCCATTTTTTATCGCGCCTGCTATTAGCATGGCGCTATATAGGCGCCCGGTTTTCCGCCCGTTCGTTCGTCAAGGCGTCAACATTTGCGACCACCCTAGCGTTCACCCTAATGGTCGAGTTTATTTCTCAAGAACTTTAAGAGCTTCATTAATGATACTTGGTACAAACTTGTATCTGGGGATGACAACTTACATGCAAGAATCCATATTTGACCTTGACCTACATTTCATGGTTCACTGACTTTGTAAAACATTGCGACCACCGCTAGGGTGGTTCACCCTAATGGTCAAGTTTATTTATCAAGAACTATAAGAGCTTCATTAATGATATTTGGTACAAACTTGTATCTATGGATGGCAACTTGAATGCAAGCATCCATATTTGACCTTGACCTACATTTCATGGTTCACTGACTTTGTAAAATATTGTGACCACCCTAGCGTTCACCCTAATGGTCAAGTTTATTGCTGAAGAACTATAAGAGCTTTATTAATGATACTTGGTACAAACTTGTATTTGGGGATGATAACTTAAATGCAAGCATCCATATTTAACCTTGACCTATATTTCATGGTTCACTGACTTTGTAAAATATTGCGACCACCCTAGCGTTCACCCTAATCGTCAAGTTTATTTCTCAAGATTTACAAGAGCTTCATTAATGATATTTGGTGCTAACTTGAATCTTGGGATGGCAACTTAAATGCAAGCATCCATATTTGACCTTGACCTAAATTTCATGGTCCAATGACTTTGTAAAATATTGTGACCACCCTAGCGTTCACCGTAATGGATAAGTTCATTTCTCAAGAATTATTAGAGCTTCATAAATGATACTTAGTACAAGCTTGCATTTTAGAATGGGATCTTTTGAGCAAGCATCTATGTTTGACCTTGACCTACATATCATGGTTCGATGACTTTCCGCCCCCACAGGCGCGACATAGCCTTCGGCGGAATTCTTGTTATAACCTTATCCTGCAGCTTATTTGGAGTTTTTGCTAGCGCCATCATTCTTCTAGCAATTACTGTGCCTGAATCTTTGCTTGTTACCAAAGGTGGTCTAAAAGCATTGCACAATGAGAAAACAATCCTTACATAGTCGCCAACATATGGTATTTGACTATTGGGCATCGTGTTGCTAAGGGCTTTCCACTTTTTAATTCTCCCATTAGCTGATTCGACAACCCATCTCACCTTTGTAACTAGCCTTGACTCATTCGCCTCTTCAGTCGTATGTTGCTTCTGAGATTTGTTTAGGAAGTGAGGCATATGAGAATTGATTCCAAAATCCTTTAGTATATCTATAGCATCCCTGAAGCCGCGGTCTACAACGAGAACATCATCTTCTTCAAACCAGTCAGTAATATTTTCTGCATTAGTCCTTAACATGTGTTCGGTAATCTTAGCATCTGTGTTTTTCCCATCTGCAAGATATGGTCCCATCACAGTCAAAATGTAACCTTCAGTGGCCACAAGCATCATAGGTTTCAGCAAAGGCTGTCCTTTATGTACGTAATAAGATCTTCTCTGAAATGAGTAGTTTCCACTCTTCTCAATATATATGTATGTTCCATCAGCCACTGCGTTTGCAACATCAGAACCAGTGCTTCAGCTGAAGTGCACGACCCGCCGGATGCTTTTAGCTTTATAAGTGTTACCATATATGGGTATGGCGGCCATTTTGGTCATGTGACCTGGACCTAAAACGGTTCCCCAATAAATGCGCCTTATCGTAAGGAGCAAAAATATATCTTATACTTTAGTATTGTATTCTGAATCGATTGCAGGATGAAATGCATTCTCACTTTTCCAATACAAAAGCATATGTGTCAAAGTTTGACCTAGGCACAAAGAAGGTCAAGGTCAACCCAGGATCACCATTTTAGCAATTTATGATGGCCTACGTCCCAGATCCTATTTATCAATGTTCGTGGAAATCTGCCCAGTGGTTCTGGAGAAGACTATTTTTGAAGGGTTTTTACCATATATGGCTTGGCGGCCATTTTGGTCATGTGACCTGGACCCCATGAGCAAATTTTGGTTTCCCCCATCCCATAGAGGCTCCATATGAAATTTGACTTCAATCGGCCCAATGGTTTCCGAGGAGAAGCAGTTCGAAAATTTTCAGATTTTTCGCCTCGGCGAGGCTATACTAAATGGAATGGTATATTTCGCAAGTTCATTGGTTAGATCTTATTGATATCTATCAGTATGCCATAAATTATTTAAATATTCCAAGCGGTTAAGTCACTATCACCAATTTTCACAAACGGGTTACGGACGGACAGACAGACAGACCATATTTGGCTTGGCGGCCATTTTGGTCATGTGACCTGGACCCCATGAGCAAATTTTGGTTTCCCCCATCCCATAGAGGCTCCATATGAAATTTGACTTCAATCGGCCCAACGGTTTCCGAGGAGAAGCAGTTCGAAAATTTTCACATTTTTCGCCTCGGCGAGGCTATACTAAATGGAATGTAATATTTCGCATGTTCATTGGTTAGATTCCATTAATATCTATAAGTATGCCAAAAATTGTTTAAATATTTCAAGTGGTTAAGTCACTATCACCAATTTTCACAAACGGGTTACGGACGGACGGACAGACTGACAGAATGACACGGTGATTTTAGGGCACTCTTAGAAAATCAACCGACTTCAGTCGGTCGCTTTTTCTGCGGGTCGTGCAATTTGAAACCCCAAATAGGACATTTGCAAAAGTTGATGCATGATTCAGGGATGTTAGACAAATACTAAGGGGTTATGAAATCAATTCTCATATGCTTCACTTCCTAACCAAATCTCAGAAGCAATATACGACTGAAGAGGGGAATGATGCAAGGCTAGGTACAAAGTGAGATAAGTTGTCGAATCAGCTAATGGGAGAATTACAAAGTGGAAGGCCTTAGCAACAAAGTATCCAATAGTAAAATACCATATGTTGGCGACTATGTAAGAATTGTTTGCTCGTTTTGCAATGTGTTTAGACCACAAGGACTGAACCGAATCACTGGATGGTACTGTTGGTGAAGAAGTGGTGCTCGTACCGTGGGATGTTGTGCTCATGTGCTTGCTAGCATGCTCTATTAAATCAAATGACTTCTTTATCCACATCTATTTAATTATATCTGCAAGGAATCGGTTTATTCACTTCCAAATGAAGTTGTGAGTAGTACAAACGGGTAAATGCACTCTGATTTAAAAAAATGGGTAAAATCCAATTTCAGGGGCAGGTAACTCTTTAAGTTTTATGATCTAACAATAATTCTGACATATACCTAGAATGACTATTACATCAACATTATATTTATGAAAGATCTTTGAAATAAGTTGAAAACTGTAAAGGTGTTGTGGTTTTTCGTAAAGTTGGGGAATAAAAATTACTAATATTTGGGTACAACTTACAAGCGCGTATAAACTCTTTTCTTGTTTGATATTTATAAGACTGTTATCACCGGCTGTTATGCCTAAAAGGGTAGTAAGCATACGGCAAACATCGCCTCCAGTCATGCACTTTGAACAAAAATAATAGCATTTTTTGTTGGTATACCCTTGATGGAGTGACACTACCCCACCCACTTTAAAAGTGTATACAGCAAAAACCAGTGGACCAAAGAGTCTAAAAATTCACCATTAGACAGCCAATATGTACCAATATGAAGCTACAAAATTTAAAGGAAATCGGTTGTGGCCATGAAAATAGCCTTATAGAGACTGCTCCTTTAAGCAAACCAGACAGCAGACAGATTGGCATGTAAAACGCCATTCAGTGCAATGGCGCGCACACGTACATGTAGTTTAAAGTGACGTCAACGAGTGCAAAGTTTCTGACGTCAACGCGCCACAGGGGGGTAGGAAACAACATGGTCGCTCAAATAAAAGTTTCTAAGCGCTTTACATTCTGTTTGGAAATCTGCAAATGAATAGTTAATTTTAGCTTTAGAAATTATTTTCGAGGTTCAGGCGCAACTGCAGTAGCAGGGCGCTATTATTCCAGCGGACCATTCAAACTAGGAAAGCCGGAGAAGGTAAGAATTTAGCTGAACGTTGTATAAAAATAGCACAAAAATGATGAAAAACACTTTGTTTTGCTTCTCCAGCTATTTATTATTGTCATTTGAACATTTTATGCCATTGCTCATGTATTATTATTTGCAGGGCCGACAGGTTATCTCAAGGGCGGGACAGACTTCTGTTCTGACCCTCTAAAGTCTGTCCTGGTCCTCGAATGAGCTAGTTAGACTGTGTAGGCGAGATGTCTACCACTAACATAGTGGGATAGGGGGTGAAAAATCTGTTGTCTCAAGGGCAATACAAGAATAAGTATATGGTAAATGTATATATCATACTCTACCGGCGTCGCTAAAAGATCCGGCCGTAGAAATGATACATGTATGTATCAATAACCACTCTACCCACGTCGCTAATAGCCGGCTCCAACAGCAAGGCTGTATAACTACATGAATGTATCAATAACCACTCTACCCGCGTCGCTAAAAGCCGGCTCTTACAGCAAGGCTATATAACTACATGTATATATATCAATAACCACTCTACCCGCGTCGCTAATAGCCGGCTCCAACAGCAAGGCTATATAACTACATGTATATATATATCAATAACCACTCTAACCGCGTCGCTAATAGCCGGCTCCAAAAGCAAGGCTATATAACTACATGTTTATATATGAATAACCACTCTACCCGCGTCACTAAGAGCTGGCTCCAACAGCAAGGCTGCAGACGTGGTACATGTATAAATCAATAACCACTCTACTAACCGGCTCCAACAGCAAGGCTGTAGAGGTGGTACATGTATATATCCATAACCGTTAAACAACCAACACACGATTCCTTTATTTTTTCTGAATATTTATTGTTCGAGAATGTTGGAAACCGATTATATAACGCGTAGCATCTTGGTAAGAACCGCCGCAAAAGACTATTAGACACATTCACAATACATATGCAATGATACAGAACTTCGTTACAACCGCTCTCATAACAGAAAAAAATGCCTGCTATTGAGAGAAGGTTTTTTTTAAGGTTTTTACCATATTTGGGCATGGCAAACATCTTGTTCATGTGACATGGACCATCCAAAGAAATGTTTGTTCTCAAAGTGTCCTAAGGATGCATATACAATTCAAATGAAATTAGCTAAATGGTGTTAGAGAGAAAATGTATTCTACTATGTACAGTACCATTCTGACGATTCTTAGAAGCCTCCGTGGTGCAGTGGTTACGCTACTCGCCTTGTAAACCAGGGATCGCAGGATCGATCCCGGGCTTCTCCAGACTTTCGGATGAGTCTTTAAACCGAGGTCCCGTCTCCGTATGACCTTAGCTGTTGGTGGGACGTAAAACTCAAACACTCCCTCAAACACTTCTGACGATTCTTGACACCCTAGTTGACTCCAAGTCACCTACATTCAGATATGGAGTTAACTCCTAGTCAACTCCATTTCCCGCTTTTGTTAACTAGGGAGTTAACTTTAGTTAACTCCTAGTTGACTAGAAGTCTTAACAGTTATACAGTAGTACATATATGGATTAGAACAGGTGAATGAATATGTTACTTAATTTGTTATCTGTTTATTTATTTTCATCATGCTGATGCAAATGGCATGGCAAAAAAACAAGAATGAAGAATGACAGGTTATATCCCATAGTTTCAAAATGATCATTGTCAGCCCTTATCCCGCTGAATAAATTAATTTTACCATACCCATTTCTGGAAATTAACCATTCAAATCGTTAAATGTTATGTATTCAATTCACAAATTGGATGAAAAACAGTGTAGATCCTGACCAGATGAAACAGCGCCCGCCCATAGGGGCTTGAAGAAATATATGGGCTGCATGATGCTTCCACGCAGAGCTGAATCCGGCCCGCACACTAGTACTTGTAAACCGCTTAGAGGATCTAAGCCTGTCCAGGAACCGCGGTGTGAGGCGGACCGTACATGCTAATAAACCCTATTGGTTTCATTGGGCGACAGGGCTTGAGATGTCATTTCATCGCAATGTCGGGTAAAAATCCCACAAAATTGGAAGCAGCGTCTCCAAAATGACCTTTACAGTGTTGACGGGGACGTTAAACCTCAAATCAAACAAACAAAACCTGACCAGATGGCTTCTTCATAAACCATCTGATCAGGATCTATGCTGTTTGCAAAGTTAGGATTTGTCATGTTCAGCGGGATAAGGGTTAATTAATTTTAGGTTATACTCCTGGATTTAAGTGCCCCGAAAATCCAGGTATGGACATTTTACCCGCTCCAGAACAACAGCTTTATTTATTTTCATTTGTCAAAATGAACTTCAATAAATCTCAGGTTCACACTGACAAGCCTCACTAATTGCCTAAGCATGTGGCAACTGAATATTCATTCATGAAAATTTCACTTTTGCAAACAGTGCAGACCCAGATCAGATGCCGCAGGGCCTCCACTGTTTGCTAAAAGTCCAGTCATTCCCCAAACAAACCTTGATGAAAACACACCCCGAAACCCCTAAACCTTGAAATGGACCCCTGGTACATATAAGGAGGAAGATTCCATTTGGTACAAAAAAGGGTTCGTACCAAATGAATCGTTCTCCCTACATATAGCCCGAGTCCACCTCAAAGTTCAGGGGTGACAGGATGTGCCCCCTCTAACTCCATTCGGAAAATGGCTTAACTTTTTGCAAACAGTGTAGGCCCTGATCAGAGGCCCCTTTCTGTGGCGTCTGATCTGGGTCTCCACTGTTTGCTAAAAGTTCAGTCATTCCCCAAACAAACCTTGATGAAAACACACCCCGAAACCCCTAAACCTTGAAATGGACCCCTGGTACATATAAGGAGGAAGATTCCATTTGGTACAAAAAGGGTTCGTACCAAATGAATCTTTCTCCCTACATATAGCCCGAGTCCACCTCAAAGTTCAGGGGTGACAGGATGTGCCCCCTCTAACTCCATTCGGAAAATGGCTTAACTATTTGCAAACAGTGTAGGCCCTGATTAGAGGCCCCTTTCTGTGACGTCTGATCTGGGCCTGCACTGTTTGCCAATTGCCCGTTTTGGGGTTTCTGGTACAAAATGAACAGATGTGTATACCTTTACTAGGATAAACATTTCAGTCTGGTACTGCATTGTCTAATTTTAAACCTCTAGCATGCTTGGCTGTAATTAGTAATTGTAGTAGTTTTTATTTCATTATTTATTTCAATGAAGTAGAAATATTTATGTTACTTATGTTATTAGTTATTGTTATTATTATTATTATTATTATTATAAGTAATAGTAGTAGCAGTAATATTCACAGGTTTATTTATTGTTGTAATTATAATTAATATTATTAGTAGTAGTGGTAGTAAAGTTTTGTTATTTTTTATGTTTATCTCAATTGAGTAGAAATCTTTATGTGACTATTGCTATTAGTAGTAGTGGTGGAAGTAGTAGATGTGACTATTTATGCATTTATTTTGTTTTTCAAGAACAAAATATACTATGTATTAATATGTTTAAGGACCAATAACAAAATTCATAAGTAATCCATAAGTGGATAATAATGATTAAACCCTTCTTATCAGTAGTCATTATCTGATTTTATCAGATGAATACCATCACCTTAACAGCCTTAATCCCCTGAGGTGCAAGTGGTCATTTATTGGTAGGTGATAAGAGAAATGGTTTGTGATATATGATATTCTGGAGTATTATAATTTTGATCGAGATCTAGCAAAGCAGATGAACTTAGAATCTTCGTTTGCCATAGAAAATATTTTTATCATTACAATACATCACTAAGAAAACACACCTATTCAAATATATTGAACATTTTACCACCTAATAATAGACAAAAAATCAGATAATAAATCTGATTTTTATTTTTATATTTCTGGCCAAAACATACATTGTGGGAGCTCATTATAACCGCGTCAGTGAGGCGGTTCTAACGCGTACCCACAATCTATGTTTTTGGGCGGAAATATAAAGAAAAATGAATAAGTGGGAACTTGTTAGAATCGCTTCATTGAGACAGTCCTAATGAGTACCCATAACCTGTTCATGGCTTTAACATGGCTATTGGCAGTTGACTAGTTTGTCTTTGTATTTCTGCTTCAAACATTATTAAGTGGGAACTTATTAGAATCGCCTCATTGAGACAGCTCTAATAAGCATCCACAACCTGTTCATAACTTTAAACTGGCAATTATCACATATATTTTTTTTATATATTTTTTTTTTTATTTCGGCTTCTAAAAAAGGAAGTGGGAATTTGAAAGAACCGCCTCATTGAGTCAGTTCTAACGGGTACCCACAACCTGTTTTGAACCATCTACTGGTAATTTTAGAAGTCAATTTTTCAAACAATATGGAACCTAATCAGGCTGCATAAATATGTTTGAAAAGTTTGAAAATATGTTTTGAAAAGTTTACCAGAAGAGCAGCAGATAACATATGCAAATGACAATTTCAGATGCAGTTTTTCATTATCCAGCTGAATAATTAACCCATAAGATGGCAATCACAATAATTTTGTCTGCTTTGTCGTCTGCTTGTAACTTTGAAAGTCAATTTTGCAAACAATATGGGACCTTATCAGACTGATTAGAGTCCACACAAATTACTTCAAATTTTGCATTCATTAAAATTCGCAAACTGAATGACAGTGTAGATCCAGATCAGATTGTCATCAGATCTGGATTTACATTGTTTCATGTTCAGCAGAGTAAGAATTAACGGAGTGGCTATTTGCAGTCAACTGCAAATAGCCAAAAAACGTTGAAATGGCTATTTGCAGTCAACTGCAAATAGCCAAAAAACGTTAAAATGGCTATTTGCAGTCAACTGCAAATAGCCAGAAAACGTTGAAATGGCTATTTGCAGTCAACTGCAGATAGCCAAAAAACGTTAAAATGGCTATTTGCAGTCAACTGCAAATAGCCAGAAAACGTTAAAATGGCTATTTGCAGTCATTCTTTTAACGTTAGAAAGGCCACCTAGAGATGTTCAAAATATTTCAAAATGGAACGGGCCTCTGCGGCTTAGTAGTTAATTAGAGCTCTGACTCTTAATCATTAAGACTCTCGCCGTTATGGCTATGTTTGTTTGATTTGATGTTTTACGTGCTCTGCAACACTATTTAGGACATTATTTCCATTTTGTGCGACTTTTTCCACAGATTGAGACGTAAAGACATCTCAAGCCTATGACACCTGTAGGGCCTAGGACGCACCGACTCGCACCACTTGGCCTTAGCAGGCTTAGTTCTTCTAAACGGTTTACCAGTACTCTTGTGCAGGCAGTTTCTGCTCTGGATGGAAGCATCATGCAGCCAATCTATTTCTCCAAGCCGCGATGGCCAGGGACTATAAAATGGCTATATAGAGTCTATATTTTGTGTGAACATATGACACCTATAGTTTTAAATGTTTCCATTTTTGTTTCACTGTTTAGCAATGTTCTCTGCTTATTTAAATGAAATATCTAATTTGTAAAGCCCATGTGAGGTTGGTGGGGAGTGGGGGCGGGCGGGATGGGGGAGGCAAAGGTGACGTGTGTCTTGCGTCACTCAGCTGGGCGTTCATCTGATATTGGCTTACAGTTGGTTAAGATAATGGTAGAGAGGGGATGATGTTATTTCTTTTGATGATGTTATTTCTTCTGTTTCTACACTTCCATTCGTTTTCCTCTTACTCCTCCGTCTCTCATTTTCATCTCTGCTATCTCTTCTATCTCTTTCCTCCCTTTCTTAGGGACAGGACACAAAATTACTCACTGAATGAGACCGTCCAATGCATATAAGCCTTTTGGTTTCATTGGTCGGCAGGACTTGAGTTGTCATTTCATTTCAATGTCGCCGGGTAAAAGTCCCACATAATTGGAAGCAACGCCTCCAAAATGACCTAAATGGTGTTGATGGGGACGTTAAACCTCAATTCAAACAAACTAATGATCCGCCCCCGCTCATCGGGGCTTGGAGAAATAGAATGCGCTGCATGGTGTACACCAGGCACTCAATTTGCCGGTAACGTCTAAGAAACGTCGATGCAACGTAGTGGCAAACACTCACTATAAAATGAACGGGCGTGGTCTGGTATTTAACCATAAACATGCTGAACAAGTCAACCCTACCTTTGCAAACAATACATATTCAGATAAGGAAGCCAACTGATCAGGATCTACAGTGTTTGTCATGAAGAAGTGAACTGAATAAATACAGTAAATGGAGTAATGTCATTCTTTGATATGGGCGTGGCTAAAATAATTGTAATTGTTGTGGTATTTAACACTTAATGCTTTTTAAGACAAACGCTTCCTTTGGAAACAATGTCGATTCAGATCAGGAAGTCATCTGATCAGGATCTGCAGTGTTTGTTATGAATTTTTGAATAGAATGCAGAAAACCATTTTTTTATAAATAATGTATGGGTTGCATATACTGAGTGATATCAATTGTCACTGAAAATTTAAAGCCTTTGTTTTAATTTTTTGGAGCAATATTCACTCGTTGTGTCATTATATTTTTCTCGACTGTTTTAACCCCTTAAGATGCCAATCACAACAATTGTCATCTGAGTTGCTGTGTGCTGATTACATTAAAAAGTCATTGTTAAAAACAGTGTGGATCCAGATCAAACTGCTGGGAACAATCTGATCGGGGTCCACACTGTTTGCTTGTATGCCTAAATATTCTTTTAGACTGCAAAAATGTGAAATAGATGAGATACGCAGACGACATTTTGAGATGCAGTTTTTCTTAGCACCTCAAGGGTTGAATTAATAAATGTCATCAATAGGATTATAATATCTTTCAATAGGATTACAATGGATATGCGGTCAACATTACAGCCCCCGGGGGTCTCCACACACCATTATACAAACACAATTGTATAATGAACCACACCATGAGAAAAACTGCCTTTGCGAAGATCTGCTCAAATACCATGTACTGATTATGCATAAAGAGTTTCCTATTTTCCTATGTGACCCTTAGCCCCCGCCCATAGGGGCTTGAAGAAATATATGGGCTGCATGATGCTTCCACGCAGAGCTGAATCCGGCCCGCACACTAGTACTGGTAAACCGCTTAGAGGATCTAAGCCTGTCCAGGAACCGCGGTGCGAGGCGGACCGTCCATGCTAATAAACCCTATTGGTTTCATTTGGCGACAGGGCTTGAGATGTCATTTCATTTCAATGTCGGGTAAAAGTCCCATAAAATTGGAAGCGACGTCTCCAAAATGACCTTTACAGTGTTGACGGGGGCGTTAAACCTCAAATCAAACAAAATCCTATGTGACCCATATTAAAGAAACCACCGAAAGAAAAGATTTATCAATACAACATGGACTGGCTCATATTTACAGAATTTGAATTTTGACATGCACGTTTATATCACACATATACTGAAACTTTTACCACCCAAAAGTGGAGGTTTTCAGATACTAAATTTTGATATCTTTCATACTCCTGCTCAAAACAGACCTAAGATATTTAGTATATAGCAACATAAAATGGTCGCCTACATAAATCCTGCCAAACATGCCCTTTGGGACAAAATTGGACACGCCCCAGGGCTCATTAGCTCCTACTTGACTTATACTGGAAAAAAGTTCGAACATCTCCTTCTCGGAAACCATAAGGCCGAGAGCTTAGATTATTAGCTCACCTGACGAAGGTCATGGTGAGCTTTTGTGACTGTGAGATGTCCCGGCGTCGTCGTGCGTCGTCCGTAAACTTTTCTTGTTAACACTCTAGAGGCCATAGGTTTAGTCCAATCATGATCAGAATGATTATCATGACAATATCTCGGTAGGATTTGAATATGGGTCATGTCGGGTCAAAAAGTAGATCAAAACGTCAAATAATAGAAAAACCCTGTTAATACTCTGGAGGCCAGAATTTGAGTCCGATCCTCACCAAACGTGCTCAGAATGATCATCTCGTCAAAACCTATGTCAAGTTCGAAAATGGATTATGTCAGGCTTAAAAGTAGGTAAGTAGGTCAAATCATAGAAAAACCTTGTTAACACTCTAGAGGCCACAACTTTGGTCCAATCATCATCAGTCTTGCTCAGAATGATCATCATAACAATATCTAGGTAAGGTTCGAATATGGGTCCTGTTGGGTCAAAAAGTAGGTCAGCAGATCAAATCACAGAAAAAAACCTTGTTAATACTCTAGAGGCCAAAGTTTTGGTCCAAATATCATTCGACTTGCCCAGAATGATCATCATAACGATATCTAGGTCAAGTTCGAATATGGGTCATATCGGGTCAAAACATAGGTCAGTAGGTAAAATCGTAGAAAAAATCTAGTTAACACTCTAGAGGCCACAGTTTTGGTCCAATCATCATCAACTTGCTCAGAATGATCATCATAACAATATCTAGGTTAGGTTCGAATATGGGTCCTGTTGGGTCAAAAAGTAGGTCAGCAGATCAAATCAAAGAAAAACCTTGTTAACACTCTAGAGGCCACAGTTTTAGTCCAATTATCATACAGGCCAGCTCTTTATCGTCAAAGGGTTCCACCCCCACTCCCACCCCCACACACACCATGCGCCATTGTTAGTAAGGCTGAGCCCGTTCATCTCTGTCTGGTGCAGTAGGACCTGACCCTCAATGTCACAAGGTGCCCTGATAGTGACATACAAGTCAGCTCTGTATTGTCAAAGTGAACCCCCCCCCCCCCCCACACACACACAAACGCATCAAGAGTCACTGTTTGTTAGACTGAGCCTGTTACTAGGACCTGACCCTCAATGTGTCCACAAGATACCCAGATAGTGACATACAAAGTCAGCTCTGTATCGTCAAAGGGATCCACCCCCACCCCGCTTTCACCTTCAGCATGAGGCATTGTTAGTTAGACTGAGCCTGTTCATCTCCGTCGGGTGCACTAGGACCTGACCCTCAATGTCCACAAGGTGCCCAAATAGTGACATACAAGTCAGCTCTGTATTGTCAAATGGATGGATACCGCCCCCCTCCTTGTCACCATGAATTATTGTTAGTTAGTTAGAATGAGCCCATTCATTTCCGTCTGGTGCACTAGGTCCTGACAGGTGCCCAGATAGTGACATACAAGTCAGCGCTGACTTCTTCCTAAAAAAGAAAACGATTTTGAAGAAATTTTCCATGAGTGACACTCTGACAATTTTCCAGTCCAGAAAAAAAATA
The DNA here is from genome assembly GCA_963580285.1 of Lucinisca nassula. Lineage (NCBI taxonomy): Eukaryota > Metazoa > Mollusca > Bivalvia > Lucinida > Lucinidae > Lucinisca > Lucinisca nassula. Next base: position 150,617,117 of record OY757014.1, read on the forward strand.
TAACCCTTGAAATGACTTAAGTTCCTAAATAGCTAGATTGATTTTGAAATAATTTCACAGAAATGTTCCTTGGGCCACTGTCAGCCAAAAATTGTTCAAACCGTCCACTCCATCTTATATTACCTGCCATAAGGATCGGCTGAGCGATCCAAGGCCATCATGGCCCTCTTATTTGAATGAAGATGATGTATATTTTCCTTATTTCTAGTCTAAACATAGATTGAATGTGCTCGTTAGAACAGACTCAATGAGGCGGTTCTAACGTGTACCCACAATCTATGTGTTTGCACCAAAATAAGGAATGGTAATAATTACCCCTTAATCCCCGCTTTTTCTCTATATAAAGTGGGGTTTAGAGGAGCCATAATTTCATGGACTTGTTAACCTGATGCGAAGAGCACACAGCGAAGACTATGAATAGATAGCGCGGGTGCGCAGACTGATCTGAATTTCGATGGGCGCACGTGTAAATGGCAGGAATATAAAATGACTGCAAATAGCCATTTTATCGTTTTTTGGCTATTTGCAGTTGACTGCAAATAGCCTTGACTGCAAATAGCCATTTTAACGTTTTTTGGCTATTTGCAGTTGACTGCAAATAGCCATTTTAACGTTTTTTGGCTATCTGCAGTCGACTGCAAATAGCCATTTTAACGTTTTCTGGCTATTTGCAGTTGACTGCAAATAGCCATTTTAACGTTTTTTGGCTATTTGCAGTTGACTGCAAATAGACTCTTCCAAGAATTAATTAAATGACAGGGATCCTACAGACATTGTCTATTCCCACATAAGGGGCCAATAAACATCCAATGGTAAATGTTGTTGCGTTTTATTTCTCATTTCCACATTTAACCCATATATGCCAAGCGTCCCATTTGTGGGACAGCGGCAAAAAGTTTAGACTCAGATCGGATGCCCCGTCAACACTATTTATGTCATTTTGAAATGGACCACTCCAAACTTATAAAGTAGAAGATTCCACTGTCATATATGGGTTAAAGAAAGGTAATATCGAATATCACAAGCTTGGGCACATAACTTAATACAACTTAATACTGTAGAAACTTATGCGTGGACAGTGAAGAATCAGATCACGGTGTTTTTTATTTTACTTGAGATCTAACGTCCCCGTCAACACTATTTATGTCATTTTGGAGACGCTGCTTCCAATTTTATGGGGCTTTTACCAAACATTGAGATGAAATGACACTTTACCTGGGCATGCTTAGTCCTTCTATTTTCTTTCAAATTAGAAAATATTTTGGCTCTGAAAATATTTTATAAAATTCTAGAAAACAGATACACAGTTTCAACCAATGTGGAGAAATCCCGAACTCAAAAGAAATATAGAAAAGATGGTTGATAAAATATAGAATCATTACAAAAACATGCCTGTTCAAATACTTTGTAAATTTTACCCACGGAAAAAGAATGTTTTCAGACAAAACAACAGATATTTGTCTTATTTCTGCACAAAATATAGATTGTGGGTACTCGACAGAACCGCCTTATTAAGGGGGTTGAAACAAGTACCCACAATATATGTGTTTAAGCAGAAATATGAAAAAATAAGGTTTATCCACGTAAAACCCAGTTTTAAAAGTGGGGTTTGAGGGGTCAGAATTATAAAGGCATTTTCTTTTAGTAATGAGATTTGAACTTTTATTACAATGTGTAGGTATTGTGGGTTTTTATATCTCCTGAATTCATCACCTGAAATGAACACCCCTAAATTCCACTTTATATAGAGAAATTTGGGGTTTACGGGGGTATACATTATTTTATTCTTATTTCTGTTCCACCAGATATGTTGTGGGTACTCGTTAGAACCGCCTCGTTCAAACGAGTACCTACAACTTATGTTTGCAGTATAAATAAGAAAAATATCACTGATTTCTACCAGAAAAGTAGCCATTTTGAAGATATAAAAGATTGCACTATGACGCACTAATTATGTGTTATCGTAATGTATCAGAATTTTGTTTTCAAGCACAATAAATCAAATTCTGTATACACCAGGTAAACTGATTCTTGTTTTGTTTTCCAGTTTCCCCGTGTCGCGGGTCGTCAGCTGGTGGGGTCCCAGGGAACGAATCCATGCTGGCACTACACCGTAGCCGTTCGGTGCTACCCCTATTCCCCGTTGCCGGTGAACAGGGAGACCATCGCTCGGCTCCAGCCCCGTCCGTCTCGTGTTTGTCGTCTCACGTCTCAGGTGTCTCCGAGCCCACGGGCATCCCCTTGCCCTGTAGCCAATCGCCGAGCTCCGTCCTGAGAGGTTTGTGAAACGGTGCCGTGACCTTTCCAGGTCTGTGGGGCTTATATTTTGTCTTCCCGTTTGCTTCAGGAGTGCATGTGTCCTGTCGCTAAAGGGCATCTTTATTTGTTGGAGTTTCTGGGCTATGCGTGCTTCATTTTTCAAGGGCTGTGGATGTGTTGCACAGTTCAAATGTGAGCCTTTGTTTTGGTGCAACATAGTTTAGTTGTAGTAATTTGGAACTCCATTCTAAAGGTTTGGCTACGTGATTGCCTGCGTTTAAGTTATAGCAGTGCTGTGCCTTGGGTTTTTGCGGTTTGCCGCAAAGGGATGTGGGTTGTTTTGTGTAACAGGGTAGGCTCCGAGTTTGAACTTATCATTAAGGGGATCGTTTAGCAGTTAATTTTGTTTGAAAGTTTCATTGCGATTTGGAAGACGTTTCTAAAAATTGCTATACACGTTTCCATGCTAAGTGTTATGCACCTTATATCCAATCAGGGGATTCGAGACAAAGTTTTTTCGCCATTTTGTTGTGCTTATTTGCACCACAAAATTGTAGAGTCCATCCATTTCTTTCTTCTAGCTTGTAGCTTCAACCGCATCTACACCCTCACGCCAGCACCATGTCTATGGATGTCGTCTACGCTTTTTGTTTCAATTTTGATATTGGTATTTTTTGTTTTTTAATTTTTTTTGTTTGAGTTTTGCATATTTATGTAACGTATGTATATTTTTACATTATTTGGTCTGTGCCCCCAGCTTATTGAGTATATATGCGGGCGGATGTGCTCGCCCCGCCACGGACCTGTCGTGTTTGTTTTTCTTGTGCTTTAAAGATGGTGTTGTCCGTTTTGGGGCAAGCCCACCCGCTCTCTATTGCTGGGTAGGACAGTTTTTGTACCTGCAAGGTTGTGCTTGCAGATTATATTTTGTGATTTTTTGTGTATTCTGTACATACAACATATAGTATAGTGTGAGGGCCTTCGCCGTCTCGGGCCCAAGTTTGTGTTTATTTTAGTTTGTGGGTGACCTCTATCGCGGAGGATGTGGAAGTAGGTCAATCCCCTTTTCTGCATTTTTGTTAAAGTTTGGAAAATGTGGTGCCCTCCTCCACGTAGGATGTCATATTCTGTGGGGCCATAAGTGGGTCATTCTGAGTCGCCATGTATACATGTCATTATCGCATCCTACGTGAAGGAAGGCACCATAGGAGGAATTGTATTCCTACCTAGTCGTTTGAGGGCCCGAGATATCGCGTGCTGATCTCGTTAGCAATGTAGTTAGTACAAATTCATATAATCATGTAGGTCGCATACAAGCGTCCGCCTGCGCATGTGCGCAGTCGAGCACTCCTATGCGATCTTGTTTTTATGTGTCATATTTACAGTTAACAATGTTTGAAATCGCTTTTTGGGAAAAAAACTCTTCTTCTTCTTCTATCTTCAGGTTTTTGATCTCTCTTTTCCTATACTATCCTCTCTACGGGATTCCTACTCTACAAATATTCTACAACTATCGCTATATCTACCTAATTGAGCATTGCGTGGGTGGATGTATGTTGTTTTATTTTTGCGTGGGTGGTTGTGTGTTGATGCCCTCCTTCAGGGTCGCGCTAAGTCATGCCCTAGTTAGTTAGTTAATTTCCCTTATCTGTATAAATATTTGGCTGTCTTGACCGTCCGTTTTAATTACGGTCATGGTGCGATTTGCTGTTTTGGTGATTCTTATGTTAAACGACAAGGGCAGTACCGAGGGCTGTTTGATGTACCAGGCGAGGTTCGGTTTTTCGGCCGTGGTGGTATGCGCGTGGCGAGCTATGATGTTGACTTGTGGGACAGCGTTTCATATTTTCCGAGGGCAAATTTGGGACAGCGATGGCCGTCTCCACAGGCACTATTATAGGGACCGTTTTCATTTGTCAAGGGAGGGACAGAAGCAATACCATGTGTGCTTAGAAAGGGCCTTCCTGCGATTTTTCTGCTAGTCAGGTGTTTATAAAAGGGTCCTTTTGTGGGCCCCCAGATCATTCCGTTTGGGTAACCTTATAATGTACATCCTTTATTCGAAAGCGAAATTTGCGAAAAAGAAAAACAAAGAGATGTGATAAGGCCTATTGTTTCTTATTTCTGTCCCACTCATCTATGTGCATTCCTGAAGGAGAGCCTTTTGTTTGCTAGTGTGTTGGTATGCCGTTCTCCTTTGGGTTGTGTGGTTCTTGATCAGCCAGGATTTTGACGCAACGCTGCTCAGTGCCAAAGTCCTAAGACCGCAAACCCCAGCGTTACATCTCGTCCTGATTTCCCGTTTGCCTCACCCCCTCCGGAGAGGCCGAGCGATGGATTTTCCTTGTGGTGGATCCATGCCCAGTCCCGGCGTGTTCTCGTGTGATCCTCTTTTGGGCAGTGTGGCTCCCGATCGGCTAGGATTTTGGTGCAGCGCTCATAAGTGCAAAGCCAGCGGGCCGCAACCACAACGCTACACCTCGTCTTAACCTCTCGCTTGCCATATCCCTTTGGAGGGTGGGTCGGGGCTATGGATTTTCCTTGTGGTTGGTCCATGCCCCGTTCTGTTATGGTCTTCTCACAGTGATCCAGGGATCGCTGTCACCGTTAGGCACTCCTAAGTGCAAAGCCGAGGCCGCAAACCACAGTGCCTACCGTTGACTTTGTTCCCCTTTTCGCCGTGAGACGGCCGCCCTTTGGTCACTACGCTCCTTTTTGGTTGGTAGCGTCTCAGGTGCGGTTAAATCATTTATTGTTTCTGAAATCGGGTCTCTAACGGTTTTGGTTTCAGGCATGTTTGTGTAACCTCGTACGGGGTGTGTCTCTCGTAACAGTGCAATAAATTTAGTCTGCGCCCTTAGCTTTCCCCTATATTTTGTCCAGGTAGTTTGTTTTCTCAAAGAAATTGAAAACCGCGTCCCTCATTTCCTGTGACATTAGATTGAGCAAAGAAATCGCGTTTATCTCCCCTTGGTATCCGAGTGCTGTCAGTTCTCCCTTTAGTTCCCTTCTAGCGGGGCCGTGTGCGGGGCACTCTGCGAGGTAGTGTTGAACACTCTCCACTCCGCCACAGTCCCCGCATAATGGATCGGCCGCGTTATAGAAGATGTTGTGTGCATTTAGTCCGTTGACCCCAAGTCTTAGTCGTGTATATATGCGATCGAGCTTTCGGCTGTCGCTGTATTGAACTATTTTCGGGGTCAAAGACTGGCAGATCGAGTGTCTGAAGCCGTGTTGTCCCTGCCATATGCGCGCCCATTCCCTTTTGATGCTGGCCTTAATGATTGTGTAGACTTCTTGTGGGGTGGGGAGGTAGTCAAGTTCCTTCCCCCGGGTCAGAGCTTCTTTGGCCAGCGTGTCTGCGCGCCCATTCCCCTGCACGTTGCAGTGGGAGGGGATCCAACATGTGTTCAGGGTGATGCCTTGTTTTAGTATTTTGTGTATTAGGATATGAATGTCCTGCAGTATATCCGGTCTTGTAGTGCTGTTTCCAGAGTTTATGCTTTGTACTGAGCTTAATGTCAAGTTAATGAGTCCGTTAGTATAACAACACTATCGGGTTTTTCTTCCTGTATCCATTCCAAAGCTTTCTGTATGGCTATAAGTTCTACAGAGTAGATTGTGAGGTGCTGGTTAAGTTTGAATTTTTGGTCGAAATTTAATTCTGGTATTGTGAAAGCGCACCCTGTTTCTTTTTTGTCAGCATCTTTGCTTCCATCAGTGAAAATTTTAAGCGCTTGCTTATAGTTTTCACTGATGTGTGATTCTGCGATCTCATTGCATTTTTTCTGTGTTGTTTCAGTTTTCTTTATGACACCCGTTAGTGTTGTTTTTGCGCGTAGGCTTCTTAAATTAAAAACTTCCGTATATGTTTTTTCCGCTGTTTTGACTTGTTCGAGGTCATGGTGTTTAATTAGGTCCTGGACTTTGATAATGTAGGGGATCTTTCCTCTTAACCTATCTCTTTTAACACGATTGGGCGTGTCGGCGATCAATTGGTTTATGGGGAGACTTTCCCCAAGACTGCTTGAGCGGGTCCAGTACTTGATCTGCAGTTCATTCCTCCGCAGGTGCAGGGGCATGACGCTGCATTCAATCTCCAGGTCCAGGTTCCGCGCTCCCCTGTATGCCCCAGTAGCGATTCTGAGGGCTGCGGCCTGTATGCTATCTAATTTTTCAGGTGTGATGGCGCCGCAGACGCGTATGCTTTGCAGCCATAATCAATTTTGCTTCTTATGAGTGCTGTGTACATTTTGATCAGGGTTTTCTAGTCTGCTCCAAAGTTTGCCCCCGAGACCGCCCTGAGCACATTTAGGTCCCGCTGGGACCTGTACACCAGATTTTCAATGTGCAGTCTCCATAGTAGATTGCTATCAATGTACATGCCCAGGAATCTGGCATGACTGGCGTACTTTATTTCCTGCCCGTCATACGCCAGCCTGGGCATGCCCTTTGTGTCTGCGAAATTTCTATTGAAAACCACCACTGTTGTTTTTTTTTCAGTTGATAATTTGAAACCCCAGTTTGTAGCCCAATCATGTATAGCATGTAGCGCTTTTTGTAGTGCAGGAATGGCACTTTTTGGTTTTCTCGCGGTTTTCCATGCTAAGCCGTCATCTGCGAACATGGATATTTCCAGCGGTAATGCGTGAAGTGTTTCCTGCAGTGTGTTCATTAGTAGGTTGAAGAGGATAGGAGATAGCACCGACCCCTGGAGGGAACCATTCTCGCATTCATAAAAACCGGACACATTGTTACCTATTTTTACGTTCATTTTTCTATCAGTCAAAAAGTCTCTGATCCAGGTTAACATTTTTCCATGAATTCCGAATTTGTTTAGTTTTAGAAGGACCCCCCTAGTCCACAGTAGGTCGAAAGCTTTTTCTAAATCCAAGAAAACCACTACCAGTGAGTGTTTGATTAATTTTGCCTTTCGGTTGGCGGATTCTAGTCTGGTGATTTGGTCAATGGTAGATCTATATTCCTAAAACCTGATTGTTCGTCCGCTAAGAGTTTATTTTTCTCAATGTGTGCTGTTAGTCTAGATGCTACCATGGTTTCCATGATTTTACATATGATTGATGTGAGTGAAATAGGCCTATACGATTTCGGCCCAGGGGGGTCCTTGTCCGGTTTTAATATTGGAACGATGGTGCTCTCCTTCCATTGTGTAGCTGATTTTTTCCCTTTTCTGGTAGATTTTTTAACATGTCGTAGTGAACGCTGTCGGCCTCGGGGGCGGTGCTCTTTTTCTTATTTAGCGCGCTTTGCAGCTCTCTGTGGGAGAAGTTCGCATTGTATGCACGGCACTGGCCAGCGCGATCGGCGTCCTGTACGGCCTGCTCAATCTTTGGGTCCTGCGTTTCCCTAATGCGCCTTAAGTTTGGGTCTAAATTTTCATTACTGCAGACTTTCCGGTAGTGTTGTGCTAAGATTTCTACTTTTTCTTCGTTTTCATGAAATCTGTTGTTTCCTTGTTTAAGAACCTCTACCGGCTTTAGGGGTTTTCCATTAAACCTTTTTATTGTGTCCCAAATTTTATTAGCATTTGTTTTGTATGTGAGGGTGGATACAAAATCCCTCCAGGCTTGTAGTTTTGTTTGTGTTAAAATATATTTTGTTTCCTCTCTTACACGTCTATATTCCTCCAAAAGGGCGGCTGTTTTGTTTTTCCTATATTTATAATATATTTTGTTTTTATTTTTGACTGCCTTGCTACAATTTTCATCCCACCATGGAAAGGTGGTTTTTTTTTTTTGCTTTTTTTTTGGTTGTGTTTTTGGAATGTATTTTTCACATGCCGCCATTATTTCCGTAACAAAATCCTCATTGTTTTTATTGATATTCGTGCCTTCGAGGGACATGTTGATGTGTTTAAGTTTCTGCCTAAAGAGGTCCCAGTCTGCTTTGTCTAAATTCCAACGTCGGGCAGGCCGTTGCGTTACGCATTTGTGAGTGAAGTTGAGCGACGTCAGGATGGGGAAGTGGTCGCTTCCCATCGTGTCGTCACCCACTTGCCACTCACTGGATTGGCATAGTGGTGCGCTAACCAGTGTTAAGTCTATGGCGCTCGTGCTACCGCGCTCAACGTTGAGTCGTGTGCCACAATGGATTACGTAATCAGTGCTGTTTATGAAATCGACCAGTTCTAGGCCACGTCGTTTTTCATGTGGGGTTGTGGTCTGTCTCCCATATTTCGTGTCTGGCATTAAAATCCCCTAGAAAAATTGATTTTTCCCTATTTTTTTGTAATTTTCATCATAATCGTCAGACGTTACTACTGCTTTAGGTGGTGCATAGAAGTTTACTATGTCTATGTTTTCTTTTTGTCCAAAAATTCTGACGATCACCACTTCTATTTCTTTTTTTGTGTGTCTTAATTTGATTTCTTCCGAATCTAATCCTGTTTTGATAAAGGTGGCTAGCCCTCCCCAGCGCCCCCCCCCCCTTTTCCCTACTGAAACTGACCGGTGTTTTGTATCCTGGAATTTTTGGTGGTTTACTATCTTTTTTTGAGAAAGTTTCTTGGATAGCTATTACCTCCGGTGTGTAGCCTAAAGTTTCTAGATAATTCCCTAAAGCCCCGAGTTTTGTTCCATTTTCCCTGCCAGACAGACTACGGGCGTTCCACTACAATACGGATTTTCGCAATGGTGCTGGGGTCCATAATTAGGCAGTTACAGTTTTTATGTTTTAGTGTCGTGTGTTTTTACGTCCACCCTTGATCCTTCGTCCAGGATCAGTGGAGCTGTAATCCGCGTTTTTCCTTAAGAGTTCTTGTGTCTCGCGCTTGTTGTGTTTTCTCCTTGTGATTTTCGCTTTCCGCCTGTTTTGTGCGGGTGCGGGTGTGGGTGCGGCGCTGGTTTGTTTATTTTCGGTTGATTCTGAGGATGATGGGGGTTCTCATTGCTTGCAGCGGTTTCCCCTGTGGTGCCCGACGTATTCATGTTGTCGGTCACCACTCTGTGTGTGGTGGCGTTTTCGATGATGACCTCATCTGACGCCTTGATGCTTAGCAGTTTTTGTTTGTTGAGCTCGTGCAGGATTGAGCTCGTGGCCTTTTTTATTGCTGCGGCGATGAGAGTTTCGACCTCCATTTTTGTGTAGGTCTCTTTATTGTTGTCTTTTTGGTTTTCAGGAGCTTGTGCAGGGGGTGCGGTATAAGCCGCACTGGGGGGTGCGGTGTAAGCCGCACCCGAGCAGCTGATTTCTTGCCCGGTGTTTATTGAGATTGGGATTTTGCTTGTTCCCAATCTCTGGCTATTTGACCGTTTATTTGATTGATTTGTAAACTGATTCGCCCTTCCCTTCGTTGTAATAAAACACCAGAGTAATATTACTCAAGGCAATTTATTAATGAGTGAAAGAGGTTAATATGCTGCACATGTCCCATGTTTGTTTAACAATAAACACTTACCGGTACACTTACCTGTAGCTACACTTACCTGTATATTTAACAGGATTGACACATAAGACGCCAATCACAACAATTATTGTCTGCTTTGTCGTCTGCTGTTAACTTTGAAATTCATTTTTACAAACAGTGTGGACCCAGATCAGAGCTGTATGATCAGGGTCCATTCTGTTTTGCCTGCAAGAAGGTGCAGCAGACAACCTAAAGAGACAGCGTTTTTTTAACATTTCTTGGCATCTTAAGGGTTAATTCATGACATTCATCAATGCCAACTATTTTTTAAGGTTACGGCCCCCTCAAGATGATTTCACTTATTTCTAGGTGATTCATTATGTTAACAAGTGAACACCCAATAAACTCCACTTTATATGCAGAAAACTGGGGTTTAGAGAGGTTTATACTGTTTCTTATTTCTGCTCCAAGACATGTTGTGGGTTCTCGTTGAGGCAGTTCTATCAAGCACCCACAACCTGTATATCATAAAGATGTTTCATTTTAATTGTGAATTAGAGGTGGACGAAAACTGGAGTAACCGGAAAAAATGCTTGACCTAGTATAGAGAAATAGATAGATAACACAGTAGATGTGTAAATGTATTAAAAAGAAAACAAAGTAAAAAGAATTCTTTGTATAAAAACATGCGCATGAAATATAAATCAACTGAATTTTTTTTTTTTAAATGAATTGTAATTCATCTTATGAAATTTGTGAAAGGTTTCCCATTGTTGCTCAAAAACATTTTTAGATATTTTTTATCTGTTATTAAGACAATCTATTATTAAGACTACGTCTGGTCAGCCAAAATGTGGTCTTAATATAGGAAATTAAATGTACATTTAATTAATTACTCATTTGATAGTAGAAACCATGCATATCTTAATTTTCAGTTATGAAATTATATGCAAATCAAATCTCAGATAAGAGTTTGATGACAGGACAAAGGATTAGTTAACTCCAGGTTGACTCCCAAGTGAACTATAGTTAACTAGGGAGTGAACTTGTAGTCAACTCTAGGGTCCAAATGTAGTCTGAATGTAGTCAACTCCTAGTTAACTTGGTGTAAAGATTCGTCTGAATGGTACTGTAAATGACCCTGCAATACAATTGACCTTGGGCCAAGATCAACAAATGGCATTGACCTTAAGTATTTATAGACATTTATTTTTAACCTCTTCTCATATCATAGACCACAATATATTTTTGAAAAATTGCATTGATTTACCTATTTCCCATTGAAAAGCATAAGGAGCCGAATTTTACTATTGCGTAAAATAGGTCACGGCCAACCTAGGGTCATAATGTTTGTAACTTTTATAGTACTCAGTCACCCGATGCTACATAACAAGTTTCAAGACAATCGGCCTAGTTGTTCTGGAGAAGAAGATGTTTAAGGTCTTTACCGTATTTGGGCATGGTAAAGATATATTGGGCATGGTAGCCATCTTGGCCATGTGACCTTGACCACCCAAATAACTTTTTGTTCACTAAGTGTCCTAAGGCTGCATATAAAATTTTAATGAAATTGGACCAGTGATGTTAAAGAAAAATTATTCTAATATGTAAATAGACCTGCGATATGTGACCTAGGCCAACGTCATTGAATGACCTTGACCCTTAGCATTCACGGGCACTCATTTTTTACCCATTCTCATATCACAGAACACAATATTTTTCGAACAAATGCATTGATTTACGTATTTCCCTTGAAAAGCCAAAGGAGCAAAATTTGGCCTTGGCGTAAAATAGGTGAAAGTCAACTTAGGGTAGTACTCAGTCACCTCATGTTACAAACCAAGTTTCGAGGCATTCATTTTTATCTATTCTCATACCACAGACCACATTTTTTTGCATTGATTTAGGTATTTCCCATTGAACAGTCTGCATATAAAATTTAAATTAATTGTTTGTTTGATTTGAGGTTTAACGTCCCCGTCAACACTGTAAAGGTAATTTTGGAGACGTCGCTTCCAATTTTGTGGGACAGTTACCCGACATTGAGATGAAATGACATCTCAAACCCTGTCGCCCAATGCATTCAATAGCGTTTATAAGCATGGACGGTCCGACTCACACCGCTTTACCAGGGCAGGCTTAGATCCTCTGAGTGGTAAACCAGTACTCTTGTGCGGGTCGGTTTCAGCTCTGCGTGGAAGCATCATGCAACCCATCTATTTCTTCAAGCCCCGATGGAAGGGGCCCTAAATCAATTAGTCCAATGGTGTTAGAGAAATATATTCTAACAGGTTAATAGACCTGCAATACAAGTGATCTTTTACCAAGGTCAGTGAATGACTTTGACCCTTAGCATTTAAAGGCATTCGTTACCCATTCTCATATCACAGACAAAAATATATTTGAAAAAATATATTGATTTACCTATTCCCAATTGAAAAGCCTAAGGAGCCAAATTTTACCATGGCGTAAAATAGGTCATTGTCAACCTAGGGTCATCATTTTTGCAACGTCACTGCAGCTGTTGTCTGGGAATGTGTGGCGGCCGTAAAAGTCTCACTGCCCTACATCATAGTGTAGTTGATATTTTCTTGTCCTTTGGGATAATTGATTCCATTATGGAATTTCGAAAGTATTTCAGGGTCACTGATGAGGCCTAAATGGCCGAGGCTGGCTAGTCTGGCCCAGAAAACATGTACACTCCATATTTGCCAGTTTTGTGGTGTATTCCTAGCTTCCGAAGGATAACCCTTTCTAGAATATATATTAGTAGTACTGCGTAACCCGATGATACATACCAAGTTTCAAGACAATCGGCCCTGTGGTTCTGGAGAAGAAGATTTTTTAACGTTTTTACCATATTTGGGCAAAGCGGCCATCTTGGTCATGTGACTTGGACCATACAAAGTAATTTTTGTTCATTATGTGTCTTTAGGCTGCATATAAAATTTAAATGAAATTGGCCCAGTGGTGTTAGAGAAAATGTTTTCTAATATGTGAATACATCTGCAATGCAAGTGACCTTGGATCAAGGCCAATGAATGACCTTGACCCTAAGCATTCACAGGCATTCATTTTATCCATTCTCATATCACAAACCACAATATTATTCGAAATATGCATTAATTTACCTATTTCCCATTGAAAAGCCCAAGGAGCCAAATTTGGTATTAATGTAAAATTAGGTCAAGGTCAAATTAGGATCATCATTTTGGGCACCTTGGTAGTACTCAGTCACCTAGTGCTACCATGCTACATAGTTTCAAGACAATCGACCCAGTGGTTCTTGGCCATGTGAACTGGACCATCCGAATATTTTTTTTTGTTTCCAAAGTGTCCTAATGCTGCATATGTTAATTGAAATTGGCCCAGTGGTGTCAGAGAAAGTGTATTTTGAAATGTCAATGGACCTATAATTCAAGTGATCTTGGGCCAAGGTCACTGAATGACCTTGACCATACGCATTCATAGACATTCAATTTGTACCTATTCTCATGTCATACAGAACAATAATTTCCGAAAATGCATTGTTTTACCCTTTTCCTTTTGAAAAGCTTAGGGAACCAAATTTAACCTTAGCAGAAAATAGGTCAAGGTCAACCTAGGATCATCATATTTGCAAACCTGGTAGTACTCAGCCACCTAATGCTACATACTAAGTTGCAAGAAAATCGGCCTGCTGATTCTGAAGTTGAAGATTTTTTGAGAATTTTTACCATATTTTGGCATGTCGGCCATCTTGGTCATGCGACATGGACCATTCGATTAAATTTTCGTTTCCTCACTGTCCTCAGGCGGCATATAAAATTTAATTGAAATTGGCCCAGTGGTTTTAGAGAAAATGTATTTTGGAATGTCAATTAACCTACAATTGAAGTGACCTTGAGCCAAGGTCAGTGAATGACTCTGACCTTAAGCATTCATAGACATTCATTTTTACCTATTCTCATGTCTCATTGTTTTACCCTTTTCCCATTCAAAAGCCTATGGAACCATATTTGACCTTGACAGAAAATAGGTCAGGGTCTATCTTGGGTCATCATATTTATAAACTTGGTAGTACTTAGTCTCCCGATGTTATATACCAAGTTTCAAGACAATTGGCCCAGTGGATCAGGAGCAGAAGATGTTTTAAGGATTTTACCATATTTGAGCATGGCGGCCATCTTGGTCATGTGAGCTAAACAATACTTGCAAACTCACATCCCCCCGTTGCCAAGAGGCTGCATATGAAATTTTATTGGAATTGGCTCTGTGGTTTTAGTGACGAAGACATTTGAAAATGGTGGATGGACGGACGGACCGATGACGGAGGCCTACCATCCTATAAGGGGAGCTAAAATATGTGCACCAACGTCATATTAACATTACAGATACAATGAGTTGCTCAAGGGTACTCCGATAAAGTAAACCACCCCAGGCGACGAGTGCAGGGTACTCACTCGTATTGACAACCAGCGTTGTAACAGCCCCCGCCCATCGTGAACAAATAGGTGGGCTGCAAAATGCTTCCATACAGAGCTGAAACTGACCGCACACGCCTACTGGTAAACCGCTTGGAGGATCTAACCTTGCCCAAGTAAAGCGATGCGAGTCGGACCGTCCATGCTTAGAAACCCCATTGGCTTCATAGGGCGACAGGGCTTGAGATATCATTTCATCTCAGTGTCGGGTAAAAATACCACAAGATTGGAAGCAACGTTTCTAAAATGACCTATACAGTGTTGACGGGGACGTTAAACCTCAAATCAAACAAACACAACCAGCGGTGTATGCTGGGTACTTATCACCCTGTCAGCCGAGTAAAGGGTACAATTTTGACAACAATCAGCGAGTACAGTGTGTCCGCCCACGTCCTAAATGCTTGACCGCGAACACAAGGTACTCCCTCAAAACAATAAATGGAAAATTCGCTTGGAGCCATATGATTGTTAAAAACATATCGCGTAAAAACGCACATGGCGTCTGATCACAGGCCATACAATAAAATGTTTAATGACAATATTTCTTTGAAACCTATCATTGCATATGATCAATCTTCAATGGGTGAGTGAGTGAGTGAGTGAGTGGAGTGAGTGAGTGAGTAATTGAGTGAGTGTTTGAGTTTTACGTCTCACTAACAGCGAAGGTCATGCGGAGACGGAACCTTCTGAAAAGTCTGGAGAAGCCCGGGATCGATCCTGCTACCCTGGTTTTCAAGGCGAGTAGCATAACCACTACACCACGGAGCCTTCTCAGTTTTCAATGAAAGAAATCGAAACATTACGGCGTAGTTCCTTGCTGCGTCTGTTCAAGAACCTCAGTGCTATAAAACGCACAATAACGAATGAAGTGTGTGACCTAAAACTACGCCTGACCAGAATCTACATTAATTATATTGCTAACTATGCGAGCATGCATTCGTGCGTACGTGCATGCATGTACTGCGTGCGTGCTCATGAACCAATGCAGTCATTATATAAATCGTCACGGGGTTATCTGCCCCTACAATGAACGGTACAGAAATGAAACACATTTATCTGTCCTTTACAATGTAAGGTGAGCTATGGAAGCTACAGATCCAGCGCTTGAGACACATTTTTCACCTGCACAACACAAAGAACCATCCGTGTATGCTGTACAGGGAGAAAATAACCATATTAACATAAGAAGAATATTTACAAGAAAGAGACGCGCTGAATCTAGAAAACAAAAGATAATATAAAAATATTTTATCCACTGCTGTCAGCCTTTGCTTGACTCTCTGCAACATCGGCCCTAGAAATATTGCCCCACAGCCTATGTCGAGAGATCCGAAACTTATACAGGGAAGTGTCAGGCCACGTAGTTCGATCATGCAATGGACATACAACATAAGCTCATAAAACCAGAATGCTTGATCGACACGTCGCCTGTATGGAGTATCGCACAGTCAAACCAGCAGCGAATAAGAGAGGGTTCAAGAGGGTTAGTTAATAGAAAAAACACCATTTAACAAAATATGTCTGTTATGACAGACGTAACTTCTATGATTAACACACAGCATGTTATATGCAGGTACGAAACCGTCCCAAAAACAAAGAAACGCAAGAATTTCATAAAAAGTTTGTTTTGGCTCCAGCAGATAAGGCCGCTAACAATGTGGTCATTGTCTGACGGCTCCACTATGTAAACACTCTTCAGCAAGAACTTGGTGGTACTAACGCCTATAAACTGCAACCTTTTAGTTAATGACCACATTTGTCGTTCAGTAGAAAAGGATCACCCCTCCACCCTGTAGATAAGCCTGTATATAGAAGAAGAACGACACCGTGCCCTAGGACGTGACGCTACCTTCCCGTGGTCTAGGGAGTTTCTACTTAACGCGTCACCCCCTCCACAAAGGTCCTTCAGCGACCCCGCGCAAGGTGATCGAGGGTCAAACAAGGTCAGAAACGGCGGCAATCTTGGTCTCAAACCCCAGATCGAGAGTCATCCGGCGACCCCCGCAAGGTCATCGAGGGTCAAAATGGCGGCCATCTTGTCGACCATCTTGTGACGTCATTTGCGCCAAAGAGGCCCGTATACTACTGGCCTATAAAAAATGTGATGAAGTTTTCAAAAAACTGAAATCCAGACGGTTTTGTGCTTCAAGTCTGTCGACCTATGATTTTTCCACCCTTTACGCTACACCTCACAATCTTAGAAAAAAGAAAAAAAAAACTTAATGATTTAATTGAATGGACATTTCATAGGGAAGACTCACTCTATTTTGCGTGTAATGTAAGAAATGCTTTTTTCACTTCTGAAAAGCAAAAAAAATTATACTTTATGGTCATGTCAGAAAGTATGTGAAGCTCTCATCTTTCTACTAGACAATATTTACATAAGATTTGGTATTAAGTTATTTAGACAAGTTGTGGGTATTCCGATGGGTACAAATTGTGCATCCCTTGTGGCTGATCTGTTCTTATTTTGTTATCATCACGTGAACACGCCTATAAAATTTTTACCCTCTTGAACCCCACTTTTACAACTGGGGTTTGCAGGGGTAAACCTTAAGAAAAATACCACAATTTTTCATCTGAAAATTTTTATTTTTCGGCGATAAAGGTTACAATGTATTTGTATATGCGTGTTTTCTTTATCTGAAAGAGACTTCATGATGCCCCTTTCCGTTGAAACCCATCTCTGAAATCATTGAAACCTTTCAGCCCGACTTCTAGATATTTGGATGATATATTAAATATTGACATTACCTATTTCGATGGTTTGATCGGTCAAATTTTTCTAGCACCAGAACTTCAGTTAAATAAAGCAAATTCGTCTGATACCGGGGCCCCTTGTTTGGATTTACATCTATCTATTGTAGACGGGTTTGTTTCTTGCAAAATTTATGATAAACGCGATGATTTTGATTTTGAGATTGTAAATTTTCCTTTCTTGGATTGTGATGCTTCTGGTTCGGCATCCTATTGCGTTTATATTTCGCAATAAATTCGATTTGCCAGAGTGTCTAGTCATGTAACTGACTTCAACACTGAAATAAATTGTTAACTGCCAATCATCTAACTCACAGTTATCGGTATCATAAATCCTTTTCAAAATTGTATAGACGACATTCAGATTTAATTTCAAAATTCATTGTTGGACTTAAATCTCTTCTGCAACAAGGTCTATAGGAACCCGAATTTTATGGTGACTTAGCATATACATTCAGAAAAATACATAAATACAATGACTTCAGCACACAATTTCGTAAAATCATTATTCGATATAAAAATATAGAGTACAACATAAATGTTATATTGCAGACTGCATGTATGGTAGTTAACCCGATCACGGTTGACAACTTTACTTCCCGCTTTTAATTGCACGCCGGTGAGTCAGACCTCAGATTCTATGACGGTTCCAACGTAAAGGCTTATTGAGAATTAGAGAGTATCTTATGTTTGGTAATGTTGGTTTGTGTTTGATGCTCTGTCTCTGGTTGGACCCCTCGGAGTCTAACTGTTGTTCTGCTTTTGCTCCAGCATTTCAGTGGTTTCTTGCTGTCGTTTTTTATTTCTGTTGTTGTTCGCTTTTTGTGTTCACGGAGGTGTTGCGCTGATGAGTTAGGAGGCCTTCATGCGGACTGAACAAATATGTCTAAATCGCGACGGAATTAAGGGCGAGGATTGTGCCAACTCCTATCCTCTCAGACATATTTATCAAAGTCGACTCAGGACCAAAAGCAGCTCTAAACAAACTCGTCTTCTGAAGAAACATTGTCCAAAGTGTCTTGTGTGTATGTGGACGCGAGGAAACACTGAACATTTTCTCCTACACTGTCCCCATTATGTGACCTTTAGGGACGATATGTTATGATGTGTTTCTCAGCTTTGTCAGCCCATTCTAGATACACTACTTGATGGCGATCAAACATTACTTTACACATACAATGATAATAAGCAAATCGTCTACTATGTCCATAACGTTATTTTGAAAACTAAATGGTTTAAAACCAACAACTAATCCGCTACCGTGCTACACCCAGCTGACGAATGCATGTAGCAATTTTGCAGTTACGTTTCCAAACCTTCACACCCACTCTGTTTTACGCGGACAGGGTGAGATATTTATAGATGTCTTATCATTAATTAACATGACAATTTATTTGTCAAACTAGGCTTCCTTTCAAACTCATTTTTGATTTTTATTTTCCTTCCAATTATAATGCATAAGTTATCTAATGCTGGCAAATATATATGTTACTGTGACAGTGTCTTGTAATTCTCGAGCGATTACATTGTAATATCCCGGATTCGTTAATATATTTGCAAATTATCCCGCGAAGATGACACTAAATTTTACCCAAAGGCCAAAAATTAAGTTATATCCAACTATCACAGAACGACAAATTCACTTATTACGCCTTTTTGAATTACTTTTCATTATATACGACAAAACACCTTTGATTCCTCGCGGAGCACCCCACCACCACCACCACCAGCTACACCGCTGCTTACACCTTATCTCCTTTTGTTACTTTACATAAGAATGTTTTACACAACTTTACCGCATAACCTGATAGAAGAAATAACTATACTGTCTAATTGATACACTCTTCGGGTAAAGAGTCTGTATTTGGCCTACACAGATTGTCATTCAGCGAATCAACGCTCAACGAACTTGGAAGTCCCGGTAACGTCTTCGTTTGAATCGCCTGAATCGCCTGCTAGGCTACGACCTGTTTAGAATGGTCTCAGGTTGACCTGTTTATTTTTGCTACGAAGTCTGTTATTGGGTTTGTCCGCCCTTGCTGGACTCTAACCGACAGCGTCGTACCAGTACATGCTTCTATCTTGCAGGGAGCAGCAGGTCACCACACAATGTTGTGCCTGCAAATTACGATAATTGGACTAAGATACAGTTCAGAAAACATACATGCTATATCATGATCCCCCTCCCGGAGAAGTAAGAATATGTTCATGCATATACCGTTTTTGCGCATGCGCCGACAAGACACAGAGGCTGATTAGTGCATGCGACAAATAACCGTACAGCAGAACTCAACTTGACTGTGCGTCAAATTATCAGCACTCAGCGCTTGACACAATAATACTCAAAGTTTATGTTTCCTTACTGAGCACTACAGAAATCAATTGATGCTCATTACTACTGAGAATAATACTCATCAAATTCGTGCTCAATACATTATCACAAGTAAGAGGCAATTGAACAGACCACGCCTTTCCGCTACCTGGTCAGCCGCCAATTACAGGAAACATAACAAACTCATTTCATATCCTTCTACGCGACACGGCTCACAAATATAGCTATTCACAAATTCATTACATTAAAAACAGATAGAAACTACAAACAGAAAGACTTTCATCTATTCTCCACAACATCTGTAAGTGTCTCATAAGGGCCAATACTGTTTGCCTTAAATTCTCTCTGTATTTGGTAGCCACCACGTCATAACCGTCCTCGTGACGCTGATGACGCAGCTGACGTCATCCACGCCGCTAAGGCCGTTATGACGTGGGGTGACCAAATATTCTCACTTATCATCATCACGTTCTTTATATGTACATACATGCACAAACCTAGTTCTCAGACAAAAACGGAGTCTAACTGTTGATTTTCTTTTGCTCCAGCATTTCAGTGGTTTCTTGCTGTCGAGTCCTCACCGTTGTCTCGCCTCTGTGGTTCTTTGATTTTTGTGTTCACGGAGATGTTGCACTGATGAGTTAGGAGGCCTTCATGCGGACTGAACAAATTATTTGTCTAAATCGCGACGGAAGTAAGGGCGAGGATTGTGGCCACGTAAAATCGATTTAAGCCCCCCAGTGGAAATCTTCCACTGACCGTTCCAAGGCGGCTCTTCCGTGGCGATTTATTTATGTTGTTGTTTGTTACTTACTGTGTGTATCACTTGTGTCTTTTAATTTTGGATGGCCATATGGCCATTTTGTGGGAAAGTAACTGTCCTTATGGCCTTCCTTTGTTTAGGTTTCCAGTATGGTCTGGTCGCTTAATGTTTGTATTGCTTTCCCTTTGGTGTCTTTTATCGGTGGAGTAAGTTAATTGTATCAATTCCTGATCTTTGTTTTACTTCTACTTTTCATTACAAAATGAACTCGTAATTCTTCTTGAACAAAATTATTTCTACTCAACATGAACACGCTTGTAAGATCAAATTTATCATGGTTCATCATCACGGATAACCCGACAGGCTCTTGAAAGAGTTTGCCCTGATGATGAAGATATGGTTAAACCGTCTTAATTTTACGTCCCCTCTACACCTAATATCATATAGCCACGGTTTTCTAACCACAGCTAGTCAAAAGTCATGGATCAAACAAGTGACCCGGCGTTTATTAATTATATACTACAAAAGGGGTCTAAAAGCCTAAAAGGGGCCTAAAAGTCTAAATGAATCTAGAATACGCGGGTGTCCAAACTTTACGTCTCACCAACATCTAGGGTCAGATTGAGACAGGACCTCGCTTAAAATTACCCATTATACTTCTGGAGAAGCCTGGGATCGATCCTGCGACCTTTAGCTGACAAAGCTAGTAGCCTAATCACTACACCACAGAGGCTTCAAAAGTGAATTCAGAATAGGCTTCAGAAAGTTGGGGTATACTAGAAGTAACCCCCTCCCCCCGAAAAAAAAACATACAATCATGTTCATACAAAAATAATACTAAACATAGATTTAACATACCTTTCAATATAGTTTCATTGTCCCGTCACAATGCTGTGTGAATTCGTTACAACTTGACCTGCTGCTAAAACGTGTTCGTTTTTCAGGGTTTTTATATCTATGAATACTACCGGAAAATCATGCATACTCATATTAGCTCGCTAAAATCGTGGCGAGGTGAAGATACCGTCCACAATTAAAGCCAGATAGCAAAAATCGAGTAGATAATGGATTTGCGTTCAAATAGTATATTTCCCTGGGGGGAAAATGATGAAACGACCCTATAAATCAATGGCATGACTCCTGTCAAAACGAACACCCACACAACACGTGACTGTAATGAAAATTATATATGGCACAATTTGGCGGTTGGCGATTTTTAGGCAAATTTTATAGAACTCAGCCTTATAGCGGCCCACCTGTATTGTAAAAACAGATCTCCACAAACCAATCATGCATACATCGTATGATATGTGCATGACCAACATCTAGGGACCACAGAGGTTTCCTATTCCATCTCGTAACAAAGGTTTCCCCTTTTGGAGAAAAAACAATCAGAAATGTTTTTTCTTTGTGTACAGAGATGGAATAGGATGAAGCCTATCTAAACAAAGACAGCTATTTACACAACAATCATGCGAAATTACCCGCTAAGGTAGTCTGTCCACAAATTTTCTTCAGTAAAATTGCTATTTAAGTTACGGTGGTTTGCCCCAAAAATTTTCCGGTTCCCCTGGCATTCTGCTGTTTGTTAGAAAACGGATATCGTTCTAATCTTACTGGCGGTGGCCTTTCTGGCTTAACAGATTTGATTGGTTTCACAGGTTCTGACATAAGTGTGGTACATATAATTTGGTTTGTCTGACATGTCAGTCCTGTAAGGCGTTCTCTCAGCCCTTCTGTTTCATCACTCTCCTCTGACGTTAGTGTGTGTGGGACGCTAACGTCACCGTCACTTTCCGGTTGCTCTGCAGTTTGAAAACTGATGTCTTCAAATGAAGACTCGTCGACGTCATTTCTGTCATGACTGTCTGTCGCCGTGATAGGTTTAGAGATCAGACAATGAGACGTCACAGTCTGACGCTCAACATACTGTTTCAGAATATTAGCGTGATATGTGTTAACATTTCCATTGACGTCAATCTTATAATCCATTCTGTTAACTACCTCAACTACTTCATAAGGACCTTTCCATTGAAGCAATAATTTATTACTGTCTGTCGGTAGTAACAAAAGCACTTTATCGCCGACGTCAAATTTACGCGACCTCGCGCCTTAATCATAATAAGCTTTCTGCTTAATCTGAACCTTCTTTAAATTATCACGCGCTAATTTGCATGTCTGCTCTAACCGTTCCCTTAGCTCAATAACGTACTGATACGTCGAAAGAACTTGCTCATCGCGTACCTTGACAGCCCATAATTCGCTTAATATTGCCATTGGACCTCTGACGTTACGTCCATATAACAACTCAAAAGGGGAGTATCCTAAAGACTCTTGTGGGACTTCCCTTACCGCGAATAATAAAGCTGGAAGATATTTATCCCAACCTTTTGGACGTTCAGCACACATGCGACGTAACATCTGCTTTAACGTAGCGTGGAAACGCTCACTCAAGCCGTTGCAAATCGGGTGTCTCGGACTACACGTTAACTGTTGAAGAGAAAGAAGTCTACTGACTTCTTTCATTACCTCAGCAGTAAACTGTGATCCACAATCAGTCAACATTTCATCAGGAATGCCAACCCTACTAAACATTTCAATAAGCGCTTCCGCGACACGTTCCGTCTCAATACTCGGTAAAGCTATCGCCTCTGGATACCTTGTCGTATTATCTATCATGGTTAAAATATACCGAGATTTCCTATCAGATCGAGGCTCAATTGGACCAACTATATCAACTGCCACCCTCTTAAATGGCGTATCAATCAATGGCATTTTTCCTAGAGGTACTTTAGTGACCCGACCTTTCTGAATGGTTCTCTGACAAATATCACAAAATTTACAAAATCTAGCGACATCACCGCAAATACCGGGCCAGTAAAACTCAGTTACAACTCTATCCAATGTCTTCCTTATATGTCCAGACATAAGCGTTTCATGAGCCAGTTTCAACACCTTTCCTCGGAAACTTTGAGGGACCACAAGTTGGAAAGAGACTTTGTTACCCTTGGTGAACTCCCTATATGCCAAAGCTTTTTTCTCAATAAACCTAGTTTCACCTCGGTTTAAACCACGACTCACAGTCTTGTTCCCATATACAACCCTTTTCCTGATGTTTTCCAAAGTTGGATCATCAACCTGAGCTTGCTTGAAAGCCTCCTTGTCATCGTTAATGATCTGATCGGGAACCTTAAGTTTTCTGTAAGGCTTCTCATCCTGCCTAGTTTGAGATCTAGTTACAACCGCAGCTGAGAAATGAGACATATCAGGAAGTTTTGACCCATCAATGTTACCGATAACCAAATCGTACAACGTATCATCCATACACAAAGCTTCAGTTTTCCCAGTGAAAAAAGGACAATCAATGTCAATTATTGCCAAAGGATACCTTTGTGTGGATTCATCAATCAACGTAACATCTGATTCCTTCCCTATTAACTGACTATCCGAAACCAAACTTCTCCGAACGACACAGCCTGTACACCCAGTATCTCTTAATACAACCACCTTTTAATTATTAACCAATCCTTGTGCCGTCGGTAACCTTGCCTTTAAGAAGTAACAGACAACTTCCCTAGTTTCCTTACTACACTCCTCCCTATCCGAAATCAAAGGATCACCAACCTTTTCTTCAAAAAAACTTCCAATCTCATCACCTTTCCTAGTTACTTCCGTTTGACAAAAACTAACTTGGTGTGCTGCGCCACGTGGTGTGCCATTATTCTTACCGCGTCCGCGAAAAGACCCTCTAAAATTACCACGACCACGTGTATAACCACGACCTACATTCTGCGTATTCTCATTCTTAACCTGAGTACCTTCAGTCTTTACGCGCGTGTTAAATTTTTCCTAAACACCGCTATCCCCACCTCCAGTTGCTCCTGCCTCTGCGCTATATAACTGTTTTCTGTCAGGGTTCTTAATTGTTAAATGCCCCTTACCGCATATGCTACACTTGAACACTTGATATCCGATCTACCACTCGGTTTGTTTGAGTCAACTTTGTCCTGTTTACCCTTCGCTGCGCCTCTATTATCGCGTTGCCCCTTATTAATGCAACTAAATACACCCCGCGCGCTTCTGCAAACAAATCTGCCTCCCTAGCCCTTTCATCTAAATTACCAAACTGTTTTGGCTTCAGATGTACATACAGTTCTCTATTACATGACTCCTGGAACTGATCCCTTGCCATGAAATCACAGACAGCCGGAAAATATTTTTATATCTTTGCCATATTAAGCATTTTTTCTAAATAACTTCTCAATCTACTACTGAACTGTCTGAACGTTTCTGTTTTCTCGGGCCTACTATAACGAAACTGCTTCCTAAATCCACGCTCTGTCATGTCAAAATTCTTTAATAGAGCATCCTTTAACTTATCATAATCCGCCGCATCCTCATTTGACAACCGGTCATATACATCAAGTGCGCGCCCTTTAAGCAATGCACTTAAATACGCGACCCAAACACTCTTATTCCATTTATTAGCCGTAGCATATTTCTCAAACCTAGATAAATAACTATCCATTTTATCTTTACCCTCTTCAAAATAAGGTAACTTAGGATCCCGGGCATGAGCCACCTTCTCAGCTTTTTGCTTTTCAAATTCTAGCTCGAGCTTCGCTCTCTGCATTTCTAATTGGTTCCTTAATTCTTGGTGCTGTAGCTCAAACCCATGTTTTATTTGTTCTAAATGGGACTCACTAATCTATTTTGCCTCCCTTTCACTTTGAATGCGTGCCATTTCAAGTTCCTTATTAACATTCAACATAGCCAGTTCATGTGTCCTTTCCTTTTCCTTTTCCTCCCTTTCCCTTTCCTTTTCTTCAGATCTTAACCTTTCTAAATCCCTTTGCTCTTGCCTTTCTGTCCGCTCAATATCTTGCTGCTCCTTAACAAAAGCTTGTAAATCTTCCCCCTCATAACCTAACTCCTTTCCAATTTGCATTAAACGCTCCATTATTGATAACGTAAATCTCACCTTACTATCAAAACCACTATAAACTGATCAGTTATGATCTGTGATGCTTGAATGGGCTTAACTAAAACGTTAAGATATGTGTTACACGCGTTAATCTAACTAAAACGTTAGTTATTATAGCACACGCGATTTGAAATGTCAAATACTTTCAGTAAAGTATGACGTTGCGTACTGGTAGTCTAATATGACGTCATAAACTGACGACGTTTAAAGTAAAAAGCTGCAATCCGAAGATTCATCACATTACAAAACTCCAATCATAACAAGTTACCATTAATGAATCTATTACGCTATACATAACCTCAAGCCACAGCGTAAATATTAACGCTACCGTTATGTCAACGTCAGTAAATTGTTAACGTTACTACGTCAGAACCATGTGTGGGTAAGATCAATTAGTAATTCCAGTTAAACTTAGTAGAATGTCAGGAAACACAATAAAGTTGGGTCTACTACAATTTTTCGTTATCAAGAAAAAGTGGGGTTTGCCTTGCCTTCCTGCTCAGAAATTATGAACTTGTCAGTATCCATTGAGTTAAATACATGGGTTTCGCACTTCATCAACGCAAGAATTAAGATTCAAGTTAATTTCCAAATGTGGCTGTCAATGCATTTTTTTTGTGAAATTGATGTTTCAGAGCATCAACACGGGATTAATACCATGTTCTATAACTGTGTTGTCGACCGAGCCGGTACTGTGTAAAGCTGCTGTCGACCGAGAAATACGGTTTTCGACCAAGCAGTACGGATGTCGACAGAGGAGGGTAGTCGATAAATTCGCTGTAAATGTGTTGTTTTGTGTATGTCTGTCCATTTGTGTGGAGTCAAATCGTTTGTGAAATAGTTTGATGTTGTTTCAAGGGTTTTGAAAGTCTGACTAATAGCCTGTTTTGACGCTGAGCGGAATTAAACGGGAAAATATATAAAATAAGTACTTCCGGGGAAATGCGTGGCTCTTATTTAGTGTCATGGAATATCGAGGACGAAATGATGCAGATACATCATTAATATACGCGATTACCTTTTATTTGTGTGTCAACATGTCTTTATATGCATCTGTGGAACTGTTTATAGTTTCATCGATACGGCGCCGATGAAGTGAAAGTTTGCGGGGTACAGATGTCGACATTACTGGGTACGGATGTCGATGATTCAACGAGAGTGTAGGAGACAGATTTACTGGAAATTAACCCCAGATAACAATAAAATAGCTGTTGCATTCTTCGTCAGGCTTTGTTTGTCTGTTTGAAATGGCTGATTGATAATAAAATATCGTTGCTTTGTTTTGTTTGTTTAATTTGAGGTTCAACGTCCCCGTCAACACTGTAAAGGTAATTTTGGAGACGTTTCTTCCAATTTTGTGGGCGATAACCTGAGTACCCGGAGAAAAACCACCTGACCTTCCGTTGCAGAACTTGGCATCTCAGATGTGACCCGAGCGATGCTCGAACCACAGCAGTGAGAGACCTATTGATCAAGAGTCAGCGCTCTTAACCACTAGGCCACGGAGGCCCGTCACCAATGAGATTGGTAATTAGGTTTTTAGCTCACCCTAGCCGCAAGCTCAGCAAGTGAGTACACTCATGCCCCGGCATCCGTCGTCGTCCGTTCACATTCTGCAAACATCTCATCCATCCCGAAAACACGCCTATGTAATATTGACCCCCGTAAACCCCACTTTTATATAGTAAAACTGGGGTTTACAGGGGTATATATTATTTTTTCAGCAAAAACAGATTTTGGGTATTCGTTAGAACCGCCTCGTCTAGCCTATTCAAACGAGTGCCTTCAATCTATGTTTAGAGCAGAAATAAGCAAAATTCAGTATTTTCATGCAAAAAGTTTCATATTGAGAGGCGTGTTTATGGGGCGCCGTTTTACTATTTATTCCTTATTTATTGATATCCATAATTATTTATGGATATCTATAATTCGAATTATTGATATCCATAATTCGAATTATAGATATCCATAAATCGATGTGAATTAATGATATACATAAATCGAATATTGGATATCCATTATTCGATTTATTGATATCCATAAATCGAATTATGGATATCCATTATTCGGCTGATTTATGGATATCCATAAATCGAATTATGGATATCCATAAATCGAATTATGGATATCCACAAATCGATTTATGGATATCATTCATTAAGATCGAAATATGGATATCCATTAATCTAATTATGGATATCCTTAATTCGAATTATGGATATCCATTATTCGGCTGATTTATGGATATCCATAAATCGAATTATGGATATCCATAATTCTCCTCAGCAAATAAACCTAATGAATAAAGACTGCTCCCTTTGCATTAAAAACAAACTCGACTATTCGCGTCAGATTTCCGATTTAGGTGTGTAATAAAAGCCGGGATGGAGATGGAGGTAATGTCTGGTAGGCTAAGTGGATGCCTATGGTGTGGGAGAGATATGTTTTGTTTAATTTGATGTTTAACGTCCCCTTCAATGTTAATTAGGGCAAGTTGGAGACCTTGCTTCCAGTTATGTTTGTCATTAAGCCTTCATTGAGATAAAATGACATCTCAATCCCGCCGGCTTCGGTAGCTCTGTCGGATGCGCGTCTGACTGGTGATCAGGAGGAAGCGGGTTCGATACCTGCCGGGGTCGGCAATATTCTTTCGTGGAGATTGACCATGGAAAATTTTCTACAGTCATTCTCTCCCTTCCGCTGATGCAAGAAGGGCAGTTGTCAGTTTCTTGCGAAAGAATGTGCACTGTACTGGTTAACTGCTAACGTATAAGCCTGCCCAGGAAAAGTGTGGATAGGTAAACTGACCGGCTCAAAAATGACCTACATTAGTGTTGACTGTGTCGTTAAACTCAAATACAAACAAACAGCTCAATCCCTGTCGCCCATTGACTCGCATGACTTTGTTCGGACAGACTTAGACCTTCTAAACGATTTACCAAAACTCTCAGCTCATGCAACCAAATCTATTTCTCTTAGCCCCAAGTGGCGGGGGCCAGAAGATATATCTGAATCTGCTTGGTACTCCATACATCTCAAGTAGAGTATTTGTTTGTTTGATTTGAGGTTTAACGTCCCCGTCAACTCTGTAAAGGTCATTTTGGAGACGTTGCTTCCAATTTTGTGGGACTTTTACCCGACCTTGAGATGAGATGACATCTCAAGCCCTGCCGTCCAAATGAACCAATAGGATTTATTAACATGGACGGGCCGACTCGTACCGCTTGGCCTGGGCAGGCTTAGATCCTCTAAGCGGTTTACCAGTACTCGTGTGCGGGTCGGTTTCAGCTCTTTGTGGAAGCACCATGCAGCCCATCTATTTCTTCAAGCCCCGATGTGCAGGGGCCGTCAAATAGAGTGTTATATGGATATATGTTACTACTATTTATAACGACCGTGTGCATTTTTCTCCAGAATGTATGCACGGATTGCCTGTTTGGAGCATTATATTCTTACGCCCGATTAGGCGCGCAGTCCTCATATAGGTGATTCCAGAGGGACCGGATGCGTTGGCCGGAATTTCCAGATCTTACGGCTGGTTCCGATATTTAACCGCACACATGGCGGGCGTTCAGGGTATGCCGTCCGTTGCTTTGGAAGCCTTACGGGCTGAAAAGGCTGCACGGCAAATAGGTCCCTTTCACCGGCCATCATCTTCCAGCGATGATGAAGACCTTAAAGATTTTGAAGATTTTTACAATAAACAATCACGTGTTTTAGGGAGAAATAATTAAACCAAAAGCTTTGGCGGTGATTTATGGATATCCATAATTCGAATTATTATGGATATCCATAAATCAGAGGAATAATAGATATCCATAAATCGAATTATGGATATCCATAAATCGATCTGAATTAATGATATCCATTAATCGAATTATGAAAATCCATAATTCGATTTATGGATATCCATTATTCGGCTGATTTATGGATATCCATAAATCGAATTATGGATATTAGTGAGTGCGTGTTTGAGTTTTACGTCCCACCAACAACTAAAGTCATCTGGAGATGGGACCTCGGTTTAAAGACTCATCCGAAAGTCCGGAGAAGCCAGGGATCGATCCTGCGACCACTAGTTTACAAGGCGAGTAGCGTAACCACCACATCACGGAGGCTACTGTGTGGATTTGGTACCGATTCCTCACATTCGTGAAGTATTAGTATCAATTATACTCTTGTGTGAGAAATTGGTATCAATTCTTCTCATGTGTGAGGAATCGGTACCAGTTCTTTACATGTAAGACACGTGTAATAGTAATTGGTACAAATTCTCCACACCCCATAAACACAGGTCACACGTGTGACGAATACTTACCATTTCTTTACACGTCAGACATTGTCAACGAATTCTTCACATGTGTGAGGAATTGATACCAATTCTTCACACCCTATAAAAAGTCACATTAGTTTTTCACAGGTGTGACGAATACTTACCAATTCTTTATACGTCAGAAAATTCAGACATCAAAAGTTTTCGAAATTGACCATATGTAAGTTTGGGTGTAAAATTTACGAAATGAGAAATTTACGGTTCAACAAAGCCATCCCTAGACATATTGGAAGTGCTGGATGGTGACAGTGACGCAGGTGTGTGGCAAAGTATACTGTCTTCTTCTTCTTCTTCTTCTTCTTCTTCTTCTCTATTAAATCATATAATGCCGATTACTAAATTTCGTTTAAATATACACGTGTAGCTTTTTAAAAAATCTTAGAAAGCCTTCCGTAGACAAGTTATAGGATACAGCGGTCTTGAACAGTTCTGCGTTGTGTTATCCAGGGTCCGACACTGGCTGCAAATCTGCATCTGGTGAGGAAATCACGACGACCATACTGACATTGACCACTCGTCAGCATTTGTATACCCACAATTCCAAATAACTTATTAGAAACCATATTACCGCTGATAGGTGACTTTTGTTTCAAATACAGCTAAGCACGGACATGTCAAGACATTGCCCAGTGAAAACCAACATGTCATCCCCGTTAGGAATGACAAAAAGTCTGCTCTAATATCAACATAGACAACTGATAAACTATCTTAACATGTCGGTACAGTTAGATGGTTATGTTTGTTTGTTTGAGGGAGGTTTAACGTTCCAGTCAACACTATTTGGGTCATTTTGGAGACGCTGCTTTCAATATTGTGGGACTTTTACCCGACATTGAGATAAAATGTTGGACGGTCCAACTCGCACCACTTTGACTGGGCAGGCTAAGACCCACGAAGCGGTTTACCCCTACCCATGTACGGTCGATTTCTGTTCAGCGTTTATCGGCCCCGATAGCTCAGTTGGTAGAGTGTCCGCTCCGGGGAACGGGAGGTCACGGGTTCGATCCCGGGCCGCGACCTACCAAAGTGGTTAAAAATGGTACTAGCTGCTCCTCGCTTGGCACTCAGATTTACGGGGTAGAGCTAGGACTGGTCGACCCAGTGTCAGGATAATGTGACTGGGTGTGGTATCATGTAATGTGTCTGGGACATGATACTGCAGTGAGTCAGCACTATAAAAGTGAGCACTGAGCTCCCTGTCGCAACCAGACACCGTCGAGATATGACTGAAAAATTGGTGAAAGCGACGTTAAACCCGAATTCACACACACACTGCTCAGCGTTAACCATTTGTACCTCCTTTACTTAAAAGTGCACTTGCGCACACAAAACAAACGCAAAATCAAAGCACTAAGAGTACTGGTGGGTCGATTGTCGCTGACTATAGGTCGGAAAAGTCCTGGACTGTGATTTAAACTGCTTAATTTACCCTTGGTTGTTTGTTTGATCTGAGGTTTAACGTCCCCGTCAACACTGTAAAGGTCATTTTGGAGACATTGCTTCCAATTTTGTGGGACTTTTACCCGACATTGAGATGAAATGACATCTCAAGCCCTGTCGCCCATAAAACCAATAGGGTTTATTAGCATGGACAGCCGTCTCGCACCACGGTTCCTGGACAGGCTTAGATCCTCTAAGTGGTTTACCAGTACTAGTCCGATTTTTAAGTATATAGTGTAGATCTTGATCAGACGCTGCATTCTGTGGCGTCTGGTCTGGGTCTTCACTGTTTGCAAAGCCCAACCTATGATTCCAAGATAACCCTCTTACACAACACTCTGATCTCAGTCACTGCGGCTGTTTTCTATAAAAAAAGTTATTCGGACAAGTCTGTGATAGTCACGTGGACTGAAGAGCTTTGTTGCTTTGGAATTTTGGGTAGTCGGAAAAGGAGCTCATCACGAAAACACGCCTATATAATTTTGACTCTCTTGAACCCCACTTTTATATAGTGAAACTGGGGTTTACAGGGGTAAACCTTATTTTTCATATTTCTGCTCGTATACATAGATTCTGGGTACTTGTTAGAACCGCGCGTTCACACAATCTACTTTCGAGCAGAAATATAAAAAGTACGGAACCCGGGAAGGGACATGATTTTTTTTTATTTTATAAGTTGTGCGAACAAGATAATATCTTGTGCAGACAAGATATTATCTAGTGCGGACAACATATTATCTTGTCCGCACAAGATATTATCTTGTGCGGACAAGATATTATCTTGTGCAAACAAGTTATTACCTTGTCCGCACAAGATATTAAGTTGTGCGAACAAGATATTATCTTGTCCGCACAAGATAATATCTTGTCTGCACAACATAGATCTTGTGCGCACAAGATATTATCTTGTCCGCACAAGATATTATCTTGTCCGCACAAGATAATATATTGTCCGCACAAGATAATATCTTGTCCGCACAACTTCCCAAGATCTATGTTGTGCAAACAAGATAGTATGTTGTGGGAACAAGATAATATCTTGTGCGCACAAGATATTATGTTGTGCGGACAAGATCATATCTTGTCCGCACAAGATAATATCTAGTCCGCACAAGATAATATGTTGTCCGAACAAGATAATATCTTGTCCGCTCAAGATATTATCTTGTTTGCACAACATAATAAAAATAAAAAATCATGTCCCTTCCCTGGTTCCGTAAAAAAGTGTCAGATATTTTTTTTTCTGAAAATTTTCATTTTATGTTTTTAGGGTAAAATTTTCAATTTATTTTAATAGGCATGTTTTCGTAATGTCTGCTGATCAACCCTACTGTTTGTCATGACATTTGTTGAGAAATATTTGTCTTTGTGCATGCGCTTGAGGTTCTGAGCTCAAAACCTAAACAACGGGCCTCCGTGGCCTAGTGGGTAAGAGCGCTGGCTCTTTATCATTAGGTCTCTCACCGCTGCGGTTCGAGCCTTGCTCTGATTTACGATCGGCTCGATATGAGTGAAATAATCTTGAAAGGGCCGTAAAACCAAAAACAAAACAAAACAAAAAAAAACACGAATGTTAATATTGACGTAGTCAATATTCAATTTCGTTATGGCCCTTTCAAACAATTTTGAAATGTTAATTATTTGAACTTCAAGCGCCTGTGATCTTTCCGACATCATTCTTCAAGAGCATTTGCACAGGTTTACAACATTTTTTTGCAGTTTAATTTCAATCTGATTTGGCATTTTACATGTTCAAGTGTTTACATCAGTGACCAGCCTTGTAGCCTGTTGTGTAAACTAAATATGGGAGAGTTAAGGATGGGGTTCGATTCTTGATGATTGTTGCAACTTTAAGACACCAGTTCGCACAAAACATACATTTTTCTTCATGGCTCCCAGTGAAATCTGCCTAACAGTACAGATTTCAGTAATAATCATAGAATAAATCATGTTCTTTAACAGCAGTAATGAAATGTAGTTTTTATATTTCGTCGACAGCCGTATCAATCAGACTAGGATACCATCGACGGTCGTATTTCTAATAATCGACATCCGTATCCAGACATTTTTCAAAGGTCTATAAAAACTCACAGAGTGCAAGAATTATGTCAAACCAACGTTGTTTTTGGTGCGTAAATGGTAGATAAAATATATATGGTGTTTTATTGCTTTCCTATTTTTCATAAAGCATTAGATTAATGATATTCTGTGAAAACTGATTTTTTTTCGAAAGAACCGGTATTTCATAGTGTTTTTCAGACTCACGACTCTCTATAAGTGAACAGACAATTAACAGCTTGTCTCTTTAAAACACCGACATCGTTTATAAGTGTTTAAACTAACGTTTTCGCCTCTCCAAGTGCATCAAAATCGAAGACCCTCACCTGTCGACATCCGTACTGCTCCGTCGAAAACCGTATTTCTCGGTCGACAGCAGCTTTACACAGTACCGGCTCGGTCGACAACACAGGTATAGAAAATGGTATTACCCCCGTGATAAATATGCTGTTCCACAGCTGGGAACACCCGCCAGAGATCTAATCCTCACTTCAATGACACCAAATGTTACATGTGGGTTTACGGCGTCCCGCAAACCCCCATGCTGACAAGACAACCGAGCGTGATCTCTGACAGGTGTACGGACAGCTGTGGGGTAAAGCACAAGAAAGATATCAAATGAATGACATGAATTATTTACAGTATCTATATACAACACTTCTAACACAAAACATCACATTTAGTTGCTTCTGTAGCCCACTCACGACGTCCGCCCCGAAGGCAAAACAATGTTCTGTGCTCGGAACGGGTGACGTGAATGCCTACAGAAGCAAACAACAACAACAACAACAAAATAAAAAAAAACGAAACAACACAAGACGCGACTGGCCAGATTATAACTTATGGTGAACCCCCCTCTCGCGCACTGGTGTGAACTAGTTTGTCGACCTTGTTAAAGGACAAGGACCTCTTAAAGAACTCATTTTTGATTTTTATTTGTTGTCGACCTTGTTGTCGACCACAGAATGATATGTATCATTTATCGATCAACGAACTTGGAAGTCCCGGTAACTTCTTCGATTGAATCGCCTGAATCGCCTGCAGGTTACGACCTGTTTAGAATGGTCTCAGGTTGACCTGTTTATTTTTGCTACGACGTCTGTTATTGGGTTTGTCCGCCCTTTCTGGACTCTAACCGACAGCGTCGTACCAGTACATGCTTTTATCTTGCAGGGAGCAGCAGGTCACCACACATTGTTGTGCCTGCAAATTACGATAATTGGACTTAGATACAGTTCACAAAACATACATGCTATATCATGATCCCCCTCCCGGAGAAGTAAGAATATGTTCATGCATATACCGTTATTGCGCATGCGCCGACCAGACACAGAGGCTGATTAGTGCGTGCGACAAAGAACCGTACAGCAGAACTCAACTTGACTGTGCGTCAAATTATCAGTAACCAGCGCTTGACACAATAATACTCAAAGTTTATGTTTCCTTACTGAGCACTACAAAAATCAATTGATGCTCACTGCTACTGAGCATAATACTCATCAAATTCGTGCTCAATACATTATCACAAGTAAGAGGCAATTGAACAGACCACGCCTTTGCGCTACCTGGTCAGCCGCCAATTACAGGAAACATAAGAAACTCATTTCATATCATTCTCCGCGACACGGCTCACAAATATAGCTATTCACAAATTCATTACATTAAAAACAGATATAAACTACAAACAGAAAGACTTTCATCTATTCTCCACAACATCGGTTATTGTCTCATAAGGGCCAACACTGTTTGGCGTAAATTCTCTCTGTATTTGATAGGCACCACGTCATAACCGCCATCGTGACGCTGATGACGCAGCTGACGTCATACACGCCGCTCAGGCCGTTATGACGTGTGGGGACCAAATATTCTCACTTATCTTCATCACGTTCTTTATATGTACATACATGCACAAACCTAGTTCTCAGACAAAAACGGCATCATTACAAAATGAACTCGTATTTCTTCTTGAACAAAATTATTTCTACTCAACATGAATATGCTTGTAAGATCAAATTCATCATGGTTCATCATCACGGATAACCCTACAGGCTCTTGTAAGAGTTGGCCCTGATGATGAAGATATGGTTAAACCCGTCTTAATTTTACGTCCACTCTACACCTAATATCATATAGAGACGGGACCACGGTTTTCTAACCACAGCTATTCAAAAGTCATGGATCAAACAAGTGACCCAGCGTTTATTAATTATATACTACAAAAGG
This sequence comes from Lucinisca nassula, assembly GCA_963580285.1. NCBI lineage: Eukaryota > Metazoa > Mollusca > Bivalvia > Lucinida > Lucinidae > Lucinisca > Lucinisca nassula. Next base: position 150,652,095 of record OY757014.1, read on the forward strand.
GGTCTAAAAGCCTAAATGAATCTAGAATAAGCGGGTGTCCAAACTTTACGTCTCACCAAGATCTAGGGTCAGAATGAGACAGGACCTGGCTTAAAATGACTCATTTTATTTCTGGAGAAGCCTGGGATCGATCCTGCGACCTCTAGCTGGCAAAGCTAGTAGCCTAATCACTACACCACAGAGGCTTCAAAAGAGAATTCAGAATAGGCTTCAGAAAGTTGGGGTATACTAGAAGTAAACCCCTCCAAAACCTACAAGCATGTTCATACAAATATAATACTAAACATAGATTTAACATACCTTTCAATATAGTTTCATTGTCCCGTCACAATGCTGTGTGAATTCGTCACAACTTGACCTGCTGCTAAATAGTGTTCGTTTTTCAGGGGTTTTATATCTATGAATACTACCGGAAAATCATTAATAATCATATTAGCTCGCTAAAATCGTTGCGAGGTGAAGATACCGTCCACAATTAACGCGTGATAACAAAAATCGAGTAGATAATGGATTTGCATTCAAATAGTATATTTCCCATAGGGAAAAAATGATGAAAAGACCCTATAAATCAATGGCATGACTCCCGTCAAAACGAACACCCACACAACACGTGACTGGAATGAAAATTATATATGGCACAATTTGGCGGTTGGCGATTTTCAGGCAAATGTTATAGAACTCAGCCTTATAGCGGCCCCCTGTATTGTAAAAACAGATCTCCACAAACCACTCATGCATACATCGTATGATATGTGCATGACTTGTGCATGGAGCAGCACATTTTGCCTACCGTGTTTTACCTAAAATATTTCACTCGCACCGCCTTACCATATACCTACTAAAATAATTTAGATGTGCATAAGCACCAGAGAGGTTTCCTATTCCATCTCGTAACACAGGGCTCCCTTGAAAATAGCAGAAAGTGGTAAAAAAGCAGCAGAAGTGGGTGGGGTAAGATCTGTTTACATAGCCACTACATTGGCTGTACAGTGCACACGCTATAGAAACCAGCTTCAAATTGTTCTGTAGCAGGTTACAATGCAGAGATAACACAAATGAGAAGGGTTGCAAAGTGTACTATTTGTTAGGGCTCAAAAAACTTCGTCCGCTGCGCGTCCGAGTCTCGCCGACAGCTTGGAATAGTGGTTTGCTACCTTATGTACAGTACTCCCATTTTGTTTTCAACAATAACAGCTTTTTCACAGGGGTCCTCCGTGTACAAGAATTATCAATGAAATCATCGAAGATTTATTCGTCCATGCGTCGTTTTATGGCTCATGATAGAAAATCGCATTTTGTACCGGAAACCTCAGAACGGGCCCAAGTCACTCGCCTTGGAACGCAGCGTCAAATCATGGCCTTCACATTTTGCGAAACATCATCACGTGAACAAGTCCGTGAAATGAACACCCCCTTACACCCCACTTTATATAGAGAAAACTGGGGTTTACGGGGGTAAACAATATTTTTCTTATTTCTGCTCCAAGACATAGGTTGTGGGTACTCGTTAGAACCGCCTCAATGAGGCGGTTCTAACGAGCACCCACAACCTATGTTTGCAGTATAAATACGAAAAATATCACAGATTTTCGTCAGAAAAGTAGCCATTTTGGAGATGTGAAAAATGCACTATGTCGCACGGGTGTGTTATCGTTATGTTCAGCCGTTTTCCAAATAAATTTTGAAGGAAACACAACCTAACACCCCAGGTTGTGTTTTGGAAATGAACTTGTGCTATATATAAGTTGGTAGCTTTCCTTCAGGACAAAATGGATTAAAAGGTACCGGTATTGGAAAATATACAGAGTTCAACTATCTTCGTACGGGTTGCTACATTGTGATATTCTTTGAGATTTTATATCAAGAAAGTTATTTTACTTTCAGAAAATATCGCATTTCATTTTCAGTCGGTATAAATCTGACTTGACCCCAATGCAGATTTTAATACAAACGTGTTTTTGTGGAAACACGCAATCGCGTCATAGTTATAGATTAACTAGGGGTTCAAAATATCGATGACGCTGTGGGTGAGGGTTAAAGCCATGACAACCGCAGTAACGGCACCGAACCGATTCGTCCTTGGTCGCAAATGTTCACATGTTCGTAATTATTTTATGTAGGTGTTGCAATTTGGAAAATGAATCGGATAATTAAATGGCAACTATTTCCCTGACACGTTGTAAATAAGATACCGCTTTTGAGTAGATTTGTTTACAACAGATACTAAATATTTCGTTTTAAACTCCTCATATAACATATCTTTTCTTGTACACGTAATATATCATTTAGAAGGTTACTCAGGCAGCAATATTTACTGGAAAGGAAAAAGAAATATAAATAATTTCAAATCGACATACACGCAGAAGACAAAGACAGAAATTTTCTGTTTGTCATTGATATCATAACCGATAATATAAGCTCTTATGGGCGTGAACTTCGACAAAACATTATTAAGGCATCAGAATAATAACACATAATGCAGACAAAATACACGCATCAACAATGAAAACGTGAAATTTAGTATAATGCAGAATAAGATATTTATTTATACAGCAGATATTTCAACGGTTGGTATATTGATTAAACATTCATATTCGCACGATATGATCGAAAACATTTTCTTCAAATCTCATAAATAAGCGCATGCGCGCTGATCAAACAACACTACCGATTTTATTTTTTTCGGGACTATGGTTACTTCTCTCGGAAATGGAAGCGACTTTTCGTCTTTACAACCATAGTGGAGACACAATCAGTGATAAATAAGTGTGCTTTGACTGCGATTCGTCCTTAACCACTGTGCATAGTGGAGACACAATCAGGGATAAATAAGTGTGCTTTGACTGCGATTCGAACCCACGCACGGATGCGGCGACGCAGTGGTTAAGGACGTCGGCCACTGCAATGCTAGGCGACATCGCCGCATCTGTGCGTGGGTTCGAATCGCAGTCAAAGAACACTACCCATGTTTTTAAAAAATTCCAAATCTGTATTATTTTACCTTACTGTCTTAACAATACAACACTCTGCGTGGTTGACTCTTGTGATTCTAACAGTCGCGGCTGCCGTCTTTCGTTGTTTCCGTTGGTATGACGTCACCACGTAAGCTGATTATCTTGTAGTCAGGAGGTCTCAGACGATCGAAGATGCCGTCTGTCTGCGGTAACCTCCTCTCAAATTGTACACAATAAATCTGGAGCATTGGGAATTCCTGTCAATCGTGCGTTGACGTTGAAATAGTCTCCGCATTTAGAATAACTGAATTCTTGAAGGTGCAGTTTTGCTAGACGAATATTTGACAACAAACGTACTCGTTCGGAATCAGTGTCAAGCTTGTAACAGTGAGGGTTTACGTGGATACTGTGAAAATTGACTTCAGGTCATTTACGACTAAAACGCTGGATCAACACCCCGCTTTGCTCGGCGGCTCGGAATTGATGTGCAATTAAAATTCATACTAGCAACCATTTGCATTTACTATAAAATAATATTCAAAAGCGTCAGGTGAGAACCCCTCCTCCCCAGAACTTCCGTTAAATAAAGCAAATTGTTCTGATACCGAGGCCCCGTTTTATGGAATTACATCTGTATATTGTTGATGGGTTTGTTTATTGCAAAATGTATGATAAACGCGATGATTTTGTGATTGCAAAATTTCCTTTCTTGGATGGAGATGTTCCTCGTGAGGCGTCCTATGGCGTTTACATTTCCCAATTAATTCGATTTGCCAGAGTGTCTAGTCATGTAACTGACTTCAACATACGTATTAGATTATTAACGGCTAAACTTATTAATCAGGTTTATCGGTATCATAAACTACGCAAAGCCATTTCAAAATTTTAAAGACGTCATTCCGATTTAATTTCAAAACTCAATATTGGTCTTAGGTCTTTTCTGCGGCAGGGTCTGTCGAAACCCGAATTTTATGGTGACTTTGTATATAAATTCAGAAAAAAATATATAATTGCCATGACTTCAGTAACCAATTTCGTAAAATCATTCTTCGATATAAAATGATAGGATACAGCATAAATGTCATAGGACAGACTGCATGGATGGTAGTTGACCCGATCACGGTTGACAACTTTGTCTTTAATTGCACGCCGGTGGGTCAGGCTTTAGATTCTATGGCGGTCCCAGCGTAAAGGCTTACTGAGAATTAGAGATAATCTAATTTTATGTAATGTTGAATGGTGCCTGGTGCTCTGTCTCTGGTTGGGCCCATCGGAGTCTAACTGTTGGTTTTCTTTTGCTCCAGCTTTTCAGTGGTTTCTTGCTGTCGAGTCCTCACCGTTGTTTAATCTCTGTGGTTGATTGATTCTTGTGTTCAGGGGGATGTTGCACTGATTAGTTAGGAGTCCTTTATGCGAACTTAACAAATTATTTGTATAGACCGCGACGGAAGTAAGGGCGAGGATTGCGGCCATGTGTACTGGTAAACCATTAAGGAGGTCTATGCCTGCATAAACTCTGTTGGTTCCATTGGGTGGCATGGCTTGAGGTGTCACTTCAGCTCATTGTCGAGTTAGAGTCCCAAACAATTGGAGGCAACGTCTCCAAAATGACCTAAATAGTGTCGAAGGGGACGTTAATCCTCGGATCAAACACACAAATGAAGATTCCACGACTCAATAGGTCAAACGGTGCTCACATTGGAGCACTTGTACATGTAAGTATTCGGGGTTCGCTCGTGACTCTTTACTAAAGGTAGAAGATTTGTTTTGTTTGTTTGTTTTGGTGTTTGAAGGCCCATTCAACAATATTTTAGGTCATTTTTGAGCCGGACAATTTACCTATCCACACTTTTCCCGGGCAGGCTTATACGTAAGCGGTTAACCAGTACAGTGCACATTCTTTCGCCAGAAACTGACAACTGCCCTTCTTGAATCAGCGGAAGGAAGAGAATGACCATAGAAAATATTTCATGATCAATCTTCACAATAGGTAGAAGAACGGCGTTGTTTTCTTCTCTGTAAGTTTACTGTTTATATCATTTTAATACGAAATATTTTCAGTACACATCACGATAACACACGCATGCGCAATCATGCATACCTAAAAAGGTTATTTCCTGATGAAAATATGTGATAATTTTCCTATTTTACTCCTTAACCCATATATGCCTAGTGGCCCTGTTTTGGGACGTTGGCAAACAGTGTAGACCCAGATCAGACGCCGCATAACGCGGCGTCTGATCTGGGTCTACACTGTTTGCTCAAAGAACATACATTTTTGTACAACTTACATTAAACAAAACAAATCTGACACCCCTATAATTGAAAATGGACAACTCCAAATTTATAAGGTGGAAGATTCCATTGTCATATATGGGTTAAGTAACTTGCGGCTTCTCATTAGAATCGTCTGACTCAGGTAGTTGGTAACGAGTACCCACATCCTATATTGGACGTCTAGGAACAGAGTAAGGAAAAATGTCTACCTTGTAAACTGCAGTTCTCTCTATATGTTTAAATGTATAATGGGGAATAATGGGTCATTCATTACATAGGCTTTCTTAACATGTTGATGCACCACCTGTTTGCTCCAAATGGGAGTATTTATTAGTGAGGGCTGGGTGGGGAGTCGGGGAAGGAGACTTGGTAGCGCAAATAATGCGTGCGAATGCAAAGTAGCATGTCCTTTTTCACGCGCCAGTATGAAGCATGGCGCGATATACAATGTAGGTGTCTGGTTTTTCGTCCGTTCGTCCGCGACATAGACCTAGCCTGCGGTGGAATTCATGTGTTCCTCCTTAACTGGTCACTAACTTTGCATTCAAAGCACCGCTTGCTGTACCGATTTGACAGTCTGTAATCATAAATAATTGAGGCGAATCTGAGCTGTTGGTTTCGTTTGTTTGATTTGAGGTTTTGCATCCTCGTCAACATTGTAAAGGTCATTTTGGAGACGTCGCTTCCAATTTTGTGGGGCTTTTACCAGACATTGAGATGAAATGACATCTCAAGCCCTGCCACCCAATGTAAGTGACAGGGTTTATAAGCATTGACGGTCCGACTCGCACCACTTTGCCTTGGCAGGCTTAGATCTTGTTAGCGGTTTGTTTACCAGTACTCGCATGCTGATCGGTTTCAGCTCTGGGTGGAAACACCAAGCAGCCCATCTATTTCATCAAGCTGAGCATTTGGTAAAAGCCACACATCATAATGGTGTTAATAACCTACATGTACGACTCATTATGAAAACTTGCCTATTCAAATATATTGAAACTTTTACCACTAAAACCGGAAAAATTTCGGATAAAAATTCTGACATTTTTCATACTTCTGCTCAAGATTTTGGGTTCTCTTCAAAACGACTCGGCGAGGCGGTTCTAACGAGTACCCACAATCTATTTGAGCAGAAATTAGATAAATAATGTATACCCCAGTAAACCCATGTTAAAAGTGGGGTTAAAGAGGGTAACAGATAAATAGGCGTGTTTTCGTGATGTGAATAAAAGTTGTCTTGAGACTTTTAAAAAGGGATTATACAATGAAGAAATAAATTACTAAACTGAAGTTGTGTAACATGAAAGAATATTTCATTATGACTACCATTTGCCTTCGTTTACAAAAACAACACCAAACAAACGAAGAAATAATAATGAGCCGAAATTTTGACATTTATTGTCACGTAAGCCCAGTTTTTTTTTCTCCGCGAAACGCGGGTAATTTCATTTTCAATGAAACAATCGGTCAAGTTTTCGCCGAGAATCTCCGCGAAACCAGGAGAAATTAATTTCAGCGAGAAATTTCTCGCTCATTTTATTTTTTTCACGCCGATTTTCGGAGAAAATAGACGATTTCGCGTTAGTCGGTTTCTCAGAGAACAAAAAAATGGGTTATTACCGGTAGCTGGTCTGTATTTCGCTTGCTGGATTACTACCGTTTCATCAATTTATTTCGTAAGCTACTTCTGTGTAAACTTTTTCGGCAAGGAGCCGAACAATACCGTAGCTAAAATATCCTGTTATTTTACGTCATAATTACTTTTTTGCACTCTTTAATTTTTTGTACAAGGAAAGTGGTAAAGGGTGCTGTAAATAAGCACAATACAGGCAAAGTAAGGTCTTTTAAATGTTAAAACCCCTCAAGTTTTAAAGAGAAACTTTCAAATGTTAATTGGGTATCAGTTTTAGCCTGTGAAAATATAGAAATGGCTTGGAACACGTTTAAAGATTTGTTTCTTTGTGTGGTGGATGAGCTTGCACCTGTGAACGAAATTCGTGTTAAACAAAGAACAAAACCTTGAATGACTGCTGATATTTTAGAATTGATAGCTCTCAGAGATAAAGCTCTATTACGGTTCAAAGCATGAATCTGACTTTTCTGAATTCAAAAGGCTAAGAAACAAAGTCATGCATACAATACATAAATCTAAAACAGACTTTTATAAAGATAAATTAATTGAAAATAAGCATGACTCTAAATCTTTGTGGAAGACCTTAAAAACTATAGGTTTGCCTTCAAAGAAAGCAGATTCTTCTAAATCCATTGGTTTGAAAATAGATGAGGAAATATGTTTTGACTCATTAAAGGTTGCTGAAAAGTTTAATTCATTTTTTCATCAGTTGCTTCATCTCTGGTTAAGAAACCCCCCAATCCTTCTGGCAAGTTTGGAGTTAGCTATGTTAAGGAGTTTTATCAGAAACTTGGAATCCGTATAGATTCGTTTGCATTTTCACTAGTCTCTGAACAGAATGTCCTGAAATATCTCCTAAAGCTTGGTGCATGTAAGGCCCCAGGTTTAGATGGCACACCAAGTAGATTTATGAAAGAGTGCTAATGTTGGCACTGTACCTATATCCCACATTATAACACAGCGCGCCAAAATAGGCAATGCAAAATAACTGTGTTTTATTCTGCTACAAATCACAGCTCGGAAGAGCGGGACGTGTGACGTCATTAAAAACTGCAAATTTATTACGTCACTAGTCGATTTACTTGACGTTAGACGGTATAACGTCATTTTCTCGCATCGAAAACGTTAGAAAAGGATAGAAATGCATGTGTTTCAGTCGATAATTTTAGCGGGATTTCTTTTAACAATTGCGAAAAGTTGTGAGAATTTGAAGGAAACAACAGCATTAATGCCGAGTTTCAGCCTGTTAGAATCGAAATAGATCAGCTCTAGCAAGTGATTTGTTAGGTAATAAATCACAGTTTGTCGGTCAGTTGTAAAGTAGAAGTAAAACAAAGATCAGGAATCGATACAATTAACTTACTCCACCCACCAAAGACATCAAAGGGAAAGAAATACAAACATTAAGCATCCAGACCATAATGGAAACCTAAACAAAGAAAGGTCATAAGGACAGTTACTTTCCCACAAAATGGCCATATGGCCATCCAAAATTAAAAGACACACAGTAAGTAACAAACAACAACATAAATAAATCGCCACAGAAGAACCGCCTTGGAACGGTCAGTGGAAAGATTTCCACTGGGGGGCTTAAATCGATTTTACGTGGCCACAATCCTCGCCCTTACTTCCGTCGCGATTTAGACAAATAATTTGTTCAGTCCGCATGAAGGCCTCCTAACTCATCAGTGCAACATCTCCGTGAACACAAAAAATCAAAGAACCACAGAGGTGAGACAACGGTGAGGACTCGACAGCAAGAAACCACTGAAATGCTGGAGCAAAAGAAAGCCAACAGTTAGACTCCGATGGGCCCGCGCTCGTGATTTGTCTACTTTACAACTGACCTCCAAACTGTGATTTATTACTCAACAAATCACAGCTAGATCTGATCTATTTCTTAATTATAAATCTGTCATTGATTACTGCTGTTGTGCCTGATGATCTGAAATCAGCACGTGTAGGTCCCCTGTTTAAGAAAAATGATAACACTGATACTGGTAATTACAGACCGGTATCCATTTTAAGCATAGTTTCTAAAGTTTTGGAAAGGGTTATATATGACCAATTTGAAGGTTACTTGCTGCAAAATAAGTTGTTATTTGAATACCAGTCAGGTTTTCGTTGAGGCTTTTCCACCAATACTTGCTGAACACATTTATCTGGCCATTCTGGTCTTTGATGGGTGGAGTAATTTAATTGTATCGATTCCTGATCTTTGTTTTACTTCTACTTATAGTTCTTTAGAAATGCACTTAAACATTAGGGTTTGTTTTTGTTTTTGCATACATCCCACAATAATATCAATTTCAGTGGCGCAAAACTAAATCAATAAAAATTAAACGTTATAAATAAATATATTATCAATATGCAAGGCCTGTATTGTGGCCCAAAACAACAACATAAAGTAACATTCAGTATTTCAGCAGATCAGCGGTTTAGTTACTTTTTGCTGATCAGCAACCTGCTGAATCAGCAGGTTTTTCAGCGTTTTAGACAGGCCCGTCTATTTTACTAGTCTTTGTTCGTATGAAACAAAGCCATAGACATCTACCCAACTCATGATTTGACATTACAGTCAACATTAATATGAACGTGAAATGTTCTTTCAAGTTGCATACATCAATTTTCAAATTCTCTATATGTACGAAACAAATCTACAGATACCTACCAAACACAAAATATGACATTATAGCCAACAGCATAAATAATACATCAATTTTCATATTCTCAGCATGTATGAAACAGAGCCGCAGACAACTCTAAACACAAAATGCACAGCGGCTCGATATGAGTGAAATAATCTTGAAAGGGCCGTAAAACCCAAACCAAAAAAAAATGCACAGTAAATCAAACAGCATTATGGACATAAAACGTTTTTTTCAGGTTATGTACTTAAATGTTCCTGTTCTCGTTATGTACGAACCTACAAATCACTTAATTGGACATTGTAGCCAACAACATTATAGACATAATTGGACATTGTAGCCAACAACATTATAGACATAATTAGACATTGTAGCCAACAACTTTATAGACATAATTGGACATTGTAGCCAACAACATTATAGACATAATTGGACATTGTAGCTAACAACATTATAGACATAATCTGATATTTCGTGTTACAAGCATCAGCTGTACTTTCCTCTGCATGTATGAAACAAAGTTACGGACACCTACCAAACACATAATTGGACATCGCTGCCAACAGCATTATGGACAGGAAATGATAGTTAAGGCTGATACGTCATTTTTCCAATTCTCGCGTCGCCGTAAAACGAAATTTCCGACCGTAAAACCACCGATTTACCTCCCCAAATGGCAATTTTCAGTACAGTTATCCCCTAATTATAGCCAACAGTAATATGGACATGAACTGATCTTGCATATTACAAACATATACGGACCTCTGTTGCCTAGTGGATAAGAGCCCTGACTCTTAATCAATAGGTCGCTCAACGTTGTAGTTCGAGCCTTGCTCAGGTCACATGTAAGACTCCAGGTTCTGCAACATAAGTCAGGCTACATGCATCAGTTTAGCCAACCGACATTAATGACATAAACGATATTTCGAGTTTTTCTGTCCTGTGCATGTTTGAAACAAAGCTATCAACTACATAACTGGACATAGAAGCCAATAGCAATATAATCATAAAATAATATACTGAGAGGCAAAAGTAAGTATACAGGTTACTGAACGCGGATTTGCGCCCAAATGTCTCCCTCTATACATACAGATGTGGCATCATAAATAAGAACAACCACTTTCACATAATTTGCAGCATTTTTCTTTGAAATTGATAAACGGATAATGAAATTGCATCACTTGAAATGGACTTGGGGTCTAATCCAATTTTTGTCTTGAGTGGTTTCCCTTTAAACATGTGTTTCGGATAAGGGTGATTCAATAAATGATTTTTCGTGCAACAGATTCAAAGAAGGGGAACTGATTGATTAGCATATATCCCATATTTAAAGTATACACAAGGTAAATTGCATCATTATTTTGTCCAAAGAAAAGTCATTTTTGCCTTTTACGTTCTTCCTTTGAGTCATTTTTGCCTTTTACGTTCTTCCTTTGATTAAATGCTTTATGTTTCATTGGCATTTTTATTGGGGAGTAACTTTTCTTTGAGCAATTTTAGAGGGATCACTAAGGAGTAAGCATAAAAATGCCGAGGAAAACAAAAGTTATGCGAAAATTTCAAATGTATATCTCTTATACGATTTGAGAAAAAGACTCATTTAATTCACTATGATATTAATTGAAAGGGACGTAATCCGGAACACGCAGAAATTCCAATTGTGTTTTAAGCTGTTTGTTCGGGTTTAATCGCAAGTAATGATGGCGTTTTATCGAAGAACATTCGTCCATGACTTTTGCGGTGTGCATAGATTTGAATGTCATGTACAACACGAGATTTTGTTGGAAATATTGATTATCCATGAAGGGCAATAACTCCATCGTGGATGACTGCAACGGGAAACGAATTTGGAGTTTTACAAACTTAAACGTTTGGAAAAACGGACATAGGCATGTTTCATTCTAGACAGCAATGCAAGATCGGGCATTCCAAATCAAATACTGTATACTTTTTATTGCCTCTCAGTATATTTCAGGTTAAATACACCAATGTTCCTGTTTTCTGCATGTATGAAAGACAGCCACAGACGTATGCAAAACGTAATATTGGACATTGTTGCCAAACAGAAATACGAATGTAAACTAATATTTCAGGTTACATACATTATTTTTCCTGTTCTCTGTATGAGGAAAGACATTGGCACCTACCAAACAC